>JAOTON010001880.1:0-325000 GCA_034440635.1 Lepas anatifera | reverse complement strand
CCTATTGTCGCTGGCAGTGCAAGATTTAGGCTTTCCAGGGTTTTCGCTACTCTGTGCTTAAATGGGGGCCACTTCTGTAGAGTGGCTTTATTTGCTCGTCTGGGATGGGCAAAACATTGTTTTGCCGGGTGATTTTCGGTGGATTGAACCTTGATGTAGTAAGAAATAAGCTGGGCGTCGCGTCTTGTCTGTAGTGGGCACAGCCCGCTATCAGTTAGCAGGCTGGTGATGGGGGATTCTCCGAGCGCGCCTGTGGCTGCCCGGATACTGGCGTTTTGGACTCGCTCTAGCTTTAATTTATTGGTCTTGTTCGTCGAGTCAAAAACGAACGAATTATATTCGAGAATGGACCGAATCAGGGACTTGTAGAGCATAAGCAGGGTCTTTCGATCCCCGCCATACTCTGTGCCGCCGAGCATGCGGAGAATGTTGACTCGCTTTTGACAGCTAGAGACGACTTTGGTGATGTGCTCATTGAAACTCAATCGGGAATCTAGGGTGACGCCCAAGAATTTGAAGCTATTGGTGCATTCAATAGGTTTACCCGAGATTTGGAGCCGTGGAGGGTCGTGTCTGGAATGCGCTCTGGCAAAGACAACGACTGATGATTTTTCCGCCGAGAGAGATAGACCCATTAAACTACACCAATTATTGATGTCGTTTAGGCTATCCTGCAACTGCGTAGTTGCGTGTTGGAATTCTGGTTCATTATACCGCCTGGTATCGATTGCAGTGGTTTTCCAAATGGCGACATCGTCCGCAAAGAGGGAGTAATTTATTCCAGGCGGTAGCTTTTTGGCGAAGAGATCATTGATCATTACTAAAAAGAGGTTGGGGGACAGAACGCTACCCTGGGGTGTGCCTTGGTCCTGGGTTGCCAGGTAGGAGAATGTGGTGCCACAACGGACTTTAAATTTTCGGTCCTTGAGGAAGTTTTCAACGAATTTTGCAAGGTGGCCACGAATACCTAGCTTGCTTAATTTAAACATCTTATATAATATATATATATATATATATATTATATATATATATATATATATATATATATATATATATATATATATATATATATATATATATGCATACATATATAGCTGTCACGCTTCGTGAAGGCATAATAGTCAGAGACGAGCGATAGTGGCGGCTAGTATACCAAGGAACGAGACAACTTCAAGATGCAGTGGCATAACATAGCATGCAGTGGCAGTGCATGTACAGGCTTGGGATCGGTTCCCTTGAGACGCTCCCACGGTCAATAGTTTACCCGACGTACAGGTCGGCTGGCAACTGACTGGTGAGAGGGTGACCTGAGCGGGGCGGCCGTCCCTGTGCTTTGTGGGAGGTTAAACTTTGGCTTCTAAATTAACCCTTTATTGTGGGAGTTGCTCGTTCGGGTGGTGGGGTCAGGGTCTCCGTGACCAGTCCCTTGACAACTTTAGTGAGACTCCAACTCCCAACACACTGGCACATAGGCCCTAAATGCCTCCATCCGTGGCCAATATTACCTTTCGCGGGAAACTCCTTCGCAATACCGCAAATTCCATCCGATTTTTTGACACAAGAGCTCATTTGACAGATAATTAAACAGCGCACAAAACTGACATTGGCCATGTAGGTTTTATTTTACATGGGCGTAGTCAGGAGAGTGAAAAGAGGGGCATTTGGAGCAACTCAATCCAGCCCAAGGTGCAAAATTTTGCAGATATTGTCATGGCGCCATGAGCTGTGATCGAATTGTAGTTTGAAACACTGCAAAAATAAACATGTAATCCATAAACAACGATACAGCAATCTTGGTCTGCCATAAATTCATAAGCGTCACCACGAACAACAAAACAGGAGGCATCATAAATGTGTACTTGAGCATGGTTTTTCTTTCTAAGCCAGCTTTTTAGTATGATTGTAACACCTTTTCTGCATGGGAATGTTCTACTATAACCGGCATTCGAGTGATTATTAACAACCGCACTGGAGAGGGGTCCGACACTAACGCACACAGGGTGGGGGGGGCTGGTAAGCCCCTTGAGATATCGGAAACTAAGAGGCTTAAAAAGCCATTTGGGGAGTGGATGGGGGCTATGGTGATCTACATCATAGCTAATTTTCATTGACCTAGGTCTATACTTTCAAGGTCAAACGAGGTCATAAAGGTCAAATTTTGGTCATGCTTGGGACCTGTGGGAAATGCCCTGATTATGCGGGGGAAAAGCCAGGAGTAAGCTAAAGCCGGACCAGGGTCATAGAGGTTATGTCGCAAAGAATCTTTCCTTCATTTTTGAGGACAATGCCATTCAAAGACATTGACCTATGACGTCACAATATAGTATACTCCCTATTGTGCACATTTAAAGTAGCTCTATAGCAAACCTTGGGCGGGAAATGATGATTGACCTTAACCCATGATCTTTAACCTTGACCTTTGGCCTTGATCTTACAACTGGATTACCTTAACTATGACGTCATAGCATAATATACGTCAGACTGGGACACGTCAGCTGACCGGAAGCACCGGGCCAATGACCTTGAAATTGCTGGTATGACTTTGAACTTTGATCTCGACCTTCACGTGAGGTGAACTTGACCTATCATTCCGTTTATATGGCACTGTGACGTCACCACTCGGTCTCCAATGCAAGCAAACCGGTTCGACTGCGCGGTCGCGGCGATCTCAAAATGCAGGTCTGACTTAAGAAGCCTATAAGTCAAACAATTTTCGACAAGTTTTCAAAATTATTTCACTTTTCGACGCGCTGTTAAATTTTCTCAAAAGCGGTCGATTGCCGTGTTTTAAATACGAGTGGTTATCCGATAATCCCGGAAAAATAGTTGGGAGAGTATCTGAGGCCCCTCCAGTGCGCGTGTTAACACGCAGAGTAGAAGAAATGGGTAGAATCTATCCCTACCTTGTGTTTCCTTAACAAGGCATATCAAAATATCAGTCCGTGAAAGTCAGTCCGTTTCTCTCTCCCCCATCCGCTAAATACGATATCGCAGTTATCGCCAACTATGGGACGTAGGTCACCTGAATAGCCCGAGTGTCATCTTGCGTCAGCTCGTGACAGTGGGAACGACGAGGAAATTCGATTCCCAATTGGATCCCTAGGACACCTCGGAACTCAGATGGTTACGGCGACTATTCATTTGGATGAAAAAGTATAACTGGTATTCACCATACGTGGTTTAATTTGTGATATGCAGCAAAACAGGATTCTTAGGTGTCGTTTTTTGCTGTCCCGGTATTGCTTGAAAGTGCTATAATAAATGTCTGAATCCCGGGATCACGAGAGGCTTAATCCCGTGATTGCGACTTTTTGAAAATAGCGGGATCGCAATCCCGAGATTGACATACCTGGCAGGAACATTTCTCATGCAATAAATGTTTCGTTGTCGGCAGTCCCTTCGGATATTTGGATAACAGTCAACACAGCAGTCAATACAAAATTTGGACGGTTATAGTGTTTTGAAGTCGTATAAACTAATTTCATCACTTCTAGGCATTTATTATAGCATCGTTCTCTGATAGTCCACTCATACTGCTAATTCTTGCCGGTCCATGCCTCCATTCGGTAACCTACGGCGTTGCGTTAGCACCGCGGCGGCTTGGTTGGAGCCACAACTTGAGTTATTATATGTCATCTGGAGCACGGGGTTGCAAGTGGACGCAATATATCTTTAATTTCTCTTGTAGAACACATCCTGGGGAATCGTTTGATGGTAGTTTTATGCGGGGTCGATGCTGGCCAAGTTTTAAATCCCTCTCTTTGTATTTGTCAATCGAACAGTTTTTGAGATATGCAGCATGCTGAGAGAATGGTCCATAAAATAGTTGTCAAAACTATTTTTGCATTATTTTATACCAAAACCCATTGCAAAGGGCTCACACAACACTGATATTGCCATACTTTGACCTGTTCTTGCTTTCATGGTCGATTTTAAGCATGATGAAATGTACGTAGTTTTTGCGGCAGATCTCTGGCTCGCGGGTGGCGCACCCGAGTGCTTACTTCAAGCAACTCTACAAAGACTTCCATAGCACGGTTTGTGTTTTCTATGCCTGTTTCAAGTGTAGTGAATAATTATCTATCAGTAAATGTCCTCAGGAAATGATTTAGAAAAAGTTGCATTTTCGTAATATTGGCCACGGACGGAGGCATTTAGGGCCTATGTGAGCCGTATTGGGAACAACTTAGACAAATGCTATAAAAACTAATACAGCAAAAGGGGTTTTTTCAGAGTTGACACGGTACATGCTCATTCTATCAAAACCTTTCACTGTGTAAGATAGAGAGAGGGGAGGATTTGAAAGCCCTGAATCTTGCGTATTATTGTTATTGGCCCTGTAACCGTTCTTAATATTGCGCTATCAGGGTTGTTTATTCATAGTTCATAGCTATCAGGGTTGTTTACAGAGTGTGAATATATGTTACTATAATGCAACGCTTAGTTGCAGTTTATATTCATCGGTGAAAAAAGAATAATTGTTATACAGCATGGCTTTTTCACAGCTACCTTCAAGGGCGGACGCAGACCCGAGTTTGGGGGGGACACCCATGTCTGCCTCTCCTCCTGGGGGGGAGGGGGTGGGAACGAATATTTTTTGCTATACAGACCAAGTGTTAACACCTTTTTCATTGCTCGACAGACCTAGTATAAGCTACCTCTCCAAGTACATACATGATCGCTGTCGGGGGGGAACGGGGGTGGGAGCGAATATTTTTTGCTGTACAGACCTAGTGTAGATGCCTTTTTTAAAATTTCTCCGGCGTTTGGGGGTGGGGTCAAAAGATAGTTCTCCCCCTCCAGCGCTTTGGGGGGGGCATGGCCGGAATGGCCCCCCTGCGTCTGCCAATGGCTACTTTCGGCCTGAATGGTGCTGTTCTTTTTCGCGCGAAGTTGTAACTTGGAACTTCAGATTGATGTATATTTAGTCTATATTCTAAGTTTGATTTGACTGGATGTGTTACTTACATGTGTCTTATCTGTATTTCTGTATAACATTTTTGAAATTGCTTTGTATATTGTTTGAGCCACTGACAATGCTGTGAAATTGAAACGCTGGGTGAACTAATGGGTAACGTAATATAATAGTGATTGTAACATAATTTGGCGCCCACCTACTAATTGTTTAATATTTTATTCAACTTAAACTGAAATATGGGTGACCCATACATGGGTCTCTTTGTCAAAGCCCACGCGCATTCTAACTGCAGAAATTTTGTTTCTCAAGCACTCAAGCTCTCTAAAATTTGTATTCGGAGGGTACTGCAAGGTTTTGGACACGTGCACACTCCTGGTATCTAGGGACTGCAGATAGACCATTATGGTGGGCATTTTATTTCCTTATTGACAGTTACTTTCCCATTATGAGCTCAGTGGTGTTGAAATTGACCATTATCTGCCAAATTATTATTTTTATTTTAGATCTAAATTCACACTGAAAGAATAGATACAGTAATAATCGGAGCTTTCGACTTCAAGTCATCTTCAGCAATGATACATTTTTGAGCACAAAAATTCAAAAAGACAAGCACGCGCTTAGGAGCAACCACTTCTTCCTGCAGAATTAAAAACATGCATTTATACACAGTATACATATCCATATTTTCTTTCCTAAAACAGTTATATATTTATTTTTATTTTTTTACATATATCACGCATCACAAGACCAACTAGATTTTTGCTTTGTAATTATTATTATATATAGGATTTGTGGGTGATAGGCCAAGAAGCTGACATGGTATTCATTTTGGGTTCAAGATCACGTATAAAAATGGATTCCTTGATTTTCGTTTCTGCGACGTCCCGGTTAACACTTAAAATTTCGATCCGAAATAGGGAATTAATTTCATCATCACTTAGGTCTTTATGATAGTGTAATATATGATCACCGAAGGGCGTGTCCACTCTATGTAGGCGAGCATCACCTAAATGTTCGTTTAGATGGTACCTAATGGGTCTTTTGCTCTCGCCTACATATGAATGGACATTCCCTAACTGCTCACATTTAGTGCAGGTGGCCTGATAAACAACGAGCCGGATCATACATTTGCCCCGAAGGCCACACTCACAAGCATGACAGTGTTTGTTTCCAGCTGGACAGGGAGGATGCATCAGAGCAGATCGTATCAGTTTTTGTTTTAGGGGAGTTCCGGAAGTCCAGGATATGCGGATGGGTAATTTTGAGGCTCTGATGATTCCTTGTATCCGCTTAGACAGTGTATCATTAACGAACGGCAGGCGCAAGGAATCCATTTTTATACGTGATCTTGAACCCAAAATGAATACCATGTCAGCTTCTTGGCCTATCACCCACAAATCCTATATATAATAATAATTACAAAGCAAAAATCTAGTTGGTCTTGTGATGCGTGATATATGTAAAAAATATATATATATATATATATTTATAAATATATATATATAACTGTTTTAGGAAAGAAAATATTGATATGTATACTGTGTATGAATGCGTGTTTTTAATTCTGCAGGAAGAAGTGGTTGCTCCTAAGCGTGTGCTTGTCTTTTTGAATTTTTGTGCTCAAAAATGTATCATTCCTGAAGATGACTTGAAGTCGAAAGCTCCGATTATTACTGTATCTATTCTTTCAGTGTGAATTTAGATCTAAAATAAAAATAATAATTTGGCAGATAATGGTCAATTTCAACACCACTGAGCTCATAATAACAATGCTGCTGCCAACTGTTCTCCGCATACTTAGTTACTCTCCCAGTTATAGGCTCGCCAGAAGGAACAGTATGGTCAGGTCGGGTCGGGTCGGACCGGGTCGTTGGTAGATTTTTCTCAGTTACAGGTAGAACGTGCATGTGCTTCAGGTCCGGTTGGGCAATGATTTATAATCCCTCTAAATATCTTACAAGTAAAATAAGTCTATCAAGATTACTTCAGAATGAATCGTATTGATGAAGAATATATTGATGTGATTACGATAATGTAAAAATGCATTAAAGATATGCATTTAAGTAATTCTGGCATTTCTTTTCATTTTTTTTACGTAAGTCCTGCGCAAACATCAGGATATAAGCCAGTGTGTTCATTGTTCGAGAGCCGTTGTTTGTCATGGCTCAGTGTGACGTCACGCCGCCGTCCTATCTGCGGCGCCATATTGCGATGTTATGACGCGTCACGGTGTATACGCACACATCCTGCTGATAATGGAGAAAAACAAGGAAAATTCCTGTCACACGGGAAACGCTGATCAAAACTGAGCGCTGAAAACAAGAGATTCTTGCAAATTAACATGTTTGTCGTGCGTGGAATAAGATGGACTGCAGCCTTTCTGGTTTAAAAAACATCACAGGTTTACGAATTAAACATGGGAAAAACAGTCGTATCGGTTCCCTTGAAGAAGGCTTTCCGTCCATTTCCTGCGATTTAAGGGTTAAGGTTACCTTCAAGTTCAAAGGTCATGTGTCAAGATCAAACCCTCATGTTCCGCCCACCGGCTGCTTTAGTGCTAGTTATAGTGTAAATAAAGGGAAGCATATCATATTGTGACGTCATACGTCAATGGACTAGAATGACGCCTTTCCTGGTTTTAGTTCGCTTTCAATGTGTTAACGAATGTTATCCGCACAATCACGGGATTTCCCAATAGTCCCTAGCATGGCCCATATTAGACATCTGTTACTTCGTTTAACCCTAAATATGACTTAGGTCAATGGAAGTTGGTGATAACGTAAGTTACCATAACCCCTATATAACTCTAAATGGGCTTTACCTGGCCCCTTGTTTTTTAGATCTTGGAGGCCATTTTTACCCGATTCTATTGCCTGTGTATAATAATATTAGTGACAGACAGGGACATGCCCAGACAACACTAGTAATGTGATAATGCGTGTGTACTATAACCTGAGGTAACCAGTCCTTAAAAAAACTGTTTTCAGCGATTGCTCACATTTTGTGTTGAACATCCTATTCAGCAAGACCCGACATACCGTCGAAGCTCCTTTTTGGGTTGACTCTGTTTGCTAGTTGCCGGCTGATCACCCCTGTTGATATTACCTCCCTGGCTGCTTTCCACGTGTAAATTTTGAATTTTTATCCAATTTTGATTCAATTGTATTCTAAATGGTGCAGCGGCGAATGAAACCGGCTCTGAATGTGAGTTAAAGATAGCGATGCATTTCCAAAGAGCACCTCTCAAACCGGATTTCGATTTCAAACTATTTCTCACTCCACTTATTTCCACATATCAAAATCATCAAAATCAGATGAGTGGAACTTGATTAATCCATCACGAAGTATGAGATGACGATTACTATGTTTCATTCGGGATCGGACGGAACAAATGTTTTTTGTTCTTAAAATTTCACAGGAGAAACGGAGCAGAAGGAAACCACGTTTTGCAAACTTTCCCGGACGGATTGGGACGGGACAGGCTTAAATGGGACATTGGGATAGGAGGGGATGGGAGCTAAAATGATGTCCCAAGCTGAAGTTCAATGACAACCCTAAATGTCTCTGAGGGTCGCCGAGGATACCATACATAATCTGCCAACAGCAAGAGACTTCGATGAGCAGGGCTGTGGACTGATGAAGCAGAAGTCAGATAATCAATGGAAAAAATGTAAACACTGATCATAAGCGACAAGGGAAAGGTGGTACCATGGGCGTCCAAAGCAGGGGAGGTTGGTTGGGAGGGCCATCCGAAAGAATTGTTCAAATGTCTTCTACAGATATTTGGTAGGGCTGTCTAACGCCGTTTACCATTTTACTTTATCTGGCGTGGTTCCTGAGATCTTAGGGCGGGGGGGTACCCGCCCCTTCCCCGTCAAGGCGAAGGTAGCTCAGATCCCCGTTAATGCACGTGTTGACCTTCGGCTCTGCTCATTATTGCCTTTTCTAGGGATTGACGGTATGAGCCTACCTTGTTGCATTAGCGCGGCCTCGTCGATACTAGGTATGCTGCACATACGAGGGAAAGCTAAAATGACTGGCAAAACACGGCGGGAGAGTCAGGTAACAGCCTTGCCCAGGAGTTAAGCCATACAACCTCCTTTTATCGGTATTGGAAGCATATGAGATATCCTGTAAGGTAGCATGCCTCGTTCACATTTTAAAGAGGGCAATTGGATTCTTTTCTGAAAAAATGTTTTCACGTCTGTATTTTTTGCCTGTTTCTTTCCTTTAAACTGCACTGAAGCCAATTTAAGGCATATGAGGCCAGTCTACCACTTCTTACAACGAAATATGTGTATTGGGAATCCCAGGGGGGAGAAGGGGATTATAACCGGCCGAACCGGCTCGGTGTCTCACCGCTCAACAGGCCGAACACTCTCTGCCAGTGACAGAACCAGTCACCAGCGCTCCCCGCAGTGGCCCACCTCCCAAATCCACCGGACAGGGCAAAGTATAGGTAAACAATTCTACTGGAAAGTCTGGTGGTTCAATCCAGCTAAGGTAGAAAGCCCGTGGCTTCAACACACAAGGGTGAGCTGGGTGGCCGGGATCGATTGAAGATGCCAATCAAGATGTTGATCACTATGTTTTGGGGAGCGCGGAAGCGGAGTGGCCAATTGGAGCGGGAGTGGAGGAATCGTCTCCCAGCTTATGAACCGGGGTGAGCCCCACCCCAACAAAGTCTGGAATCGAATGGGCTTTCCCCTCCATTTTCTTAGATTAGGTATGTCTTCGATGAGCTCACAAGCTTTATTAAAATTGGGTGAAGATAGTGTTTTCGTTTTCTGTTGACGGTTTGAATCGCCACACGGACAATAGAGCTCTTTATCAAAACATGTACATAAAAGAGTTATGTACGTTTTATAAAAAAGTTAATAAAGTACGTGTTTTGATAAAGAGCTCTATTGTCCGTGTGGCGATAGTCTTTTCGATCGCGATCTCAGACTCGACCACCGAGGAAAAAATCCATTGCGGGCACCGGGCTCACGATTAACACAAAACGAGGTCCTGGTCTAGGTATTTACAGAGAAATCATAGTTACTAAGCTTTGCTACTGACCAATCATGATATCTTAAAGCCGCTAGTATCAGCCTGACTGAGCATCAGCAAGAGTCCATTTACATCATGGTACGGACGCATTGAAATGTCGCACTGAATTTGAATTCAAAGAGCCGTGTGCCGAGGCTGGTGAAAGGGCATTTTCTCCCCATGCGTCAACTCCAAGCCGCTTCAGCATATTGATGCAAATGAAAAGACACTCCATTAAATCATTATTCGAACTCTAAATATCAATTCCAACAGCAGAAGTTCGAGTTAGTTCCTCCAAATTTCGGCTCCTCCAACTAAATGCATAGATCCCTAAATTTGAAGAAAAGGAGAAACATCGCGCCAACATTTGAGCCTTGCTGACCACCTTGACCGGGAGGCTTCTGTTAGTGGTAAATCACCTGACGCTGCCGCTTTCAAGGACGTAAAATCCAGGCCAGGAGCTCGCCAGCTAAGATATGGCATAAAACCAGCCGACATTGCTGGCGAAAGCCGGGGCTAGAGTCAGGACTTAAAACATTTGGACTGCTAAGGGCTGCAGCAGGATTGTGCGGCTTTAATGCTGCAGACTGTGACCTGTGACTTTAGGAATCTGCAGAAACAGTGGTGAGGAAATTGAAAGTTAAGTGAAACAGCCGGAATTTTACCAATTCATTTATGTTCTCGATTCCTTGATTTGAGTCCAAGTAAACACCCGGAGTGAAATGAGTATGGTAATCTAATATTTGTTCAGCGCAATAACACTATAATTAATGACACACGAGAACAGGAGCGCCAGTCTTTTTCAATGTGCCTAAGCAGAGACAATGATGGTGATAGAAATGAAATAAAATATGATTCTTACGTCAAAGAAAGGCCGCGAAAACTCAAGACATATTTCAAAATGGGGGCTGATGTGATCACATCAATCGATACAAATATTTGTCATAAGACATTGTCACAAAACATAAAACATATACATGATAAAACATAAAGTGTTGAGCAGGTGCTTTTAGCGAGGTCCCTATCACTGTGCCTATGTCTATGGCGAGGTCCTATCGCAACAGTTCCCAATCGCGGACGCTTTGTCCTTTTTGTCACCTCTGGGTGGCGGGCCTTCACACCTTCTGTCTCGCATCACTCGGGCTGTTTACCTGGCGTGACTAGATAACCTCTCGCTGAGGGGCAGACGCGCTGCTGAATGCTTTTGTTTACAGGTGAAGGAGCTACTGCTACAAGCACACGCGGCAGCCACCCAGGGAAGGTATCGCTCAATTCCGGTTAGATGAATGTAACTGATTGTTAGTTCTGAAGCAGAAGAGTTCAACGTTCAATTGTTTAAATTCACCCCTCGAAAGTTTCCTGTTGCTGCAGTCCAGAGCTCCTTCAGAAGGATGAAAGGCTTTGTTTTGTGCATCGAGAAACATTAACAAGACGATAAGAAGCCAGCTTCTTGAAATGTTTTCCAAACTCAAGCACAGGAAATATACATTTCTTGGTGTTGCTTGAACCAAGATAACGCAGTTTCAAGACTAGTTCCGACAAGCTCCGGCGATTCATTTGTCGCCAACAGCTGTCGGAAAATCGTCCTTTTGGTGAAGGCAGGCAAGACAAAGCGAAGGACATGAAAGAGGCGTGGGTGTGTCACCAGCAGCGATACACCTCACTGCGCCCATATACCACTCGGCTTAGAGATGGGAGGTGTCCATTCTTTCCCCTGTCACAGCGGCTGATTTGCTGGATTTGACCGAGAGTTCAATCGCCGTTAAATGCGATATACTGTTAGTCTTGATGCGATATCGCCACAAAGCTGCCGTATAGCCGGTGGTGGACACTTCATTCAACCTGGAGACGGGACCTTCAATCGAGTGAAAAACTCAGAATGGAGGAAACCAGTTTTAGTGCGATTAGCAGTATCAGTGCAGTACACTGGTGAGGATCGCCTTGTGTCGGTCACATGTCTCTCCTCTGGGCAGACCGAAATCCTTGGTGTGAATCCAATGTTATATCGGCCATTCATCGGGTTGGAAACCTCCAGATGTTTTGTTACTCATTTCAGAACATTTAAACGCATTGGGAACCGCATTGCAGCACTGCTTTGCCCTTTTGTTACACTTTTAATATCATAGAAATGAACGCAGCTGTGTCAATCTATTTTTGTAAGCTCCCAGAAGCCCTGCTTTTTTTATAAATTTTGTCCAAGTAGTTCTCAGTTCGACTGCTGGAGTCGGAGTCTCACTAAAGTCATCAGAGGACTTGTCACGGAGACCCCGACCCTACCACCCGAACGAGCAGCTCCCACAATGAAGAGTTGATTTAGAAGCCAAAGTTTAACGTCCCACAAAACACAGGGACGGCCGCCCTGCTCAGGTCACCCTCTCACCAGTCAGTTGCCAGCCGACCTGTACGTCGAGTAAACTATTGAGCGCCGGAGCGTCTCAGGGGAACCGATCCCAAGCCTGGACATGCACTGCCACTGCATGCTTCTGAGCAGCGGGCCGGAGCCCAACGCTCTACCAACTGAGCTACCGGGGCGGCTCAGAAAGAGAACGTGACAGTCCACCGATGCGAGGTCGCTTGTTCATATATGTGGCTAGATTCAGGTTGTGCAGACGTTGTGCGACTATTTAGCAGAGACGGTGGATTCCATTTTCGAGAAGTGGTGCAAGATTTTCTGGAGGGGGCGCCTTCCTCCCCAGGGGGCGCCATCATCTCTTGGGGGGGCGCCTTTGCTATCCAATGGCGTTCTGCAGAAACTCTTTGGACTCGGCGTGCGAGGCCACTTGGGGTGGTTTATTTCTGATATTCAAAAAAATAGGTATTTTAGATTTCGCGTAAACTCAGTCGTATCGGATTGGCATCAGCAACAGAGTAGCATAGCCCAGGATTCTGCGATATTCATAGCCTTGTTTGCAGTTATGACCAATGATATTGCAGACACTTCCCGCAAACATACGTCACGTGTTTTTCGTTGAAGACTTCACAATATGTGTGACAGTGTCTACTACAGCAGCTGCGCAGAGGCGGCTGCAGCTTGGCCTTGACATATTGCAGCAATGGATCACACGCAATGGACTGAAATTTTCAAGTTCAAAGACATAGTGCATGCACTTTTATAATAGACATTGAGACTGAATACCCGATTTTGTAAATTCGCGGAAATCCGAGCGACGTTGTAGCAGAAACCAGATTTATCAAGCTCACACTCGATAAGCTTTCATATGTGCCACACCTGAAGGATTTCCGCAAAAAAATGTTTCGATACGCTGAATACTGAAGATGTTGACGAGGATGAGATACCGTGCAGATAGAGAAATGTTTCTCATGCTATACACGTTATACGCTTATCGCCTATATATACGTTATGCGCACGCTATACGCTCATTGTTATACGCTACGTTATAAGCTTCTTATGCTGTATAGATCACTTATTCGTCCGAAGATCGAGTACGGCTGTGTCAGAGCCGCATGACGAAATCCATGGAGCGAAGCGGATTGAGATTTCTCAAGAGGCTCTATTCTGGCCGTTTGGCGGTTCTGACAGTTGATACCAGGCATCTGCAATTGTGTAGGGTGATTGCCCTTTTACGCTAGACGCCCAAACTAAGGCCCCCGAATTTAAATTCAAAATAGTTTTTGAGAAATTTTGGAACAAATGTTTTCAATTTTGCATTTTTATCATTTTTATTTCTTAAGCGACGAACTTGAAATTTGCCTCCTTTTGAATAAGCAACAAGGCCACCTAAGAAAAAAGGTTCGAACTGGTCCGACAATATTTATTACGCCAAAACGCAGTATTTCTAGTACAAGCAAAAAAGATATTGAAATTTGACAGCCGACTTGTAAGCTCGAAATGTCAGAAGGCACGATTCAGTTAGTTTAAAGACAGCCACGTGGAGGCAGCTACGTCAATTTTCTTGTGCTTAGGCATAGTTTCCAGTGGAAAACGTAAAATTCTGACCTAGTTTTTGCCATTTTGCCGGAGGACTACATTTTTGCTCATTTCATTTAAATCTTAATCTCTCGCGATCTAATGCGCCGATTTGACTTTTCATTTCAAATAATGAAAGAACATTGCTTCCGCCTGATAATATTCGGAGATGGATATCGTGATAATAAAATTCATTGTCTTATATGTATAAATATAATTTTAGTAGAAAACCTTTTATTTGCAGCTTTTCGGTTCAGAGCACATGTCATTCACAAGCTCAGAATTGACATGGCTGAATAGGAAAATTAATTGCAGTCATTCAATTCATTTACACTACCCACTTATCTCCAACGGCTTTCGAGTAATTCGTCCGAAAGGGTATTTCAAGGAGCTAAATTTCTCGGAACATGTTTGCTTCTCACCATGGTTTCAAGTCCTCAAAATGAATGGAAGTAGATGCAATTTGGCATAAAGCTAGCTTAGGGTCCTGGGTCGCCGATACAAGTGATTCTAGGCGAATCTAATGTTTGGTTCGTCTTCCAGAAGCAGCTTTATACCATGCCTTTTCTGTACAAACACAACACCCGGCGCCACGATCACGGCATCGTTTTGATTGCGTGATACCGGCCAGTGACCTCCTGACGGGTCACAGGTGTAGGGTTAGTGGGAGTCGGTACAGTGTGGCACAGTGGTCTAGTGGTTAGAGGTCCTGTCTCGTGATGAGGGGTGCGCGGGTCGAATCCGGGGTTGACTGCGGGATATTTACTATTTATTTCAAAGAAAAGAATGATGGCACTGACCTACAGGCTTATGAAGAGATACATTGAGAATGAAATATGGTTGATTTCAGCACATTTTCATGCGGCTCTCCTGCGCCGGTGGGGGGTTATCCCAGGTCGCAGACCGGGGTTGCGTATGAGGCCACTCCTTAGTCCGCGAAAAAGATTATCGATATGTCCGTCATCTCGCTATCAGAATAGTAACAGGAGCGTTCCAAGCTTCACCCATAATAAGCATGCTAGTGGAAATTAGTGAAATACCGCTACAAATGCGCAGTAAGATACTCGCTTTGCATTAAGCCATTAAAAGGAATGTGGAACCTTTAGAACGTGATTTTAACTGAGATAGCCAAGTTGTAAAGCAAATCGGAAAACCAGGTGCTCTATATATCATTTGTCTTGGAACTCGATTTTTCCGTAGAAAAAAACTAAAACCTACCCGAAATGTACCTCTCATGTACCTCTCGCCAGGCGGCCATTGTTGTGAGCTGCTGGTGTGACGACATATGCTGACATCACAATGAGCATCAGCCAATCGAAGCCCTTGAGGTGTTTCTGAGTATGGTAGTGGTTGCTAGATCATGACATCATCCAGAGGCAGATATTTAATCATTTTTCTAGAGGAGTATTTTAAAAATAAAAGCATTGGGCTTGTTGTACATTTTTCAGAGAAATCATGAGTGGTTTGATTATTTTCGGCTAAAAGTACGCCTAATTACACAAAATTCCAGGATTTTACCAAGGTGCCACGTTCCCTTTAAAATAAGTCACCAACACGCCCCACATACCAAACATTTTTTTTGGCGACGCCTACCTCAGTCAGATAGACAGTGGCTCGCGTTTTGCAACTCGTCACCAGGGAGTGGGAGTCTGTGCCTGGCTGGCACAGGCTGGTATCGACAGCAATCTCGTCGAACCACATGAAGCAGCTGTTATTGAACCATAGCTCATCTCGACAGTTAACACGAACACAACCTGCGCCAACAAAGCAAAAATTTGCCTCCTGAACCGACGCGCCAGTATTTTATGAACTTGCTTGTGGAGCCGTTCGAAAACCATGTCTGTTTCTATATAGACGGTTGCAAAAGAAAGTGACAATGGCACAGGGCGTGCATTTGTTGGTGACGATGTTGAGAAGTTTTCTAGTTTGCCTTACGAAGGATCCATTTTTACTTCAGGGCTGTACTCCATTTTTTTTGCTGTTTGGACCAGGTGTCTAAGCTGATGGTGAGGAAGTTTGCGATTTTTACCGATTCGCTGTCTTATCTGCAGACATTGAAGCCATTTTATTTCTATAATGCGTCGTCACCTTGGCAGGCCATGCTGAAGATGACTGGATCTTCTGTGTGCACTGATTAGTCCAGTAGGAAGACACAGGCAGTTTGGATGGCTACCATCTCAGCCTGAAAACTCGAGCAGAGCGAGCCTGCTGGTCGCCTGAGCTCATGCTGGGCTCTGTCTGGTGACTCGATGAAGACCCAGCTCCCCCGCTCGTGACCCCTCCGTGCACTGACCCGTCGGTCCACACCCATGTGGCAAATTGAGTCAGGGAAGCGAGGTGGGGGAGAGCTACTCGCTTCTTCCGGACAGGTGGCGCTCCTGATGTCAGTGGGCCCACGTCTAGTTGAAATGTGACTCACTCTCCTGATACCCACAGTGGAAGACGTCGAGGAAGGAAAGACTCGATGGGGAGGGAGATGCCTGCTTGATCCCACATGTTTTTGCCCACCTGCCGCCACCCGGTCACCGAGGAGAGTCGAGAGGGCGCTGTCGCCTCCGCACGTCTTCACAGAGGGTCTTCAGGCGGCAGAGTATGGAATTTCACCAGCAGTCGGGTCGCGAGTACCCTCCTTCTGGCCGCTACGCGGGGAGTCTTAACTCGGCTGGGAGTGGAGTGGGTGCATCCTGTGATGATACGCGCCGACGCTCTCATTTTGCGTTCCAGCAGCTCGACATGAAATGGCGGTGTGGCGTGGAGCCACGCTGCGGCCGCTTACTCCATCGCTCCTCTCACGTAGCCAGTAGCGACGGTTCGGAGGTGCTGTTCGTGCAGCCCCCAGTTGCAGCCGGACAGTTGACGTAGGTGGGAGATGCGGGGGTGGACCTTCTCCCACAGTCTCTTACAGTGTGGACCGAAATGGAGGAGCCGATCGATGGTGACGCCAAGTAGCTGTAGGGTGTCTCCAGCAGTGACAGACTTCCCGTCGACCTTAAAATTGAAGGGATCGGCGTCTCTGGCCCACTGGGACATCACCAGTACTTGGATCTTGGCTCCTGATACCACCATTTTGTGCTGTCGGGTCCACTTCATGAGGGTGCCAGCAGCAGCTTTATTGCGCCCGGTCCTTGGCGACTTGGATGTTGTTGCCCGTGCAGAGAGCCGCCGTATCATCGGCGTACATGTAGGGGAGCATCCGGGAACCGCGCAGAGGTCGTCTACCAGCCGAGCCGCCCATACAAAATAAAACTGGCGATAAGACACCTCCTCACGGCAGGCCAGTTCGGAAAATGCGCTCACTGGAAAGCACACCATTTAGTTCTACCTGGACTCTTCGGTCCCGGAGTCACTGCCAAATCCAGGCCACCGTGCAATTTGACAGCCCCATCTACAGCAGGCGAACGCGTAGCAGGTGGTGGTCCACTACGTCGTACGCGTGCGCGAAATCAAACGCGACGAGGACGTATTTCTGCGCGGTCTGTCCATCGGGACGGCGGCTGTGTCTCGATTTGGGCATGCACAGTGCACGCTCACCTCTTCTCTTAAATGAGTCCTGAACTTGACCTGAAGGCGATGGTTGATGGTATAAGTGGATGGTCAGTGACAAAATATACTCGTTTTATCAATCTGAATGGTCTGTTCACTTCGATCTGAACACTGCACATGATCATTAAACGCGCAAATTACAGCCAATAAACGAAAAAAAGTTATCAATTTATCAAGAGAGTACTTGGACACGTTGAAACTGTTTTCTGTTTATTCTAGTAGGGCCCATTTATGTCACAAATCACACATGCCTATGGCATGATCTATTGCAGCATTCAATCACATTGCTACCGAAATTCTCTTAACACCTCCGAAATTTCACGCACAAGAGCAATTCTCCCATGCTGATGAATTGAAGAATATAGATAAAGGTCGATGGAAAATGCCCACATACTTCATTCTGTGTTTATCTTAACGTTTCAACTTCCCTTATATCTCCTTGAGTCTGCCATCTGGTTCAAACATTATTTTTTAGGAGCAATTAATAATGTGGGTTAAAGTCCGGTTTGTGTTTCCTACAACTTAAAGCTTTTCCGCTGAGGTAATTTTCTTGGACAGCGCACAGGCCAGGTTCACACTCGCTGCGATTATTTTCAATGTCCTCTCACCATTATCTTACGAATCTTGGCCACGTGGAAAGGCAAAATGATGCTTATCATATTTGATATTAAAATAAAATTAACCCCTCTTCACTAATAGAAAAATCCTCAGATATATACCTGTATGTTCAGCTGTTGCATCTTCCCAAGTGTCTTGAATTTCTCCATGACCTAGTGGCAGTTACAGATTTTTCAAGAGGTGCCGAAAAAAGTGTGGACTGAACTGTTTAGCAATTCATTGTTTCAAATATCACGCCAAATAGGCATCTTGCTTGGCTGGTACAAACTGTTATGGCTGGGAGAGGGTAGGATAGGACGTTGTTAAAAATACGATCCACCAAAATGACGGCAACCGAAAACCGAATACCATAGGCGCCCTTTGGGTGAAAAGTTGATGGTAAAGTACCCACTTTGAGGCTCCGCGTTTCCCCCCCCACCTTACTAAAATTCTAGATCCGCCCATACGCGGATCCAGGGAGCAAAGGGGAGGGGCAGATGCAGCCCCCGATCGATCCTCGGCGCCCCCTGAAATGGTCACGGCGCCCCCTGAAAGGTCGATGGCACTCGCCTGAAGTGGCGCTTCCCACTCTCCCCCAGGATGCGAAAATCGGTGCTCACCGATAGGATTTTACGCCCACCTGGTAGGTTTTTCCGGTCAAAAGTGGCGCCCCTGCTCCGGATGGCGCCCCCGGGAAGGTGCTCCCCTCCGATTGGCAATCCTGGATCTGCCTATGGATCCGTCACTGTTCAAGAGCAAACAATTCACAGAAAAAGCCGGAAGATATCAAATGTTAGCAGGGAGTGGTGCCGCCAAGATAATTGATGATGCTAACAAATTGTTTAGTTATGTGGATAAAATAATTGGGTCGCCACACGGGATTGGAAGGGGACTCCTGCCTTCTTATGAGATGGGCAGTGTGCTAAAAATATATCGTCAAGTCAATATCAAATTATCAACATTTAGTTTTATACAGTGCACTGTTCACTGCAGTGATATAAGAGTGCTCTGTCCTTTTTCTGTGGTTTTATGACACCCGGTAGGGTTCGTTTTAGCCTCAAATATGGCTTTTGTGGTATTTATTTGGCCATTTGGCCGCCCCGGTTGCTCGGTTGGTAGAGCGTCGGGCTCCGGCCCGCTGCTGAGAAGCGTGCAGTGGCAGTGCATGTGCGCCGTAATTGTTTAGCTTTACTTTATTTTTTTGCCCGACTGTAACCTGAGGCTAGAATAATTTCCTTACTTTTTGAAAGCCACGTGATTTGAAGTGCTATTTATCTTCATCTTTGTGTCATTGGAGGCCAGATTTGCGTAATGTCTTTAGTGCGCCATCTGTAGTATTCACTAAAACTTTTTTGGGATGAGGCGACTGTTCATTGCTTGTTTTGCGCTTGATTGAGGTGGTGCAGCACGGGAGCGTCGTCGGGTCGTCTCAGCGTGGTATTTATTTCGAAGCTTAATTTGTCATAAGATTGTTCAGAATGCAACGGGGCAGGAATTGCCACTCAAAATGTCGAATTTTCAAACATTGAGTTCTGTTCTTTGTGTTTGTAACCTCGCTTATTGCCTCAATTTTGACTAGTCATGAAGGACATACCTTCAAAATGAAAAGCCCTCAGACCCTTCATCTCACTCACATGTTCGCATTTAGCACCTTTCTTCATTCGTATGCAGACATAATTTATGTCATGAGTAATGAATTGCAATTGACATTTGATGGAAAGAAATATGCAGTTATAAAATAGTTAATGCCTTGTTAAAATGTACTGGAATGTGTGTACTATGAAAGCAAATGTGCATTTTTTATGTACATACTTTTCCACTATTCTGAGTCGGAGTCGACTCTGACTCAATGTTTATTTGAGTCAAAGTTGAGTCGACTCACTTCTGGATTTGTGTTGAGTCGAGTCGGCTCACCATTTTCAACACTGTGAGTCGAGTCAGAATCAGAGTCGGCATTTAAGCCATGAGTCAGAGTTGAGTCGACTCAAAAAAATTTGAGTCATCAACAAGTCTGCCAGAGACCCGGATCCTTTACTCAGGGGCGGGGGCCGCCTTTTGCTGTCCAGGGGTGCCTGTGCTAACCAGGGGCGCATATGCTATCCCGGGGTGCCGTTGCTCTTCTTTAGGGGCGTCTCTGCCGTCCAGGGGTGCCTATGCTATCCAGAGGGTGTGTTCTGTCCATGGGGCGCTTTTGGTATCAAAGGGCGTATTTGCTGTTTTGGGGGCGCCTATCCTATCCAGAGGGCGCCCCTGCTGTCCAGGGAGCGCGATTGCTATTAAAGGGAGCTTATGATATCCAGAGGGGTGCCTTTGCTCTATGGGGGAGGGGGCGCCTCTTAGTGTGCAGGAGTGCCTGTGCTAACCAGAGGGCGCCTATGCTATTCAGGGGCGTCGTTACTCCTCAAGTGGGGGTGCCTTTTTCTGTCCAGGGGCGCCTCTGCTGTCTAGAGGTCGCCTTTGCTATCCAGAGGGGCGCTTTTACTCAAGGGGGTGGGCACCTTTTGCTGTCCAGGGTGCAGCTTTGATGTCAGGGGGCGCCATTCATATTTGAAAGTGTATTTTATTTTACACAGAGGGTACTACCCCTTCAGACAGGCGATGTGTCTGATTTTCTCTTGACCGGCCGGGGGCGCCGGCAAAATCCAGGGGTGCCACCCAAATCCGGGAGGGCCTCCCCGTACGAGGTCAAAACCAGGTGTGCAAAAATATCCTATTGTACACCATCATTTTTTCAAGGTGTGCAACTGCACACCCTGTCCTGCGGAATCCGCCGTCCCTGCCACCGTTGTTCTCGGGAGGGGGGGTTTCTCTCTTATCTCTCCAGGGGGCGCCTTTCTTATCAAAGGGCGCCTATTTTGTCCAGGGGGCGCCTTTTCTCTGCGGGGGGGCACCTTTTTGCTGTCAAGGGGTGCCTGTGCTAACCAGGGGGCGCATGTGATATCTAGGGGCGCCGTTTCTCTTCTTCGGAGGCGCCTCAGCTGTCCAGGAGGCGCCTACGCTTTTCAAGGGCGCCTATGCTATCCAGAGGGGCGCCTTTACTCAAGAGGGGGCGCCTTTTGCTTTCCAGGGCGCAGTTTTGATGTCAAGGTGCGTCATTCATGTATGAAAATGTCTTTTTCACAGAGGATCCTACCTCTTCAGGTAGGCGGTAATTAGGCTTGATTTTCTCTGACCGGCCGGGGGCGCCGGCTGAGGCCTGGGGGGGCGCCTCCCTGGACAAAGCCAAAACAAGTGGTGCAAAAAGATACTTTTGCACCACTTGAAAAAAATCGAGTGGTGCAACTGCACCACTTGCACCCTGGAATCCGCCGTCCCTGCTATTTAGGAGCTTCACCAGTGCCTAAAAGCAGTTTGTCCGGATAAGAGATGAAAAGAGAGTGATCATAGTTTCAGCTGTTGTAGCAGGTCATCATGTTGCTACTGAACGTGACAACATTATTTGATAATTTAGTCAGCCTTTTTTCAACACCAACAGATAATTTACCTTCGCGGAAGAAACTTGCACTGAAAGCTGAACTGTAACAGTTTTTAACTCTCACCTTTCTGTGTGTGGGGGATGGGGTGTTTGGATGCCCTTTTTCGGGTTTTTCTAATGGTGTCAGAAAATGGCGGCGCGGATCGCCGCCGTACTTAGACATCTTATCCGTGATTGATTGCCCGACTATTCCCAAAATTTTAAGTTTGGGTCATCTCCGATCAGGTCACCAGGCCAGGTAAACAGACTTCACCTCCAAGATGTTTCAAATAGCACCAGTAAAAGTAGGTTCACTCTATTGATCTGATGTCCATATCATATACCCACTGGGTATCACAAGTTTTGGCAATGATACTTTTGTGTATGGATAACCTGGGGTCAGGTACAGGTCTTGACATCTCCATTGGAAATGCACGTGAAAAACGGGAATGACTGAAAATGGTTTTGTTTCTGTCGACACGAATTAGTGGTATATAAGTCCACTTCCCCGAGTCATGGTATACGTTTTAAGCTGGGATCTCTGAGAGTTGGTCTGGAACGACTTAAGCTGATGCTCAGACTTGGATCAAAATCTTGTTTAAATACACTTCATCCAAGTTATTGCAAGTTTCGCTTTTGTGGTCGAAATCTTCCTAAAAACATCAAAGGGCTTGCCGCGGATCCTCTGATCCCACCATCAGAACGAGCAATTCCTGCCATGACAGGTTAATTTGGAAGCCAATGTTTTACTCCCCACAAAGCACAGGGATGGCCGCCCCTCTCAGGATACCCTGTCACCGGACAGTTGCCAGCCGACCGTCCGGTAAAAACGTCCGGTAAAAATTGAGCACCGGAGCGTCTGGGAATCGAACCCACGTATTCACCAGGGCACTGCCACTGCACCATCTCCTGAGCAGCGGCCCCGAGCCCAGCTCTCTACCAACGGAGCTTCTGGGGCGGAAGAAAATGTGGAAAAGCGATTTTAATACAATTACGGTTGAACTGTCCTTGCAAGTCGATAGATATGCATATTAACCATATCAGGTGAGATGGTAGCCTTGACCTAACTTAGGTCAGATTGTTATTGTATTTTGACCTAATATGTTCCTGTTGTATATAATTCGCCTCGCGGTAACAGGAGGAATCGAGTAATGCCTAAAAACATTTGCTCTAACCTGGTCAGACTCTAGAGCAAAAATTGCAAACCTGTCATCTTTTTTACCTGTCATAAGCTCAATATTGACCTGAGCCAAAAAGTGATTGATATAATTCGTCACTATTTATTCTGTGCTATGTACCACCACTCGCGTTTCTTCGGATATCTTGGATAGGAGCCGATATTGAGGTGGTTTCCGACCCCTGGGACCACGGTGGAAGGCAAGGGTGCAAAATGCAATGCAAGCAGTGAAAGAACCACTTCTCTCATAACTATCGTGCTACGCTCCTCTAAATAACCGGAAACTATACATTCTATGTCTCAGGTGCATGACTGCACGGCTTAATTTTACCAGATGAGCTGAAGCCTTAAAATAAAAGGGCCTTGTCCCTTCAGAACATAACGCTTAAATCGTACCTTGAAAATCACAAAGCTTGGATTATCTTTCACCCGCAGCTATGTAACTTTGGTATTTCTCGACAGATTCTCGATTAAAAAAACGAGCGTTGAAGCCTTGTGAGAAGCCCCACCATGTCAGAATTTGAAATAATCAATTATCACCCTGCCAGTTCCGCCGCTCACCCATCCAAGCACTCAATTCTGCCATTTGCTGCAGATTGGGAGGCAAAGTCACAGCCCGGACTCTGTGATAGTTCTCTACGTTAATCCTTATGGGTAAGTTTGTAGTCCACAGTCTGGCTACAGGTTTGTCCTTCCTGAAAAAATAAATTCACAAGTTAAATTATTCACAACTTTTAATTTTCCAACCACAGCCGTGTGAACGGGAAACACCCTGCTCTGGGAGCGGCGTGTTCCTCTCTTGTCCCAGCCGCAGGGCGGCGCGGCGGTGCTGGTCTGCGGTTGCCTGGCAACCAGGCCGCAGGCCCAGCACAATCAGTAATCACGGCCTCACCGCAGCGCATCGTCACCTGATAGCATTTACAACAGGTGACACTGATTGTCGGCGCTGGCAGATCCCAGGCAAACAGTGCAGTGCCGCGACCTCCTCCCGGGCCTGATAGTGTTGCGGTCCGCTCAAAACACAACCGCGCGCGAAAAGAAACGCGTCACCTAAACACCAGGATGTCTGAAGTACCTATCAGTGAAAATTAATGTCTGACTTCGTATTGGAGTAGGCTAGAAGTCTCAGCTGTATTTTTAGTAAAGCTGTTCGAATTTCTACCGTAATTGTCTTTTAGGTAGGAGGTCTATATTCGAGTTAATTTGGAAAGACTAGCTCCAAATCGGTCCAAAAAAGAACCAACGACTGTATAAACAACGCACTGAAACCAAAGTGTTAACACGTGCCTCACCGGGGGGGGCAAGTTTGCCCCCATATGGTTTTCCCAAACAACCGATATTTTTCATGAGTTCGATATTGACACTTTGACCTTGCCAATCGCGACATAAACGGGGTGATACTTTAGAGCTATATGGCAATCTGCTATAAGACGGCAGATTCCAGGTGTTCGTTTTCCCCATGCCCTGCATAAACCCGGATGCAAAAAGTACCAGCATGTGTTTTTTCTTGCAGCTCATATGGGCTGCAACATGTGACCAAGCGGATCATCAATCATGCAACACCAGCCCCATTCAGATCTGGAGTACCCGTTTAAGTTTTCCTTTCATTTTCCCATCAGTGATACCAGGCCCGCACATCATTCTTTGGCCTCCTTGCTACTGGCCCTGGATTTCAAACTCAGGATCACATGGCTCCCAATACATCGTTCTGCTGCCTGTTTGGATTTTGCCTTAGCGTAACCATTTCCAGTGCTCCACAAAACGTGTTCTTGGAAACCTTTTGATTGTTCAAGGAACCAATCACAGTATCTTGAAGCTCCGCACTAAAAAAGTCCCATATTACCAGTTCCTTTGGTGAACAGGCTTCTCCTTCGTTGTGCTCGGTGAAGGTGATTGCGGAGCCATTTTTGAAAGCCATTGGACGCCTGGAGTAGTAATAAATAAAATAGTAACATTAAAAAGGCGCAAACATATGAAGAAAAACATTTCACGACACTTTCAGCCATATGCAATAAATGCAACTAGCTCAGACATTGTTGGCATCACACCGCCTGAGAGACAACAATCTGTCGTTTTCTAAAATACCAAATTTTCCATTTAGCGCTTGATAATTAAATCCTTCACACTTGTCATAAATTAGCATCCATGACGATGAATAAGCATGTAAAAAATTCAAAGAATTTTGAGCAGAATTAAATCAAAATCACAGCTTTCTGAGTATTCAACGTATCTAAATTGAACAACTTAAAAATATCAGTTCGATTGAAAGACCCTGTAGCCTTTACGAGTAATTGATTTTCTTTGTTCGATTATGTTGACTGTATGATGGGAGAGAGGCAGCTAGATTTAAGCTGAGGCTTTGGTGCCGATCTCGGATGTAATTTCGCTGAAACTGTGTCGAACATAGGTACATGTATTTACCACTACATCGATGTAATTTGCCTGAAACTGTGTCGAAAATACATGTATTTACCACTACATCAGTGCGACACGCCCCACTGAACATGGAGTGGGCAGTTCATATTTACTTCTTGACTAGTTTCGTAATCAGTTCGGTCACTTTTCTTGGGGTCAAACTGGTTGTTTCCTGATTGTCATGCTATACGCTGTACAATAACTACATTCTTGTATGCTACACGCCTTTGCAGAAGCCGCGGACCGCTTCAGTTTAAATTTCGGCGACTCTGGTATTTCGCTCCATACCTACCACACCGCAGCTCCACTCCCGTCCTCCCCAGGGCCATGAAAACCAGGCAGCTTCACAACCATTAAATCCTCTCTACCCCCACTGGCTTGAAATACGAGAAGCGTCACGGCCATTGGATTCAGTACAAAAACGGGGACGATGAAACATGGAGGTGCCAGGGAGCCAGCGACTGCGGACGTTCTTTAACGGTGCTGAGCGGGCCTCAGTCGATTGGAGGCATGTTCGCGAAGATCGACGGGGTCCATCCTCCCTGATTAATTTTCGCCTCATTACCCAGTGGCGCTAATAAATGGGAGGAAGAAGGTTCTAGGAATAGACACTGAAAAAATTGGTCTGCCCGTGGAAATATTCCAGCTGCTCATAAGTGAAAAAGACATAATATTTCACTATTTTGATTTTTATATATTCGTATTTCATATATTGATATGTTATTAGTATGGGAGTATTTCGGAAACTAAAAATGCGCATTCAAAATGAGAATCACAATATTTTATCTACCGCAATGAGTGACAATAATTCTATATGGTTGATTTCTTGGAGATAAAATGACGTGGTCATATTTAGAAATAAAAAGTTGCTGCTGATATTTAACATGCCTGAGCATTCAAAAGATGGGCCAAAACACGATAACCCGTTTTATGAATATATCATCATCAGGAAAGTTTTCATAAGCCTATAATGAAAAATATACCTCAGCTATTACCACATTTGCAGAATACACTTTCGACGAGCTGAGCTATTCAAAACGTCTTCTTTCGTTCAGAGACTAATCACACTAACAAGAAGACATAGCGTGCACAGTAATCACGAGAAATCCCCTCCGCTGATCCACCCAGCTGCGAACTCTTGAAGAAGAAAATCATCATGATCAGCAAATCCTGTGGTGAAGAAAACTAGTGAAGGAAGTCTGACGGCCAGGAGCTCGCCATGGTGTTCGTGCAAGAATTAAGATATCTGATTTTGAATGATTCGTCGGTTTTTAGATCCGTGGTCAGTAATCTGAATTCTAATAGCGATGGCGCTGTTGATGTGATCTTCAAGTAGATAATGATACGTTTTCACGTGTTCTTTATAAGCGGTGTATGATTTTCTGAGACGTGCGTGACTTTGGCTTTCATTGAATCTTAGTCTAACTGCTTTAGTGGTCTCGCCTGTATAAAATTTATTGGTATGTTTGATTTTACATAGCCTATAAATTTATAACGTAACTTACAAAGTAATTTTATATGAACATGTTTTTATTGGGGCCACTTCCAACAGGCACACTTGCCTAATTACAGGGAGTATTGGCGTGGGTGTTTACGGGTCCTCTCCACTGGGTCAGATTGGACACGGAAGGCTGTTTCCCGCCGTGGGGATTGAACCCACTCTAATCCATCCGAAGACTGGCAACGAAGCCACTAGGCTACCCCGGCTCCATGTTATATTCGTTCGTTGTTAGGAATTTCTCCACTCGGGTTTACACAAGTTAAAGGAGCTTTCGACCTGTATTTCAGGCCTTCGTTAGCAGTTTAATTCATGGTAGAGAAGCACAATTTAAATCAATCCTGATACAAATGGTGTTTACAAAGCGCTAAATATTTCAAATTGGGAAGCTCAAGGTTAGGAGGACAGCACACCTCTAGCTGGGAAATGACAAATGGAAATAACCTTACTAAATCAAGCAATTAAATACACTCAAGGGCATATGACCATATCTGACAAAATATAATTCGCTAAAACGGTGGTACTTTTACATAGATTGTGCAAGAGCAACATTAAAGTGTAACCAACAAAGTTCAATGATACAGTGTTATTATAAGTACATTATGCATGAAATAGCTTTAACGTAGCTTACATTATGAAATGAAAGTGCACACTTATAATAGCACAGGAGGATCTATGCGTAATCTTAGGAAACAGCTAAACAGAGGAAACAGTAGTAAGTACGTTCTAGGTTCAATCCGGAAGCACCTCAACGGCTGCCGCGGCGAATGATGGGCAGCCACCGGTCTGGAAGCCGTGTTCCTGAGTTTCGGTTGACGTTGGAGTCATTCGGTGATATTATGATAGTCTCACGACGGCCAATTGTTCTTATGTAGGCCGATTCTAGTAGAAGTCTCAGGTGGTAGTTTGTCTCATGATGGAGGATGTGAGCTTGGTCGAATTTTGGTGCGCAATGTGTGTTCGCTGAAGGCTAATGTCTTGGATTGAGTACGGATAGATCTTTTCCAGCTGTCTTCATGCTCTTTCACTCTCGTCTGTAGTTCACGATCGGTCTCTCCAATATACTTAACTGGTTCACCATCCACCGAGCAGGAACACTCGATGCAGTAAACAACATTGCTGGTTTGCTGTTTAGGCAGGTGTTGTTGTGCCCTACTGCAAAGGATTGAGGCCAGGTTTTACTGAAGCTTGGTAATTAGCTGAATTCCGATGGTTAGGACTGCTCGTTTCAGCTGGTAGAAGGACGAGTCAGTGAATGGAAAAGAGAGCCGGATGGGCTTCGGCTTGTCGCTGTTAACTGGTGGTTAACTGGACATAAATGTTTATGTCATACACTGAGCCGCGGATACTGTACCACCTCGAGAGACCGACAAAAGAGCTTCAGTCTATCACCAAGAAATGCGAACAACAGGGCTACCCGAGTACCACAATCCACACCACCATCACCAATGTCAGCAGAAGACTGGAGCTCAAGGCACGTGCTCTGCCCGCTCCACCAGATAACAGCGACAGGCCGAAGCCCATCCAACTCTCTTTTCCATTCACTGGCTCATCCTTCTACCAGCTGAAACGAGTAGCCCTAACCATCGGAATTCAACTAATTGTCAAGCCTCAGCAAAACCTGGCCTCAATCCTTTGCAGTAGGGCAAAACACCACCTGGCTAAACAGCAAACCAGCAATGTTGTTTACTGCATCGGGTGTTCCTGCTCGGTGGATGGTGAACCAGTTAGGTATATTGGAAAGACGGATCGTGAACTGCAGACGAGAGTGAAAGAGCATGAAGACATCTGGAAAATATCTATCCGTACCCAATCCAAGACATCAGCCTTCAGCGAACACACATTGCGCACCAAAATTCGACCAAGCCCACATCCTCCATCATGAGACGAACTACCACCTGAGACTTCTACTAGAATCGGCCTACATGAGAACTATTGGCCGTCGTGAGACTATCATAATATCACCGAATGACTCCAACGTCAACCGAAACTCAGGAACACGGCTTCCAGACCGGTGGCTGCCCATCATTCGCCGCGGCAGCCGTTGAGGTGCTTCCGGATTGAACCTAGAACGTACTTACTACTGTTTCCTCTGTTCAGCTGTTTCCTAAGATTACGCATAGATCCTCCTGTGCTATTATTAGTGTGCACTTTCATTTCATAATGTAAGCCACGTTAAAGTTATTTCATGCATAATGTACTTAAAATAACACTGTATCATTGAACTTTGTTGGTTACACTTTAATGTTGCTCTTGCACAATCTATGTAAAAGTACCACCGTTTTAGCGAATTATATTTTGTCAGATATGGTCATATGCCCTTGAGTGTATTTAATTGCTTGATTTAGTAAGGTTATTTCCATTTGTCATTTCCCAGCTAGAGGTGCGTTGTCCTCTTAACCTTGAGCTTCCCAATGTGAAATATTTAGCGCTTTGTAAACACCATTTGTATCAGGATTGTTTTTGAATTGCGCTTCTCTACCATGAATTAAACTGCTGACCAAGGCCTGAAATACAGGTCGAAAGCTCCTTTAACTTATGTAAACCCGAGTGGAGAAAGTCGTAATAAGGAACGAATTATCGCTCCGCTATGGCATTTCGAGAATTTTCCATGTTATGTGTTATGCAGCGTTCTTCGTTGGGAATCTACCCTTTAAATATTAATTAATTTGCTACTTCCTGGCGCCTTCCCATCCAATTTTTCTATCCTGGGCTCTTTTCAGCCACCCCCAAAAAAAACGGACAGCCCTGCATCCACCGCATTCGGTTCAGGGCGCGAGATCAGTTTGGTAGTTTGGCCTTTTGCTCGACGCCAACTGGCTCTTTACGGCCAAGAAATCCTGGTAAACCTCATCTCCACTAAATTTGGTGGAGGAGGCGAAAACAACCCCTTATATCTGCTGTACCCTGGAGTGCAATTTTACATTGATTAAAGCGAACTAGTCAATTTTTCAACAGAGCTAAAGAGATATGAAAATGAAAATATAGGTTTCTTATGAATTTTTTTACAATAAGGGCTCACAAAATGTGGTACCATGCAGTATTGATACATACTATAGTTCCAAAATGGTGGGGGTCTTAAAAATTTGAGGTATCCGTGCAGCCCACTGATCGTCATTTCCCTGGAGGAGGAAATGCCCCGCTTCTGCAGCGTTGGAGCTAAAGACCTCGCCTGACTATCAAAAGTAATATCAATAACTGGTTATAGCGGTTTCAATGGGAGCATTATTTGTCAGGAGGTGTCGAACGCAGGTAATATAACTAATACCTTAGATATCATCTGCTCTATTGCGTAATTTCATGATATCGCAGGCTTTTTCTTGAGGCTTTTCTTGAAGTAATTGAGGAATAAATAAACCTCATGGTATTCAAATTACGCTATTCTCTTAGCTAATAGCCGTCACTGGGTTTTCGAGGATACCCCAAGCCTACTTCTGAGGGTGATAAGGCTGAACTGATGGAGCTGATTATATTTCTTATCAAAGACAGCTTTTACAAAATCAGCATTTACCCACTATCCAGCGCTTATTGAAAGCTGCAGGCTCGTACCAAGACACCAGCTGGCCAGAGAGCCTGTATTCAGCCCCATATTCTAGTTGTTTCAGCGAGAAAGCCAGAGTTTTGATAGAGGAGTACAATAAGAAAACACGGGAGTTCGCTCCTCTGATGTTTGCTATCTGATCCATCTTCACTAATGGGTTTCCTGTGCCAAGGACGCGTCTGGAGGTGGGTATCTCCTGTTACAGAAACAACATCAGCCCCATTCAGTCGCAACAAGAGAGGCGCGTTAGTGACTTAGTAAGAACGTTGACGTGATGCTTCCTGATTATAGCTGAATTGGGCGCCTTGACAAGTCCTGTTGACATCAGCTGGCTTCATGTCAAGAGGTATGAGGGGAAGGAGGTGACTCTGTCCTTCCATCATATTTTCCTTGGGTATCTCCTCAATGGTTCATGATAGGGTTCTAAAACCTTGGCTTCATTATTAGATTGTATTACCCTGAAGTGGCGCCCCTCTGGTCCAAATGGCAGTGGCGGCGCTTGAACATTATGACAGCCTAGGCACGACTGGCTTAGAGGTAAGGACGTCGCCCAGGCTTTTTACTTGATAGGAGACAGGGGTAGATCCAGCACTTCGGCTGGAGAGCGGGGCAGCCTGAAGTCGATGAAAAAACATTTGTCGGTGGGTTGTTGAAACGGTTATGCAAAGGGTATGAAACGGTACGTAGGTACAAAGCAAGATTCAAGAAGGATAGGTAGGTATGTAAGTAAGCCGGGAAGGACAGGTACTCACGAGAGTTTTCCATTACAAGGACGGTTCCGGCACTTCATTTTTATGACGTACAATTTCTTCGGGTACGATTGATTCGAGAACGGATTTTTGATACAATTTCATCCACCAATCTGTTGTCAGGACTCACATCCTTTATAAGGGTTTCTAAAATCAAATATCTTGCTAATTATTGACAAACAACTGTCCCTCATTCGAGAAGGCCAGAAATCCGCGCGAATACAAGGATGTGAATAAACGAGCGAACTGTGGTCAAATCATAATGTGTGGCAGCGTGCCACAAATACTGCGTTAAAGAGCCGCTTAGGTCAGGGTAATAGAAGACCTAGGCATGAATAATTTGCTGCTTTAACGAGTCAGTACTCGCGTCCGAATGAATGAGGTATTTGATATGTCAATCAAAAAGCACACGTTAGGTTCGCCACGGGCTGAGGCAAATTCAGCTGAGTCGCGAAGTGCCTCACCTCACATTTGTTGACGGTATTGGCTGATGCAGGTGGACTGTCAGAGATGCAAATCATCGGCTCTGTGACGAAGTAATCCGAAGAAAGGAATATTCACTGCAACTGTAGCATCGAGTCAAATTAGACTTATTCCACAGAAAATACATACATACTTCGGCACTTAAAAGTGGCTAGGCAGTGCCTAATGTGCCTCTATGGAAGCACCACCACAGCCAAATGACGCCCAGGCCCAACTGTCCGAGTGCTCCCCCTTCCCCGATCGGAAATCCTGGATCCGTCTGTGGTGCATCGGTTGAATAACTAAGGATTCATGTGGTGGTTTGGAAATCTGCCCTCAGACTTAGCATGAGGAAATTCACCAACAGAAGAACCCCGGTCTGCGACCTGGGCTAACGCCCCACCGGCGCAGGAGAGCCGCATGACAATGTGCTGAAAGCAAACCATATTTCCTTCTTAATGTATCTCTTCATAAGCCTGTAAGTCAGTTTTATCATTATTTTCTTTGAAATAACCAATAAAGATTATGTTGTCACCCCCGGATCCGAGCCGGGCATACCTAATCAAGAGACAGGGCCTCTAACCACTAGACCACCGTTCCACACTACGAACCCTCCCACTAGCTGAACACCTGTGACCCGTCAGGAGGTCACTGGACAGTACCAGGCAGAATATGCCGGGACGCTGGCGCCCGGTGCTGTCTTTGTCCCGAAAAGGTACAATATAAAGGTGCTTCTAGAAGACGAACCAAACATTCTTTTCGGCTGAAGTTACTTGTATCGTCGAGCTAGGATCCTAAGCTAGCTTCATGCCAAATTTCATCCACTTCCATCCATTTTAAAGACTTGAAACCATGGTGAGAAGCAAAGGTGGTCCGAGAAATTTAGCATCTTGTAATACATTTTTGACTAATTACTTGAAAGCCATTAGAGATAGGTGGGTGGTATAAGTGAGCGAAATGACCGCAAGTAGCTTTCCTATTCAGCCATGTCAGTTCTGAGTTTGTGAGTGACATGAGCTTGGAACCAGGAAGATGCAACTAAAAATAAAACAATCCTATCGTCATGTGAATCAAATTATGCATAGATAGTATGACCCAACTTGGTCAACATTTATAATAATCTGAGCCAAAGCCACCTTGTGACCAAATATGGTCACAGTGTACATATACCATGCGAGTTTGAATAAATAACTGGGCCGAGCCGGAAATAATTTGTTTCACTTTTCAGCCCAAAATTTACCGATTTCAGCTAAATTGGGAGGAAATCGGATTTTCGTGACTAACCAGTGTGCAATGCAACAATAGACCTAAATTCGATGAGTTTTTAGTTCTAGAAAGAAGATTATCTTGTCAACAGCAAGCGTTACCTCTATGACACTTGACCTTGAAGGGTATTGACCAAGGAGACATTCCATGACAGATCGGAAAGTGATGAACACTCAACCTCTAATATTTTCCTGCAAATTATTATATGGGGTTCTCAGGTGCTGTTTCATTTTTAGTTGAATCCGATCAATGTTTTGTGACTTTTTTTGTATTTTACGTATTTTAATCCGATCAATGTTTTGGATATTTTAGAGTAGGCCAAGTGCAAGGTTATTTTGAACACGATTAAATACCTAGAGGAAAATGAATACCATGACCTAGAGGCAAATGAAGTTGGTAATAATTTAGATCACCATTGCCCTCACAAACCCTAAAGTGGTCACCTCACAGCTCAATATGTTTGATGGGGGAAGTAAATGGAATCAACGTGAACGTCTTCAATGCACAACATATTACCTCTTTCTGCGCGAAAGCAGCCAGGTGAGTCGTTTATCGGATTTTGCCGCTCTGTGAATAATTATCCCGCGTTAGTGAAGGCGGGGGGCGGATAACCGCCCCCTCCCTCCCCTTAGTTTTCACAGAGAGCCAAGAAAGGCGCCACATTGCTCTTTGTCCCTGTTACTCATATTTTTGGCTGTTTTTCAAAAAGTTTTAGGTCTAAGTCATATCAAGCCAGGTTACCAGTCCAGGTGAAGTGGCCTAACCTCAATTTTTCAGAGGTGCAGCAGTAATAAGGGAAAACTTAGTCTATCCATCTGAAATTCATATCGTATAATGAGGTCACCAAGTCCAACAATTTTTAGTAACGGGATCCTTATATCAGTGACCTAGGGTCAGATCTGGGCCGTGCCCTACCCATCGGAAATGCATGAGGAAATTGGGTTAAGCTCTATAACTTTACATATAATGGTGATTGAGTGTTATTTCGACCGGATCATGTTTGGCTTGTCTCTGCGGTTTGAATGATGTGCATATAACCTCCGGCGACTTTGACATAACCTTGAACTGAGCTTGGGTCAAATCAAGTTTAGGATTTGACATGGAAGTTTCTTAAAATACAAATATTGATTGGACTTGAAGAGAGGATTCCAAATTTGTATTTATGTACTTTCTATAATGCAAACACAATTCTTCTCTGTCAGCCGTTCTGATACAAAACGTAAGGTTCCGATAAGAATGTACCTTGACCTCTAATGACCCAAAAATGGTCTGGCCAAAAAACGGCATTTAAAATTTTTGGTATATATGAAGACAGGCTCTCTAACGCGGCTTTTGCTTTTTTGCCTGATACGGTTGCTGAGATTTTAGAGGGGGGGTACTTCCCACCTCCGTGCCGGTGAAGGTGGTGCAGACTCCGACCAGGCCCGCTAAAACCCTTCGGGGGATTCTTGAAAGAAGGGGTAAAAATACACTGCTCCGGTGCTACCTCGGCCGATTTAAAGGAGGCACCACCAAATTGATGCCTTCTCACCTCCTCCGTACTGCCGTCTACGATCTCGGTGTGGATAAAACGAAGTTAGCCTGAGCAACGTCTGCTGGTAACAGTCATTTTTTGTCTACCGTCCTTGTTGAAACGGTTGAATATGTAAGTCAGAAACCCTCACCTTTTCTCGGTCACCGGCTTGTCTGGAGCGCAGTGATGAATCGATCCTTGCCTCACCGAACTCGCACTACCATCACCTGAAGTGGAGGCTGCACCCATGGGGTTCGGCGCGGTAAACAGCCGGATATATGTATTCTCTGTGCCACACACACGTGCTGTACATCTGCCAAAAGCTCACTGCGTACCCTTGAACCTGTGTCGAACACCCAGACAGGGGATCCGTTTAGGGCTGTTCTCGTTGTGTTGGCAAGAGCGAGCGTCGCAGTGCCTGCAGTAAATAGCCTCTTTACTTCTAAATTAAGAGACTTACGATTAAAACACTCTTGAGATCACAGTTCTTATTCTTCTTCGTGTTGTCATACGTACCCTCGCGACTTGTTGATATAAGACAGATTCGTATTTGTTTAGTTTTTGTCACCAGCCTGAGTATCCCACTGGACGATGGCACCCGTGTAACGCTGCGCCACGTCCTGCGTTTCAGCATCCACAAGTACATCAGCATGACGCGTCCCTTCAGCCGCTTCATGACGCGGCGGAAAATCTGCGTCATCATCGCCGCAGCGTGGCTCTGGTCCGCCCTCTACAACCTCACTCCCCAGCTGGAGCTCACGCACACGGGTCGGTCAAGACTGGCGCCAGCAGTGCTTGTCAACAATGAATGGCTGTGTTTACAGACAACTTGGCTCTTGTTTGTCAGGGAAGCTGGACAGATCGCCCTGAAAACAAGATGACACTGTGGAAGAATGATTTATGAGAATTGTAAAATGCAATGTCGTCACTTGGTGCATTGCTCTGAAATTTTGTTTTCCTGGACCTTTTTACATATCCCATAAGACAATGTGAGCTCTGTCTTTCATGTCTCACTCTACACGTCAAGGGCGAATTTAAAGATCAGCATTGCTTATGATCACATGCAGCTCCTTGTGACTTGCAATAATTTAGTAGCAAATTACTGATGTTTCTAAAGATTTCCTGTATATTCATATCATAATCATAAGACGTTCTATCAAATCAACAGTCAAGGCCATGGTAAAATTGAGCCCTGAGTGTGTTGCAAACTTTGTTTCAGTGTATAAAACGGGAGCGACCCAGTGCGGGCCAGAAATTCCTCACAACATCAAGCAAATAGTACACAGCGGAGTCAACACCGTGGTCAACTTCTTGCTCCCGCTGGTCGTCATGCTCTTCTGCTACTCCAGAATCTTCCTCAAGATTCGAGAACATTTATGCAGGTCAGCAAATATCGAGAAAATAGAATATGCAACGGTAGCTTTATGAAAGAAGTGTTTTGACTCTAGCATCAAAATCATTATTGGATTTGTGATGTGGTAAGTTCGTTGTCCATACGCATAAACACTGTTCAAACAAAATTTCTTCTTTTGTTTGTCTTTCATTTGTCCGGATTTAGGTTTGAACACCAAATTTGGGACCAATGAAACACTCATTAAACACCACCTTGATGCTGAGCTGCATCGGCATTTGCACGTGACCTGACCATACATCTAAATATCATCGCCTTAATGAGGCACTGGGGGACGAATTATCAGCCGCTAAGTCGTTCACATACATAGGGGATAGTTGTGGAGCGAAAAATCGGCCTTGGGGTACATGGGCGGATCCAGGATTTCCAGTCGGGGGGGGGGCATCTTCCCGGGAGGCTCCATCCGGACCAGGGTGGCGCCACTTTTGGCCGGAAAAATCTAACAAGTGGGTGACAAATCCTATCGTTGGGGCCGAATTTCGCATCCTTGGGGGAAATGAGATTTCAGGGTGCGCCATTGACCCTTCGGGTGGGTGCCGTTACCATTTTAGGGGGCGCCGAAAGCCGATGAGGGGCACTTGCATCCTCTTTCTTTCTAGATCCGCCTACGTTCGGGTGTTCCCGGGGTCACTGGGCCTCACCCGTAGCTCCTCTCGTTGGCAATGACTCCTTGCTGTCTGTTTTGTAAATAGGAGGAGAACCAATTTATTGCTGCGCCAGAAATGTATACCAATTTTCAAGTTTGCAAGCTGAAAAACAGTGGTTTACGCTTTAAAAGCCGCAGTGTAACCTGTGTATATGAAATCAGTCTGACATCCTACTAGGATCGAGCCCCAGGTGGTGCTCAATAGTGTGGCCATTTTTGAAGCACACGGCCGTCCAGAAATAAGACCATGTTGGGCTGGAGATAAAACTGGTGTGACGTGTTCCATCAGGTGCATGTAAGCCAGGCGCTCCAGAATCGTCCCGAACAATGGAGTCAATAAAACAATCCTGGAGTGTCTTGGGGCAGCCTTTTTTAAAGTGGCTCTGAAGCTTTAACGTAAACCCAATCGGGAGTTCCTATCGTTTCACTACGACTGTGTCTAACCATTGGCGGACGCCGGGGGGGCATTCCGGCCATTGCCCCCCCCAAAGCACTGGAGGGGGGCAAACTATCTTTTGGCCCCCAAACGCCGGAATTTTTTTTGAAAAATGGTGTTTACACTAGGCCTGTAGAGCAAAAAAATATTCGCTCCCAACCCCCCTCGGAGAGCGATCATGCGCTTGGAGAAGTAGCTTATACTAGTTCTGTCGAGCACTGAAAGAAGGTGTTTACACTAGGTCTGTAGAGCAAAAAATCTTCGCTCCCACCCCCCCCAGGAGGAGATGCAGACATGGGTTGCCCCCCCAAACTCGGGTCTGCGTCCGCCCCTGTGTCTAACAGATACCTACCATTTCAAGAAAACCAATAGATATCTCCATGTAGCCGCTATTTCAGATGCCAACAGCACAGCCAACTTCATGTAAACGTGTTCCAGAATGCGTGAGACGTCCAACATGGCGGAGCGCAGGCGGGTGTTGCAGCAGCAGAGGATCGCGGTCACCCTCTTCCTGGTGCTGGCCTGCTTCCTCCTCTGCATGGTGCCCTACATCGTCTACAGTGTGGGCCTAGTGGTGGCCACCAGTCACATACCTCTTATACTCAACCCCATAGTGAGTGATGGCTTCCCTGCAGCGAGGCGGTAGTTATCGGCTTGGAAGTAGCCAACTCGCACTGAAACGATCCGAAATGAGCTGGCAGGAAGCTGGGCTCATAAGCGTATCCAGAGGACGAATGGAGGCCGTATGTAAACGGCCGAGGCTGTCAAAGGGGTTGTCGTCCTCAAACAATGTTTGCTCTTTTAGTTTTAAATAAATGCTCCTTTCGCCTTTGCGGCTGGATCATGCAGTTGTCAAACAGAACAACTGCAGCCATTCCATTCCCGAGAAGTGTCGACACGTTTTCCCTGCTCGATTCGGCAGTGAGTTACGACGACCCGCTGCCTCCTTCAACCCCATGGGGTGCAGCCGAGGCAAACACATTCAGACACAAATGTGTGAAGAAAAGATGGTCATTTGGAAGAGTGAGGATAGGGTTAATATACTAAACGTGTTTTTTCTTAGTTGTCATTGGTATTCAACTTGTATATAGTTACAGTTTTTGTCCTCAGGAAAAGAGGTCAGAAATACCCCAATACTGCAACATGGGTGGAGAAATCTCAGGGACCCAGAATATTGGAAATTTACAGAACTGAAACATTCGCCCATTAGAAAGCACATAATTCCTTCAATGCTATCACGTGGTATGACATCAGAAACTAGTACCTATCCTACACATTCCGTGTGTTGGGAACAATCGTTCATCTCTCGTAAAATTCCAAAGGCCCAAAGATTCAGCGAAGCTACCTTATCTCGAGTAAAGGCTGGTGTCCATTGGGAGAAAATATGACTTTCTGAGCTCTGCTTACAAGCCATTCGTGTTTTACTCAAGTTTCTCAAGTCGATGCGTCTGTGAAGTGATGGAGTTGCGGAAACCGTTTCGGTACTGGTCTCTGCCCCATTACCCTCTAATGGTTCCGCTATTTCATTCACACATTGGATGAAAAGCCTTCTCCAAATGTCAGTGCCTGTTGCTCTGTTCATTCCAAACGCAATTGCACATAAGGGCGATGAGTGGATCGGTAGATAGCGTCAGTATCTTCAAAGCTAGCGGTCCCGGGTTCAAGTCCCGGCGGAGCCTCTAAATAAGTTGATCTGATCCCCCAAATCCCTCCAAAAGGGTTAGAGCTGGCGACGCCGTGTAACCTTGGCAGTTGGTGAGACGTTAAACCCCAACAATTATTAATTGCATATAACGAGAGAAAATGATTTTGTCCTGGATCCCACCTTCCTGTGAGAGGTGGCCTCTGCTTGATACAGACATCTGAATTTAGGTTCCTATCGCTTCTTTTTGCTAGGATTGAACTTTGGCCGTCTAGACTCTCATGAATCACGATGGGGCGATATAAGCGATAGGACTGTCTAGATTGATAAACTAAATCTGCTGTGAATCTTATTTGACATCACGCACTTCGCTGATGGTCATGCCTTGTAACGGACAATATTTCATTCTGCTTTGGTATGGCGATAGGAAAACGATATTTTATACCCATGCAGCAGACGCTGTAATATCCATTATGTGCTTCGCAGTTGAACTTATGTTTGATACGCCACAGAGACGATGACAAAAAAAGTTTTCAATATGCATCCGTATATTTTGTTGTTGACTTGAACCCTTATTGTTGATATCTTTGTTGCTGACTTGCTGTACATGAACTTGTTGACTTTGTTGTTGACTTAAAGCGACCAGCACTTGTGAGTGACTAACGGAGCTGTCTCTCTCTCTCTCTCTCTCTCTCTCTCTCTCTCTCTCTCTCTCTCTCCCACAGGCATATTGGTTTCTGTACATGAACTCGGCAATAAATCCCATCACCTACGGTGCTCGAAGCTCTTCCTTCCGGGAGAGTTACAAGCATATACTTCTCTGGCGGAAACCTTCTCCGTTTGCCACCACTGGTACGACCAAGACACCTGATATGACAGTGGTATCGCAGTGATTATTTCCAATTTGTGACGGCCGTAAATGTGTGTAATGAAGGGGCATTCTTAATGAGGCATGTTTAAAGCTTGGGACAGGGGTCACTTACCCCATTGCTCTCCTTACTCTTTCTCTCTCACTCTATCCGCAGCTCTTTTGTTCCATCTTCCACACTCTTTTACAGAATTCATTAATTTGCTTCCCATTCTTGTAATGCATTTTGATTTCCCCTTTCTCGTTCAACTCTGTGTTCGACAGGCGTGAATGCCTTAAATGTGCGCACTCTCCTGTTTCATCAAGGTGTTTTATCTCTTTTCACCTATATCGTGTGATTTTGTACTGCATCTATCATCTCTTTTCACCCATATCGTGTGATTGTGTACTGCATGCAGCATCGGAGCATGGCGAGATACACACCGGTACGTACCAATGTCTGTGTGTGGTGTAAAGCTCCGCTTTTTTGTCTATTCTGCTACGTCATTTGTGTAGCGTGTACGCAGTTTTTTGTTTGCTAGGATATTACAAATACAAAGTAGTTCCTTCTGTAATCTCTCGACATCCAGCTTTGTATAAGCTAGCCTGAAATTAGTCACTGTCGTCCATTATGTTGAAATACGTTGAAAAATATGCATGACTATATCTATTGACTTAGGCCAGTTTGTCTTTGAAGTATCAGCAAAATCAAATTAGAGGTTTGCGGGGCCCAGTCATTAGCGCGCGCACTCGGCTCTGTCTGGGACGTTTTGAATGTGCAGCTTCGCGGGCTCGAGCCCACCCTGATGCAGGGTTTGATACCCTGCCGTAGTTTAAGCCCAACTTATTTACCCTCCCGCTCCGACGCCATATAACATTAGTAGGTGTAGCGACCCTGAACCCTAAAAGAAAACATGTTTTGGCCGGGTGGCTTGACTTTGTCCATATAAAAAGCGCTGGCGTACATCGAAAGACGTGTTGGCATTCCGAGTTAAGTGCATTGTTCCGTATTTTGTTCTACTTTCAAGGCAAGAATGATGCCTTAAATAAGGATTGTCTATAGTCGTGACATTGGTTCAACCTATCCAGTGTCCGAGAGAGAGCCTGTGGCGGCAGTTACATCTTGAGACAGCGATGATGCACACTATATCCAATCATGCAAATCACTGCAAAGCTCAGCCCACGCTCTTTCTTCATCTCCTTTTAATTTGCGATTGCCAAATTTCAACACCGGGCAGGTTGAATCAAGCGGCAAGGCCAGAGGAGACATTTCTTTAGGGATCACACTGGTGTCTTTGAAAAAAAATCCCTAAGGATTTATGTTAAAGTTTTAAAACCCAAATACAGCCTCAATATTTCAAATTTCCGTGTTAACACTCACGTAGGCCACACCCACTTCCAGTATTCTGCGATCTCTCCCCGCCCGCTGCAGTTGAAAGTGTTGTTCTTCGTTTGGTCCCGGTGGAGGATCCCCTTGAGAGACAAACTGCGAATCAGACAAGAGCCAGCACGCTGGGAAGGGTCGGCGAGCGTCCTCACAAACAACTAAGCTGAGAAAATATACCCAACTCACTCGAGACCACCAGCGGAACACTGTCCGGCTCCTAAGGGGTGTATATTGAGCTTGACGCAGGATGGACGGTGCCTGTTTTTTTAAACAAAACCAAGCATGTTCATTGTTTAAACATCACGCAATGTATCAATAAAATTCAGTCCTCTCCGTCAACGTAGCTAGTAGGTAAGTGTGATTGCACTAATTTGATACATTTTGGCGCACTCACCCTCGCAGACAGGAAAGCACGCGAAACCGCAAGTCCAACTGGAACTCTCGTCACCTGCATGGTAGCTTACCTTCCATTCACATTTCGCTGTTTATCTCTGCAGTGTTGTTCGTCAATGGTCCTTTGTCTTTTGGAAATAGTTCAAGACGGATTTGCTATTTTTGTCTTTCTGCTTGTTGTCTGTTTGCCTTTCTGTCTTTCCGTTGTCTGTTGATACTTCAGCTCTGTTTGTCCCTGTTCGGCGAGTAAATGACCTGGCAGCAATATACCCCATGGGCTGGAAAGGTACAGTATAAGAAAAGCACATTGTCAAACAATATTGCTAATGGATGCTATTCGTGTGCGTTCCGACGCCACCATCCTCATCTTCATATTCTAGTGACTTAGGGCGCACCTACAGCTCTGGTCATTGGCGCCCATCGCGTTCCGACACCAATGAAAGCCGTCACGCGTTCTCTTTATCAAATCCTGTTACTCTAGATATCGATGTAGCATGAGAACAATAATCGCCTTTTTTCACTGAGAGCACTGATTTTCACTTGGCACTGATATAGTACTATGTCAGTAAAAATCTAGTTCCTCACGGCCTTGCGTTTGTGAGGAGCGTCAACACGCGCATTGACGGGGGTCTGAGCCACCTTCGCTTTGACAGAGGGGGAGGCGGGTACCCGCCCCCCTAAGATCTCGAGAACCACGCTAGGTAGCGAAGAACGGAAAAACGGTGTTGGGTAGCCCATTCACGTCTCCATCGAAAGTAATTGAAATTTTTGGCACGTCACATTTAAGGTCACTAGAAGTGAAAACATACCTTCATAAGGATAACATGTAAATGAAAGTTTTCGGTCATTACGTCTGAACAAGAAAAGATAGAGCAAGACAATTTAGACGATTGGAATCATCGCAGCAAGGCGAATCGAAAAATATATAATACCACCTTGCTAGGTCAAATTAGATCAATAATGTCATTTGACCTGACCTGAGGTCAGGTCAAGAGCAAATTAGGTCAAAATGCACATCATTACAACCGCAAAGACAAGGCCAATATAATGAAGTTAAAATAAACACTATCACTATCCATTACCAAGTTATTTAGTTAAAAATATTTATGTACTTCCATCCAACAACCATCCCATGCATTTCCAATGGAGAGGTGTAATATCGACGTGCTACAGAGGTCATAGCTCGTACTTGACCGTAGGTCATAGATATAAAAAATACCGGAACATATTTTAGAAAACTCGGTGGGCCCATTATGTGGTATGAGTTTCAATTGGATGAGTTCACCCTGTTCCGACTTATGCTATCTTAAACTTTTTAGGTCAGGTCACTTGACCTGTGCTAGTGACCTGGCCTGAGATGAACTAACCTTAAAATTGTTAAAAAGTTGTAGAGGTGATTACAAAAAAGGTATGCCAAGTACGGCGGCGCTACGCGTCGCCCTTTTTCTATCTCCAAAAGTACCCACCTCCCCGTCAATGCGCGTGTTAAAGCCATATCAAGTCATCCAAGTGGGTTTTATCAGGCAAAGCGTCCAACATTCCTTCGCAATCAGTGAGTTGGTGTGGCCTCCAGGAAGCCTGCGAAGCTGCGGGGGAAGCGCCAAAGAGAGAAATAGACTCAGCTCTGCGAAGACACACCGTGAGTTCTGCCCGCACGGCTAGCAACCATCAAAATACTCCCCTCCGTTCCATTTGGTGTCACTCGTTAAACATCTCAACACCCGGATACGTTTCGGTGCATCTTTACCTAGTCTAGCGCTTTTTTACTCCAAGTAACCATCATATTTTGGTGAGCGTATTCATTGAATGCTTTGATTGAATACAACTATTCATTGAACGCAACTATTTTTGCAGTATTGAATATTTTTCATTTAATACTTAATAACACGGTGAGCGCATGTTGGTGTACAGCGGTGTCGTTAGTGGAGGGGTTGGGGAGGACGGGCCTTCCGATCTGAAAAAGGACGGAAACACCTCTTGTGGCTATCCGTTTCGATTTTAACAAGTTTTGAAGCGGCTACAGTTTCCTTTAGTACGGTGAATATTTTGCGCCGCCCTATGTGACTGAGTGACTATATATAGTGGCCAGATTTTCAAGTGAGGCTGGGCAGCCTAACCACCTCGTTGCTAGACTCCAGGTTAGGATTAAATGGATTAACATGGACTCTATAACTGCGGCAGGAGACCACATTCCGTGTCCAGTCTTGCCCGGTGGAGAGGCTCCACCAATGTCCAGACTTGTTGAAAATGGCCCTTATAAACGCAAGAACAAAATAAATTTACCAGGGTTTAACCCCCCAACCTCTAAAAAATCCATGACGACGCCTCTGTTTGCGGTTTTTATTTTCCGATAATAAGGCAATCATAAGAATATTTTTTATTTTGATTTGGCAACTCTTTGACACTGACAGAGTTAGTGGCAGAGTGCTAACGCTTGCTGGACTAACAGGGTCAATATCTTCACCCATCGCTGGCCATCTTGCAGACCCGATGGAAAAGACAGCTCTGGATGACACAAAAATATGAGGTTAGTGCTGGTAAGTCTGACTCTTTCCTTTGTGGCCATATTTTGCAGCGAGTACTCATCACTATGTGACGGAAGGTGAACAACGCACCTCCTGCACTCAATAAAATATGCACAAATTGTATCATTATCTCATTTCCTGATGATGAAAGGAACCAGTGAATAAAGTAGACTGAAACACGATAGCTCCCATAGTAGTGTTGATTTATTCCCAGCTCCTGGGGGTTATCCAAATCAGGATAGGTGAAAATAGAACATACACGCACCCAAACCAACCGAACCGGTGTTTTAGGCGCCTGGAATGAAGCCTTCTTTCCTCCAAGTGGCCCATGCCTCGATTGCAATGATAATTTGCACTGCAATGGCACCAACATTGTCAGTGGTGATTTACGAAATGGATGGAATCATGCATCTGAAGCTCAGGCAGCAATCACAGTTTTGTATTGCATTTTCCCATTTGAAAAGTACAACTTCGTCCGTGTGCTGCCACCAAACGCCAGATCAGCCATCTTTGCCTCGGTACATATCGGTACCAACTAGTTGAAGGTCCAGATCTCCTGTCATTGAAAGGTGCAGAAAGTCTCTCTCAACAGCGTAAACGCCAACGATGCCGTTAGAAACAAGTTCTAGGATTCGCTGAGGTTTGACGGTTATACTCGTCACGAAAAACGAAAATGCAGCCATCCAAAGCCAATGTCAGTCTGTTATTCCTTTAGATATCCTGTTTGGATGGTTGCTATTTCAGTATTTGGAAAAGCCCCAGCTATTGAGTTTACAGACGGTGCTGTTACCTCAGCAAGTGCAGTAACCAGGCCCGACAGTGCGGGCACTGGCAAACATGTACTCAGCGGCCAACCAAGTAATCCAATCGAGAGGCAGATCGATGCCGAAATAGTGCCATGCATGGGTCGTCGGGTGTTCAAATCCCCCAGATAATACCAACCCTTTGGCGTGGGAAGTGGGGTGTTCTCGTCATCTTTCCATCTGCGTTCATCTTTTCCAATAGTGTGACCAGGATTTCTTGAGCTGAAGCATTGTAACCATTTTCAATTTTTAGATTCCAGTTTACTCAGGTACAATTTTTGCACTTCAGACCTATGACTGGAAGCTGAGGTGGCGCAATCTTTTTTAGAAATCATTTACGGTTTATACAGAGTTCATGCGTCTAATTTCTAGATATTTGATTCAATCATATAGGCTGACTAAAGAGGAATCCCCTCATAAGCCTGGTAAACAAAACAGAGTCAATAACACAGACAGTTATATAGTGTCAGCATAGGCGGATCCACGGATCCAGGGGGCAAGTGGGTCACTTGCTCCCCAACATTGACCCTCTGGTGCCCCCTGAAATGATCCCCTGAAAGGTTGATGGCGCCACCGCAATGTCGTTCCCCACTCCCCCCTCTCCACAGGATGCTAATCGGCGCTCCGCGAAGGGATTTGGCGCCCACCTTCTAGGTTTTGGCACTCCCTGGCCCGGATGGCGTCCCTACTAACAATATACCCCCTCCCCTCGATCAGAAATTCTGGATCCGCCTATGGAAGTTGTCAGCACTTTTCCAATGACTGAGGGGTGTGAAAAACATACAATACGTAAGCCGAGCTCCTAGTTTTCCAAACCTACCTGCTGTCAGTTAGGTACCTGACTGAGAAGTTATTCATGAATTCAAATTTGGCGAGAAAACCACACTCTGGCATGGGTGCTGAAATGCCATGGGGAGGGGTAGAGGGACACGTCCCCCGTTGGCCGACCAGTGGGACCAACGGGGGCCCCCTGGTTGGCGGAAAATTTCGTGGCGGCCCCCTACACTCTGGTGTAGGGAAATGACTCAACTCCGCTGAAAGACACAGTCCCTCCTCGAGCAAGCCGTATAGTACGCTGTGCGTTGCTGCTGTCGGAAAAAATGCGTGTGAGGCGATAGCCTCACACGCAACCGGCTCGGCCCCATTTCAGCTGGCTGGAGATGACCAGTGCGCATAGAACCGTGCTATGAGCTCTGCCGTTGTCGGTCACGTCAGAAGGGACAGTGAATTCAGCCCGATGGGGCGGCTACGTGCCGTGCTTAAATATCGTAACACAAAAAAGGCGGGGTGATGGGAAGGGTCTGCAACAACGTTATAAAACGCGACCCATTAGCATCGAAAAACGTTACATGGGGAGGGGGAGGGGAAAAAGCTCAAAATGTGCGCTACGTAATTTTTGGACGGTCATTTGTGATCTTGAAACTTGATTACATCAAGATCATTGGGCTGTGAAGATTGTTGATGTGTGTTTTGTCGGGTAAACCTTACTACTTTCCTTCGAGGGCCTCTGCAGGGTCGAGTCAATACAACACTCAAGCTATTGAGGCACCCGGTAACACTGTTGTCGCATCAAGTTCGAAAGGGAAGAATAAATGCTTGCAAGATCGATTGAAGCGATGGCATTAGGTATCCGTCCTTTGGGCCAAACCGTTATATAGTATGATGCGTCTGTTGGTTATATGCGGTACCCGGTAGCGGTCACTAATATTACGGGATTTTAGGCCATCTCGTGCACGGTGTTGACCATTTAGCTTACCACAGTCAAGCTGTTTCACTTGTCTGAACATTTACAACAAATTTTGACCCTAATATCCGTTTTCTATTTTGCAGCGCTTCCTCTTAGTTGGTGTTTTCTTCTAGACTGGTCTACCTCTTCGCTGGACAAGGTGGGCTACACATACGCTGTCACCAGAGCGAACCGAGCTGCGGTCTCCACCCGAGTCTAGCTGGCAGCACGCTCTCGCCGAAGAAGAGTGAAGACCCTGCCATCTGCAGATACCCAGCAATGCAGCGCCTGCATCAAGTCGGGACTGACTGAAGCAGCACATTACCACGCAGTGGTGGCCCGCTACTGCGCTAACGCTGGCGAGTCCCGAGAGAGGGATGCGTGACATCGTGTCGAGCTCACGCGCGTGATGATTAGCGTCGCTAACACCTTTGAACCGAAAACACAGTGTGACGACCTGCGAGGTTGTTTGGAGGTCATGCCGCACATCAGCGACATGCGTTCCTTGCACAGCGCCAATATGTCTAGTGCACTCAGCACAAATAGCCCATCAAAGGGCGTTGGCAAATTGGTTTCCTGTCAACAAGGGTTGGATCGCAGCTAACTCGGACTTAGGATAACGCTGAGTCAATGCATACGGGTGAGGTCGCCGTGAAATCCTGGGAAAAATCGTGTAAGCGACACTGATGGATTCTTTTAATTCACCCTGATCTGAAAATCCTTTGCTGTATGTATATTTCCAAAAGCGTTGGTTCTGCAGGGGCAGATATATGTGAAACGTTTGGGGAGCAACTCGAGAAAAGTCGTGAAGACATAGTGTTTTTAAACAAAATCGGCCAAAATTGTCTACACCAAAGTAAGATTTGACCACTTTGGGAGGAGCCCGGGGCCGGATTTCCCTCCCTGGATTTGCCCCTGTGCTGTGTTTCTATATGTATAAACTCATGCTTCAGGACATCGTTACACTTGAAGAGGATTCAATCTTTGATATCGGTCTCTCCCAACACGATTTTTCACCATAATAATCACGATATAATCAAGATTTTTGGCTCAAATGAAATGACCGTCTGGGTAAGAATAGCGGTTGTATTTTTCTTTAACCCACGACCTACGGAGGGCTAATTCATGATACTCGGAATTGCAGATAAGCGTTTTGCACAATGTTGCCTGGGGAATGAAAACTGAGTTTTTGAAAAGTTTCAGCTGCGGTCAAGGAGATAATGGATCATTTCTAAAGACTTGCTTATTTCTAAAGGTCTTAGCCAACTTCCTAGCTGTTCTTCATTCCGGAAAAATAACTTATCACGGACTGGCTCCCAACCTAGCTTCAAGGTTTCGAATACACTGATTGATGAAACTGAGCCTCTTGAGCACGCGACATGGACCAGTGACCTCAGGTGACATCAAGTGACTCAGGAAACCTTATGTAAACGTGCCCGGTCGCATGAAGGGATGCTCACCTATTCTGACTGTGCTTAACACTTACCTTGGTGATTACCTTGGTGACCATGAACGGTGGTCCAATCTCATAAAATCGTTGTAGCTAATGATAGTCACCCACCTATCAAGCTGTTACACTATTGACAGTGTCTAAGCCAAACGTCACTCAAGGCCAGCAGCCGTATAAAAACTAAAAAAGGTCACTAACCTCAAATGACCTTTACAACTGTAATCTAACGCCTGTTTTCGCTCGCTGCTAACATCAGTCCCCGGGGGCATAGATGACTATCAGCTGGGTCACTGACAATGATATTTCAAGTTCGTTCAAAGTCAGTGACCAGAAATGACCTTATTTGACACGGAACATCATATGCAGAAACCTTCTACCGTATTGGAGCAGGTTTTACTGGTGCTGCTGTCGCTCGCTTACCGGGGTTGCCAGCACTCGTTAGGTTATGTGAGGCTGCAAAGGTTATTACTTGGTCTATTAATATTTTTGGCATACCTCTGCGCACTCCGGAATACTGAAAATGTTCAAACGTCCTTCTGTGACGTTCCGTTAATAAAAAGGCGCAAAGATTCGTCGCGTTTTTACTTTAACGATGACTCAGCGTGTTCGGGTCATATAAGTGACCTTGCAAGGTCGCAACGAACCTAAGGTCAACGGATTATATACCACTGAAGATATCAGGTTGTAAGCAACATACTGCTTCATACTGCGTCTATGTTACGGCCCGTATAGAAAATTGGCCCGTTTGTAAATGGGCCGGCCCGTATGCAAACGGGCCAGAGATGTGGCCCGTTTGCAAAAAGTCTGGCCCGTTTGGATTTTTTTAGTATCCTGGCCCGTTTGCAAACCGGCCGGCCCGTTTGTAAACTGGCCGGCCCGTTTGCAAACCTGCCGGTCCGTTTACAAATCGGTCGGCTCGTTTAACCCTCGCCCCACCGGGGGGCCATCGATGGCCCCCCTAAGGTTTTTCCGGGATAGCAGAAAAACGACGAGGCGCAGCACCGTGGTTGAGGGCTCTACCTCTCACTGCATCATTTTCCCATCATCCCTGAAATTTTTTACCCCGGGTCACCCAAGGTCAGGTCACCAGACGAGGTCAACCAAGGTCACCTCGCTTCACTTTAGAGCTCTGTAAGAGCTACATTTCAAAGTCGATCGATTTGAAACTTCCTACACTTCATGACCCCTCCAGGGTCTACAAGGTGTATATCCGGGATTTTTCGATTTCGTGCCCTGAGGTCAGGTCACGAGGCGACCTCTCCCATTGGAAAAGCATGGAGAAAAGCTATTTCATGATATAAAAGCCACAAAAATGATTGCAAATACTCAGACTGCTCAGAACAACGTTTTTGGACACCCTTTCACGGATCCCAGGGGTCATATTTGCCCTTTGGCTTTTCCAAGGTCATCCAAGGTCACCAGGGGTCAAAAACCGTATTTTGACAATAACTTTTGACCTAATTAAGCTAGAGCGGTGAAACAAACACCATCGTGTTTGTCTTGTCACTGGCTTTCATTTGATATACGGCAAGGCCACTTTTTGACCTTTCGTGACCTCAGGTCATATTAGGTCACGAGGTGACCTCTGGAGGTCAAACCCTGGCGGGAGGTCTTTACGTTCCACATAGCGGAAAAAGTACAGGCAATTTGCTATCAAATGTACTTTACCAGGCCTCAATAGCTCTAATGACATAAGAGTTATGCCCAGTTTGCTTAATCATTGCATATTTGAGTGAAAATAGCCGATCTTGACCTAATTTGACCTCTGGAGGTCAAACCATTGACCTGAGCACTAAAACATGCGAAGTAATTTCTTACTGAATTCACGCGAGCTTTCTATTGCACTTTGCAGATTTGCGCTAACGCCCATATTTTCGGAGTTAGAGGGGGGCCATCGATGGCCCCCCGGTGGGGCGAAGGTGGCGCCGGACCCCCGGTGGGGCGCGGGTTTAAACGGATTTGAGTATAATGCATTCACACGCAATAGCTTTCTTGGTACGCGTTTACTGATCTAATTTCATGAAAAGTAGCTCCAAATGGCATCATGCCTAAATTTTTCTTCTTCTGTACCGAAGCGCATTGGATAAATCCCGCCCACTCCACCTCCTGGGCATAACATGCGTTGTAGCGTAGCGTTGTGCACCACCGTTGTACACCTCCGTTGTAGCGTTGTACACCATCTTTTATCTGTGAAGTGCAGGGGTGGTTGGACCGTCTCGTCGCCTTGACACTTGCTGAATCTCTGGTAAGAGGTATGCATAGTTGCGTACCTATGTTTAAGAATATTGCGTCATCTTTGGATTGAGCCCTAAATATAGGCTTCAGAAATTTACCATCTTCGATTTCAGGTTATTCTCTATTTCTGGTTTGGGGACAGGTCCATATTAAAATATTCGTTTTTGGTCATGGATTTAAGAATTAGACAAATATCCAGCGCCACCCCATCTGCATTTACAATCATATCTGGCCGGGAGAATTCGATTAGAGGCTATGCCAGCGCCCCCCCCCATCATAGAAGGTTTAGGTAAGACTGCCATCTTTTCTAGGTAAAGGAAATTAAGTAGCTGAAAGAAAACTACAAATTAATTTTCCATTTCATGCTGCAGTCTACCTTCCTCTGCTTTACTGAATCCAAATTGGCTGCTGTGGGGCCTTTCTAGCCAAATTATCCCAGGTAACATTACCTCCACCTTTTGCTGAGTGCCGGAACAGCTTAGCTTCGGAACTGGATGATTATTTGAATCCAGGTCGTTATCGAATTAATTGTATTCCATACATATTGATAGGATTTTGGATTCGGATGATAATCATTGACCTAGTCTATATGGCCAAAATGTGATCTGGATCGCATTTCCGATGGAGTACAAGGGTTTTCCCCCAGCACTATGGCACGGTCTGTGCTAGAGTGTTGGGAAAATAGCACTTCATGAGCTCGACGACTCCACGATGTATCCGGATCTGCGGTTCGATCGGATCGCATTTCGACCATGAAAACTAAGCTGTAGGAAAACTGATTGGGTCTGGTCTATCAGAGAAATTCCGTTTTTTATTTCAATGAATCTAATGATTTTTTCTCATTTTCATAAATCTATTTATTTTCAATCAACTTGTAAACTGGGTGATTAAATTATGTAAATATTAATCTCTCTGAACATGGCAAGCATTGTGACGGTACTTTATTCCAATAACAATCGTGAAGAAATACTTGCAATGCTTGAATAGATTGCTGCTTGTAGAGCCTTAGTATTTAAGGATAACTGGTACCACGTTTTTGATATCATATTCAAGAATAACGAGCTTAGCTATTTGGGCAATTTGCCCTTCCAAGTGTTGTTTCGTCTGTCACTTAACTTTTTGCATAATTCGCCGCGGCCATTGAACATGAAAACGACTGAGGAATTATCAAGTCCAGGAGCCACGTGTGATTCGTGTGAATGGCCGTCGGCCGCGTGCTACCGTCCGTCCGGCACCGCATCTGACTGGAGCACCACTTCCGACCTGAGCACCGCGTCCGACCCGAGCGCGGCACCTGACCTGAGCGAGGATGTGATCATGCATGTTTGGGGGCCGTGGCTGTGTTTGCCGGCGGTCCGTGCTGATGCAGCCGGACGTCACCGTGTTCATGAGGACTTCCTTGCCCATCGCTCGGTGTGTGCCCGGTCTTTTTTGCCCGGGTGTGCGTTGTGACATTTTTTGTCTGACTGTTGCGACCGCGGCGGCCTGGCTGGGCCGTGGTGATGTGAGGAGGTTGCGATTAGTAAACATTGGGATGGCTGGCAGTGTGACCGCGGAATTCAATGTCCGGTGAAGTTGGTTGAGTTACTGTATGACGGGTGCATGTGTATGTGCATGTGGATGCGATGGATGGTACTTTCCGATATTATGTTCAAGTGAATGTAAAGTGCCATCATATAGATGGCTCTCACAAACTTCGTGGTGGCTAGCCGTGCACTTGCTCCGGTTGGACGGTCGTAATTGGTTGGTTGGGGGACTGTGTGCTGAGTTTTGAGGCGTGGATGCTCTGTGTGCAGTGCCATGATTGAGAGCATGTGCGGTAGTTTGTACTGGAAAAGGGGATGGGAGTGGGGAAAGGGAGGGGGTAGCGAAGGGATATATATTGGACTGTGGGCAAGGGATGGTGGATGGGGGGGGCATGTGCCCAATTGTCGATTGTATTTTAAGTGTGCACTTGAAGCTGTGTGTGTGTGGAAATATACCCCCGGTGGAAACCGCGGCGACAACAACGTTTTCAGTTATCAAAGTTCAGTTATCAAAGTATCCAGAAATAACTTAGTGTTCATTGTTTGCCAAAAAACAGTTTTAACGATGCTAAGAACCTGACTCAGCCACAGGCAAAGACCATCTCTAGTGAACACCGTCTTTATCTAGCCTCTGATCAGATTGGTTTTCGATTGTTGAATACTATGGAAATATTTTCCCTAAAAAGTGAATGTGGTCATATTATTTCCAATGTGCGTGTTGACCTAAACCTCGTCTCGTGCACCTTCTCTTGCTTCATTAAGTTACCAACTATGATTGTCATCAGGAACTATGTCGCAAGAGCAGTTCTATACGAAATTTGTTGCTGCGAAAGATGAGAAAGCAGCGAACACGCAGTCGGTGCCGAAGGCCACATATGATGAGATCGTCAAAGACTTAGGGAACATTAAGGCTCATGGAAAGATGTGCTTAGCGAGACACTAACCGCGATTAAAAAAGTATGATGTAATTACAATTGCAGGATTGCACAAGTTGATCAACAAAAACACATGGCTAGAAATCATCCACAATGAGGAATTATTTTATGTTATTCAGGAGCTGCAACTTTCACTGGGGCATCTTGGCCACAGCAAGACGTTAAACCTGCGCCCCGGTGGGCCTCCGAGCCACCTTCGCCCTGGTGGGGAGGAGTGTTTGGACACCACCCCCTCGAACTATGCCCCTATGCAGGATAGCGAAAAAACGCGAAAGCTAGTGGATAGCTCATACAATTTCATTAAAAAACTATATCGTTAACTTTTTGGCTCAGCTCAATATTGAGATTATGACAGGTCAAAGAAAGTGGGATTTTGAGTTGAGTTTTTGGGCTCTAGTGTCTGACAGAGTTGAGTTAGAATAATTTTTAGGGACCATTCGCTTTCTCTCGTCACGGCCAATCGCATGATGTATAATATGACCATACTAGGTCAAAACACAAAAATGACGACCTCAGGTCAGGTCAAGGTTACTTTTTAACCTAGCTCAGTCAACATGCATATCTATCGACTCGCAATAGCAATCCGAACGCAATGTTATCAAAATAAAAGCTGCGTCATCATTTCGTGCAAAGTTATGGACCTAAGTCTAAAAACTGTTTAAATAGCCCCAGATGACCTCTCAGAGGTCACAGGTCAAAACTTCCATCATGAACCTGGAAAGGAGCCCAGGATACTACGATTGGGAGAATATGAAGGTATTTTCAGCTGTATCTATCCAAATAAAGCCCAATTTATGTTTTTCCCATGTGTTTCCAATGGAGAGGTCATGGTGCGTACTTGACTTTAAGTCATCGATGTGAAAAATACCGGAATATATGTTGTAGCACTTGGTGAGCCCATTATGTGGTAAAAGTTTCAATCCGATAGATTCGCCCATTTCTTTCTTATACCACCTGTAACATTTTTTAAGTGAGGTCACTTGACCTGCACTAGTGACCTGAACTGAGATGACCCAACCTTAACTTTTGGGGAAATTTGCGGAATTCATCAAGGATAAGGTGTGCTAATATGGCGGCACTTCGCGCCGCCGTTTTTTGTGCCACCGGAAAAAAACCCGAGAGGGGTGTCGAAACAACCCCCACAAAGGCGAGGGTTACTGCAGTAAAGAACAACTACGCCAACATTAGCCGTGTGATTGCCGAGCTGTACCTAGAAGCATGCAAAAACTGCGAGACGAAGAAGTCACGACCACAGAGTACGGTAGTGTCTCTCCCAATCATTACTGATGAATCATTTTTATGAATCATTTTTCATGTCGATGGCCAGACGTGCTCAAGTCGACCTCATCGATTAGCACAGTGAGAGGAATGACGGATATGCCTATATACTAAATTGTCAGGATCATTTCACCAAATTCGTAGTGTTTCTGCCACTTCGAACAAAGTCAGCAGAAGAGGTGGCATACAACTTCTTGACATTTTCTGTATCTTTGGAGCCCCCCACATTCTGCAAGTAAGTTTTATTAGAGATGGTGTTGCAGTTTGCGCGGAGCTGGTCCAAATTATGCATTAAATGCACTGTTGCTTAAATCCACTGTTCTTTTATGTCAAGGGGTGAACAAAGACAAAACCTCCCATTTTTCATAAGTTATCTTGAATTTGACTGAAGAAATATTTAACAAGTATCTAGAATCACTAGTAACTCAATCACGTGCATTCTTACCTAGTATAAAAATTAAGATTTCACTAAAACAGGGATCGCTTATGCCTAGACCTATGCTTATGCTTAGGCGGTTTCAGAAACCAAAAGGGTAGCTAGCTATCAGTAAATATTTAACGGTGTCATGACAGCTATTGATAGACACGGGGCAGTGGCATGACAAAAGCTATTACCCCAAAAAACTTTTCAAGTCATCAATAACATGTTTCTCTTCTTCAAATTATTATTGCCGTGGTTGACATGTCCCTCACTTGCACCACGCGATTGACAATTTTGTCTCCTAACCGCCATACCATCAACTAAGTCAATTTGTCATTATCTGCTACACACATCTTTACCACCTTTGGCCCGTTTGTAAAAGTTCAGCCCGTGTGCAAACGGGCCGGACGTTATGCAAACAGGCCGGCCCATTCGCAAACGGGCCAATTTGCTGGCCTGCTTGCATACGGGCCAGCTGTTTGGTCCGTTTACAAATGGGCTGGCCCGTTTGCAAACGGGCCGATTTTCCATACGGGCCGTAACATCTATATTTGTTAGTTTGCTAACGACTAGGGGAGTCGAGTCCTTTCTGTGACGTGGCAAATCTGCAGACATCCTTTAATATTCTCATGCGCAAGTTTATTTTAACATCGCTGTGTAATGCAACGCACCGCAATATTTCCCAAATCCCTGTAATTTTCCATACCGAAAAAATAGAGAAGAGGCTCAAATATGAATTCAACAGAAGAGTGCAAGTTATTATCAGAGCTTTATTATTGAGAAGAATGGAAAGAGGTGTCTCTGATAGACGGATGTGTTGAGAACTTGTATTCATTCGTTTTTTCTATATTGCTTAAGAATCTATACTATCTCACACATAGAGTCAGGGGATACCTACAATGACACGATCGTTCACAATTATGCATACCTGATTTATTTATTTATTTGACATACACGGCATCTCCACTTTTCATGTGGCTACTCCGACGCCAGTCGTAATGAAGATGAGGGACATACATGACAACTTAACACCTTGACGGGGTCTGAGCCACCTTCGCATTGACGGGGCGGGTACCCGCCCCTAAGATCTCGAGAACCACGGTAGGTAGCGAAAAACGGTAAAGGGTGTTGGGCTTCCCATCCACTTCTCCATCGAAAACATTCGAACCATTTTTTGTCAGGTCACATTTAAAGTCACGAGAGGTCAAAACATGCCCGTAATAGGGATAACATGTAAATTCAGTTTTTCGGCCATTAAATCTGAACAAGTAAAGATAGAGCAAAACGACTTGAACTATATGAATCCTCTTATCAAGCCGAATCGAATGATATATAATTTGACCTTGCTAGGTCAAATCAAAGATTTGACCTGACCTGAGGTCAGGTCACGGTCAAATTATATAAAATGCATATCATTAGAACCGCAAAGCCCAGGCGAGTCTAATGCAGCTAAAATAAATGCTCTATCACCATCCGTTACTGAGTTATTCCGTAAAAACCATTTTTCCCATGTATTTCCAATGGAGAGGTCATGCCTCGTACCTGACCTTAGGTCATCGATATAAAAATACCGGAATATATTTTAGAGAACTCGGTGGGGCCATTATGTGATATGAGTTTCAATCGGATAAGTTCACCCTGCTCCGACTTATGCTATCTTAAACTTTTTTGAGGTCGGGTCACTTGACCTGTAATGGTGACCTGACCTGAGATGACCTAACCTAAAATTTTCACAGAAGTTGTAAAATGATGAGGAAAAGGTATACCAAGTACGGCGGCGCTACGCGCCGCCGTTTTTCTGCTGTCTCGAAAAACCCAGGGGGGCGGGTACCGCCCCGTCAATGCGCGTGTTAAGCAAAAACACACAGTAGGATAAGGATAAGGATAGGATGGTTGATGGGGAAGGACAAGGATTGCCCACGGGGAGGGTCACCACAGGCGCCGCGCTCAACCCATGGAGTGAGGTAGTGGGACTTGATGAAGGGATCCGGTGAAAAAACCATGCAAAACAGCCAACAAGGCGTGACGATGACGGTGATGATGAATCATTCTTGTTCTTTTTCGGCTGGTCTCTCTTTTCGTTCTTGGGTCGTCCCTTTTCTCTCAGGTCTTATTTCTTAAAAGTGTTCATCGTTCGGTTGGCGTTTAAGATGAATAGGATTAATAAGTTCTTCTAATAGGTGGGAAGTATTTCATCCTTGCTGAGAAGTCCAGCACCTACGGTGTGAATGAATTGCTACTGAATGGTTGTGCAATTATTCCGTGTCAAATTATTTAGCAATATTATTCAGGACGCCGTTAGATATTTTAGAGCCGGAAGATTTCTCGGTTGGAGGAGCTTTTTCAAAGGCGTCATGTTTGTTTCAGAGGCGAAAAATATGCCGGCTTAAGCTCAGTTTGCTTGTGAAACTCTAATCGAAAATACCTACTTCACTAGCTCTTCAAACGATCTTCTGCAAGGCACGGTGAAATTATTCACTGTTTATGAAGAACTGCATACTTGAATCCAGGATATGGTGAATTAATCAATAGCCCAGCACCTAGAAGAAGAGATTGCACCACAAGAAAACTGCAAATAATACTTTTTTCCATAAATTCATTAAGATTAACGCAGAGCTGTGGAAAACGTGGCCGAAGTCGTCAGCTGCAGTCAGCTGACTGACCTTAGGTCAGAACCAATCCTAAACATGACCTGATTTGACCTAGCAAGGTCAATACGTCATTTGATTTGGCTTGCTGTGAAAATTCTAATGGTCCAGATTGTTTTGCTCTATCTTTACTAGTGCAGACGCAATGACTGAAAACCTTCATTCGCATGTTATTTCTCAGTTAACATGCCTTGGCCTGTCGTGAACTCAAATGTGACCCCAAAAAATGGTTCCAATGTTTTCTATGGTGAATTGAATGAGCTATCCGATTCCGTTTCTCGTTTTTCGCTATCTAGCATGGTTCTCGAGATCTTAGCAGGGAGGGGGGGGCGGGCGGGTACCCGCCCCCCGGCAAAGTGAAGGTGGCTCAAACCCCCGTCGGTGCGCGTGTTAATCCATTCTATCCGATCTGAAAACGACAATGAAGTCACTGGGCCACCCGGCCTCCATTCTTACATCTCGGGTGGTTTTTGGCCCTTAAACAACACAAAAAGGTGCGACTGGAAGATGTTGCAGGCGTAGGCCGCACTGCTGTAGTGACACCTAAGATATGCTTCACCATCTGTTATGCCTCGCTGCCGACACGTTTCGATTACAGCTGCCTCCACTGTCTTCAGCCTCGGATCTCCCCGGTACTCTGAGACCAGCTGCTGGGCACGGCGATAGTCTACCGTGCCGTCAGCCTTGACTTCGCCCGTCGTTCGTGCACTACAGCTGATTGCTGACTGGAAGAGTTCCAGTTGTTCCATCAGGGACACCGTTTCCGCTTCCGATGGTAGAGCCAGCTTGTCAATGGTGCTAACGCCATCCTCCACTACACGTGTAGAGGTTCTAGCTAGGTCAAATGCTGATCCGATCACCCCCGTGTCAAGAGCAGTGATACTAGCACAGTCAGTGAAGGCTGCCTCTTCTTCATCGGTCTTGAAGAATTCGATACAGCTGCCCTCCATCCAGCGAACGAGGACCTGTCCCCAGTCCACAATGCCGTCCACATTGATTAGCTTTCCAACTTGCCGCATCACATCCAGTCGACATTGGTGTTCTTTAAGTTTGCGCGTACAAGAAAGCATGAAGATACCCTTCTGCTGTGAAGTTGACAAAATAGTGTCATTCATCACTGCAAGGCAGATGTCTACATATAGTTTCTGTCGGGAGGCCCAGGCATCTTCCGAGGACATACTGTCTACGATGCTGTACAGGGCATTGACGTCCAGCCCCGATGAGGTTGCTATTTTTAACCTGCCGAGACACGCATAACATGCATCAATTGAAGGCGGCGTGGAATGTTCAAAATACAGCAAAGGCTGATATTATTCTCTGACGGGGGGCGTGGTCACGGGGCGCGTCGCTCAGTGCGAGTCAGGTGTCGTTGTCGTTGCTGTGCGAGCCACCCTCTTGATGGTCAGCTAGTGCGGCAGATTGTGGCCGCGACCCGCTCAACAGTGGTGACGACGTCGCACCGGTCCCAGCATCACACTAAATGCATTTGAGAGAGGTCGTTCTCGTCGCGTGCGCGGTCAGGAGGCAGGCCGAGTCGACGGTGCGAAGCGGGCAATGTCGGCTCGCTTGGCCGAGTCCTCCAGACGGGTGAGTCTGTCCTGACACTCCCACTAAACAACATTGGGCTCCAGGAATGGAATGCACTTAGTGCCGAGCTTTGCAGCCCTCCCTGATTGTAAGGGTCCCATCGGACCCCACCCACGATCTCGGGCTCCTTTAGCCACCCCTACGCCAAGTGTTACCAGCATAGAAGTGGCACCGAAACTGTTCATCCTCTCCCCGCCCCTTTCCGTGCCCGTTGACTATAATTACCCCCGGATCTATCGCCATAAGGTTCCTATTCCCCTCCCCTTTTCCTACCGGTCCTTCCGTAGCCCCCTAAACTACCTGCCCTTACGAACCACCCTACCGTGGCCACATAAGCTATATTATCCTCTCGCCTCAGTCATCGCATATCTCGGCGACATATCACCGCACACCAGGAGCCCCATCTCTTTGGAGCGGATATTTTGCCAAGGTCACGGACACTCTTCGGATTCGTCATCCCCTAAATCGATCACCTACCTACCATCTTCCCCTTTTTCCTGTCGCGTCGCCCCTTGCAGTGGGTGTTTTCACTATCAGATCCGGAAAGGATGCTCTCGGTAAGCATTTCCGCCCTCGGGTCCTTACGCTGAACATGCACTCATAACATACCTTGACCTAGGGCCATCCTCTTTCGCGCCTCTCGTCCTCAAAATTTCGAGTCCCTCTCCGATTCCATATCCCTCCCGGTGTTCCCCAGATCTGACGGCTAGAGCCCCGTCGGCCAACGCCAGCGGTATTTAGAGGTCACATTCCTCCTATTCGTGATCGTGGAAGGGTCTACCTTATTCGTGCAAGCGCGTGCAAGGGGGCAGCCTGTTCAGGTCTTTATAAGCCCCATCAACCAATTAGGCTGGGCTGCACGTCCCCCGGCTAGAAAAAGGAAGCAAATTCACCTGGAGCCATGCTTACGCTTCGCTACCGTTTGCGGGCGCAACCGATGGGGAGCGCGAGTGATGGGATCCCCGGTCGGTCACATCGGTACGAGCCGCTACCCGCGGGCCGTTCTAACGAACCAAATGTTCCTCGTTCTATCGCTTCCGCCAGTTACTCGTGCAAACCCACATCGGCGGCCGCAGCTCCGAAAGGCTTGGCTAGAGCCCAACAGGAGGTAACTCAGCTCCGCCTTTCCCCGGTGATCCCGTGCTCCTTCTTCCCGCCTCAATTCCTTCCCAGACAGAAGTTTATTAAATTTTGGCTGCATAAAATCCCGCATGCACGTACCATGCCAGTGGATGCATCACGGAGTCGCTGCCCCTTTTGCTTGGAGGTCACGAACATGGGACTACCGGAATGACCGGATTCCGGCTTTTAATTTTACTGGCCACCGGGGTCCATGCCCTAGCCTACCTGCAAATAACTTTCTAGCGTGGCGAGCCTCCCAAGGCTGTTGTTGCTGTTAACTTCCTCCGGATCCCGACGGCGTCGTGGCCAGGCGGCTCTGAAGGGACCTCCAGGCGGCCACGACGTCGCCCCCCAAGACCTGGGGCAGGCTGGGATGAATGCTCCCCACGAGGGACAGCCTAGACTTCATGAGGGCCGGGCACCACCGGAGGACGTGTTTCGGGGTGTCTGCCTCCTCGTTGCAGATGGGGCATCTTCCCGCAGGGCAGCAGATGGTGTTACACCTTTCGCACTCTCGGGAAGGGCTCCGGCCGAACGGTGTAGGAGCTGCCGTGAACAGGACTAGTGTCCCGCTCGCAGCTGGTGGACGTCGACCGCCGCCAGCCGGTTGTCAGCTGGCAGAGGTGGCGGGAGTCGCTCTCCCATGAGTGAGCGGTACCAGCTGGCGAGTCAAGCTCTGATGTAGTCAGACCTCGCCGCTCTGGCAGCCGCCCGGGACACCGTGGTGACGTCCACCGACACGTCCTTCTGGGGAATGGCAGAGGCCTCCCTGACAAGCGCGTCTGCCCTATCGTTTTCCAGAATTCCGCAGTGGGAGAGGACCCACTGCAGAATAACTTGACGGTTCCCTCTTGCGATGGTCGAGAGGGTCTCCAAGGTCTGAATCACGAGCAGGGTGACTTGTTCTGCGGTGCCAGGACGGACGGAGGCCAGGGCAGACTGGGAATATATCACAATCGGGTCGTCCACATGCGCCGCCTCATCCAGACCGCCCAGGATGGGTGGCAAAAACCAAAAACCCGAAGCAAGAGTGTTCTGGACGTCGTGTCGGCCCAGAAGTAAGTGCTCCTGGCGTTTGATTTCGCCGGGGCCTACGATACGGTTGATCATCACCTTCTGAGAGTACGCCTCCTGGAACAAGGCGTCCCATGCTGCATAGTCAGCTGGGTCTGGCACTTCCTGAGAGAGGCGGCGTGCAATGGTGAAGTTGATGGCTTCCGTGGCGGCGAGAGGGTGCTCCGGACAGGACTGCCGCAGGGCGGTGTCCTGTCCCCTGCCTTGTTTTTGTTGTGGGCGCCCCTCTCGCCGCGTCTCTCAAGGCCATACCAGGAGTGATCCCCTCATGTACGCGGACGATAACACAGCACTCTATGCCGGGAACACTGTACAGGTTGCCAGTAACCGGACCCAACAAACAGCTGACGCCTTGTCAAGTGGGCTTATGACTCCAAGATGAGAGTTGCGGGAGAGAAGACCCGACGGAGACTGCCTTCAAGTGGTGGAAGGCGTGGGCCCTCGGGCCCGTCGCGACTGGTTGCCCCAGCCGCGGAAACCAAACGTTCTCCAATGTGCCATCTCCGAGAGGGACCTGCTGGCGACAACTCACCGCTGCCGTCGCCTCCCTAGGCTCGGCCCTCCTTCAGACCCTACCCGCCTACGCATCCTGTACCGGCTACCCGTCCCTCACATCGGCTCCCCCACGGCCCAGCCAGACCCTTCGGTCGACACATGCGACGCCCTTTCCTGCTAGGTTTTCCCCGAAATCAACAGAGTACCCAGTTCACATAAAGGAGTTCCCTAGAAGTCAGGAACTGTCCGCTCCTCCATCTTCGTCGCTTCGGCCTGGTAAATGCTGAACAAATGGCTCCTGGAAATCGCGGCCAGATCCACTATCTCCCGTATGCCACCTTTCTCCACACCCTGCACGATCAATGCTCCATGACTTGGACCATAAGGCCTTGACGGTGGACAACTTAGCCCAAGGGAGACAGCAGGCACGAAGGTTAGGAGAGTAACGGGTTACTGAAACAGTCGGGTGAGGTCAAGAAGGGTCAGAGCCGGGTCAAGAAGGATCACAGTGCACGTTTCGGCGCCTCCGTGGCCCCCAGAATAGGATAGTTACCCTGACCCCGTTTTGGGAAGCCAATAGCCCCGAAAGTTAGAAGGAAAGGAAGGGGGCTACTGTGGGACATTAAATAGTTTTGAAATGAACCCCCCAATGTCTTTATTATACTATGGAATGTACAGTTGAGAGGAGGAGGGGCTCCGTGGAGCTTGGTTCAAACCACGTCGCACGACTGCACCATTTGGATAGCCTTACTTCCCTTGTTTGTAATCTTCCAAGACGTATGGTTGTCATTAAACGCTACCTGCAGTTTTAGGGGCACTTCAGCCTGTGTTTAAGTGACATGTTTATGACAGGGCATGGGCTCACCCGTACCCACCCCGACAGTTTCCTCAAAACTGCATTAAGTCTATGTGTGAGTCTATGCTCTGTCATAAACATGCCACTCAAACATAGTGTGAAGTGCCCCCAAAACTGCAGACAGCGTTTGATGACAACCATGAGCCTTGGAAGATTACAAACAAGAGAAGTAAGGCTATCCAAATGGTGCAGTCTTGCAACGTGGCTTGGACTAAGCTCCACGGAACCCCTACCCCTCTCAAGCATACATACCATAGTAGAATAAAGACGTGGCGGCGGGGGGTCATTTCAACTAATATTGGGGAAAGCTCCCTATCAGTGCAGTTTTGAGGAAACTGTCGAGGTGGGTACGAGTGAGCCTATGCTCTGTCATAAACATGCCACTCAAACACAGGCTGAAGTGCCCCTAAAACTGCAGAAGGCGTTTGATGACAATCATACGTCTTGGAAGGCTACAAACAAGGAAAGTACGGCTATCCAATTGGTGCTGTCGTGCGACGTGGTTTGGACCAAGCTCCACGGAACCCCTCCCCCTCTCAAGCGTACATGCCATAGTATAACAAAGACGTGGGGGGGGGGTCATTTCAGCACTATTCTATGTCCCAAAGTAGCCCCCTTCCTGTCCTTCAAACTTTTGGGTCTACTGGCTCCCTAAACGGGTCAGGACGATTTTCCCATTTCGGGGGTCACGGAGGCTCCGAAAACGTGCACTGTGATCCTCCTTGATCCGTTTTTGACCCTATTTGATCTCACCCGCCGGGTTCAGTAACGCATTACTATCCTTTTACCTTTGGGGCTACTGGCTCCCAAAACAAGTTTAGGGTGACTTCTATTCCGGGGGTCATGGAGGCACCGAAACGTGCACGGGAGGACTGAATAGACTGCCCCCTGCACGCCCTTGCACGAATAAAGAAGTACCCTACCACGATCACGAAAAGGAGGAATGTGACCTCTAAATACCGCGGGCGTTGGCCGACGGGGCTCTAGCTGTAAGTTCTCGGAAATACCAGGAGGAATATGGAATCGGGGAGGGACTCAGAATTTTGGGGACGAGCGAGAGGCGTGAGAGAGAGATGGCCCAAGGTCAAGGTATGCTATGAGTGCATGGCTGGCGTAAGAACGCGGTGGTGGAAATGCTTACCGAGGGCAGCCGTTCAGGATCTGATAGCGAAAACACCCGCCGGAAGGGGCGATACGGCAGGAAAAAGGGGAGAAAGGTATTATAGGTAGTGATCGTTTTAGGGGACGACGAAGTCGAATGCTCTGGTAAAATGTCGCTAAAGAATGGGCTGATGTCGGTGATATGTCGCAAGATATGCAATTCTAGCGAAAGATAGTATAGCTTAGTGTGCCACATTAGGGTGGTTCGTAAGGGCAGGTAGTTTAGGGGCTACGGAAGGACCGGTAGGAAAAGAGGGAGGGGGAATAGGAACCTTATGAGCGATAGATCCGGGAAAAATTTATAGAGTCAACGGGCGCAAAAAGGGCGGGGAGAGGATGGACGGTTTCGGTGGCACTTCTATACGGATAATGCTTGGCGTGCAGGTGGCTAAAGGGGCCTGAGATCGTGGGGAGGGGCGGATGGGACCCTTACAATCAGGGAGGGCTGCAAAGCTGGGCACTAGCTGCATTCCATTCCTAGAGCCCAAGGGTGTTGAGTGGGAGTGTCGGGACAGACTCACCCGTTTGGAGGACTCGGCCAAGCAAGCCGACATTGCCCGCTTCCCACCGTCAACTTGGCCCGCACAACACCACGACCACGGCACCCGATTTGCACATACTGCCGCGCCCCGCGACCACGCCCGCGTCACAATTTCATTTACCTATCTATTAGGCAGCGCTAAAGTCAATAATAGTACTACGACTAATAATAATAGTAATGTTTTATTTCGTACATACAGGCAAATATATAAATATCTGCCGGTGGATGATGTCATGATCTGGCAACCACTATCATATTCAATGGGCTTCAAGGGCTTCGATTGGCTGATCTCACCGTGACGTCAGCATATGTCGTCACACCAACAGCCATGAAAACCGTGGCCTGCTGCTAAGGGTACATGAGGAGTATATTTCAGGTAGGTGTTAGTTTTTTCGTACGAAAATCTCGAGTTCCACGATAAATGATTTATTGAGTACCGGGTTTTCCGACTTGCTTTACAGCTAAGCTATCTCAGTAAAAATCACATTATGAAAGTGCCACATTCCCTTGAAGGCATGAACGCTAATATTTGTACTTTTCGACAAGAATTTGAACAGCACAGTCTTTTTTTAGCCAGAAGTATGCCAAAGATATATACACCATAAAGAGAACACACTGTGTGATTATGATACCAGATGGGAATTTTCAAGACGTTTCAAACAGAAATGATATGCAACCCTTACCTCACGCCAGACCCTGAAATTCTTTGTGCGTATCCATAATTCTACTCTATTTAAATGACTACAGAAAATCATAAAAGCATGCCGAGAACGTTTATATCTGCATAGCTAACCTTGTTCTTAAGTTTGTTAACCTGGTAGTAGAGAATCCCTTGAACCCGTAGTATGCCATGTGTGTCATCCAGGTTACATCTGATAATGTGCCCCAAATACTTAAACTCGTTGACCCATTCCAAATCAATACCACCCAGTGTCATAGTGTGATACAGCATGGATTGCCTGGGCTGCTCGTTCCCTTAACACGCGCATTGACGGGGGTTTGAGCCACCTTCGCGTTGACGGGGGGCGGGTACCCCTAGGATGTCAAGAACCACGGTAGGTAGCGAAAAACGGTAAACGGCGTTGGGCTGCCCATTCACTTCTCCATTGAAAACATTTGTACAATTTTTTGTCAGGTCACATTTAAATTCACAAGATGTCAAATTATGCCATCGTAGGGATAACATGTAAATTAAGTTTTTCGGCCATTACATCTGAAAAAGTAAAGATAGAGCAAAACGACTTAAACTATATGAATCCTCTCAGCAAGCCGAATCCAATGATATATAATTGACCTTGCTAGGTCAAATAAAGTATTTGACCTGACCTGAGGTCAGGTCAGGGTCAAATTATATAAAGTGCATATCATTAGAACTGCAAAGCCCAGACGAGTCTAGTGCGGCTAAAATAAATGCTGTATCACCATCCGTTACTGAGTTATTCCGTAAAAAACATTTTTCCATGTATTTCCAATAGAGAGGTCATGCCTCGTACCTGACCTTAGGTCATCGATATAAAAAATACCGGAACTTATTTAGAGAACTCGGTGGGGCCATTATGTGATATGAGTTTCAATCAGATAAGTTCACCCAGCTCCGACTTATGCTATCTTAAACATTTTTTGAGGTCGGGTCACTTGACCTGTACTGGTGACCTTACCTGAGATGACCTAACCTTAAAATTTTCAGAGAAGTTGTAAAAACGATGAGGGAAAAGGTATGCCAAGTGCGGCGGTGCTACGCGCCTCCGTTTTTCTGCTATCTCCGAAAAACCCGAGGGGTGGGTACCTGCCCCCCCATCAATGCGCGTGTTAACAATAATCAAACAAGTTACGCCTTTTATGAAATGGGGCCTAGGGAGGTTAATATAAAAAGATACCTGTCAGCGACACAGCCCATTGCCTGGTACAAGGCTGGACCGCCTTTGCTGCCCTCCTCCACACAGGGCCTCAGGTCTGGAGCTTTGAAGTCCTCTGGAAGACATCCCGCCGCCTCCAGACGATCAAACGAGAGCTTTGACGCCACATCGAAGGTCGACGCTCCACGTTGTTCTGTCAGTAATACACAGAGAAGTTTCACTTTGCTTGTTTAGGAGTGTATTAAAAGAAAATGAAAAAGGCTGGTCTAAACCTGTTTAGCGTATAGTATTCTAGCTCCTCGGCTCTTTTTGAGGGCACGGTGCGTCTGTGCAGAAGTTTAGTAGCCCTATGATTAACCTTTACCCAGGTGGGGGACTTTTTAGACCCCCGTCGGATTTTTCCAAAGTGACCGGAAAACGGTGGCGCGCAGCGCCACAAAACTTAGTCTGGCCGCTCCATTCTCATTTTTACATCTTTCCTGAAAATTTTAGCTCATGGTCACATCAGTTCAGGTCACCAGGTCAGGTGAGGCGACCTCACCTAAAAAATGTTAAGGACTGCAAAACTAAAAAGAGGGCCCATCTATCAAGTTTGAATTCATACCAGGTAGTGGGCCTAACAGGAGCTACAACATATGTTCCGATAGTTTTTATATTGGTAACCCAAGGTCATGTACAGAGTATGACCTCCCCATTGCGAATGCATGTGGGAAGTCACGAAATGAGTTTTTCTCAATAAGGATAAATCAACTTCAAATATCGTTTGGGACTTGCTCTTAACCCCTTTCTGAGGTTTGTAACAAAACTATTAACCTGTGACCTTTGAAAGGTCATCTAAGGTTAAATACAATTTTTTTGGTGTTTGACTCTATAAATTTTAAATAAATAAAGATAGTCATTTTATTTTGTCACTGGTGTGTTTGTATGATCACTGCAAGTCAAATGATACACATAATGATTATACCAGGACAAGTTGGGTCAAACCGTTGACGTGGGTCAGGTCAAATTTTGAATTGGACCTGGCATAGCAATCTCAGATATCGCTCTCGATTTGTATTGATGAGAAAATTGCAGTGGTGCATCAACTATGGCTGTATCCTGCTTGGTTTTGAAGTCATTAGTGAAAAAACGCAACCTTATGCTTAGGCGGCTATGGACATTCCCAATCTTCAGTGACCTGCAGCTCCCTAGGCATTGACCTGACTTGAAAATAAATGGTGCTACAAAGAAAGACCATCTCAAGAGCTTTTGAATGGTGTTAGATATTTTTTGCTATTTTAGTGTCTGAGATAAATGAGGTTTTCTTAGTACACCTCATATGAACAATTTTTGACCTATTTTGACCTCTGGTGACCTTGATTTTGAGCTGATAAGAAAGACAACTTCAGTATTTCCGATATTATTTTGAACAGCTTTCAATTGCTTTTTTCTAGCTCTCTTAGTTTTTTTTAGATACTGGGGTCTTTTTTACCCCCACCTGGGTGAAGGTGCCTCGTACCCGCCATCTGGGCAAGGGTTAATCCAGCTGTGGTCCTCTTTCTCCTTCATTACCCCTACCCAGTTTTCCGTCCTATACATACCTCCGCGTTGAGGTACAGCGGTGCGCGGATACAATTTCCAAGTACACTGGACCTCGGTTTAAGCGCTGTACGTGAATGCAATATTGGGAAATCAAGATATTTTCGGAAGTGTCCATAATAGTGAGAATTGGGGAACGGAAGGAATATGACGTTTCCACCGCTAAACAAGACGTTATTCCACCCAAAATGAACCAATCGGATAATCGAATTGAGAAGTAAATGTTCCATTCGTTGAATGGGAAGTAATAAAAAAGGCAAAATTAATTGATCGACCTGCCCCTGGTATGAACCGGTGGAATTGAAACAGGAAAGGAATATGCCATGAGAATACCCCGCTTAGATAACTAAGACTTGAAGCACCGTGGATGTAGGCTAAAACGTGGAGTTGCAACTGATGCTCTCATCAGCAAAAAAAGGCCTCAGGAAGGATTTGAGTTTTGACAAAGGCTAAAAATACCTGCACCTAATAGCTTAGTTTTCATGGACGAAAGGCGATCAGCACACAGCTGAGATTTCGGATTCAGCAATCTGGGTTTCCATAACGCTTTAGCTTGGATGATGATATAAATGTAACGGATAGAAGTCTTCAATCTAAATTTTGTCTAGATTTCTGGCACCCCACTCACTTTCCTTTCACTTCCTTCACTTTCCCTTTGCCCAAATTTACAACGAAAGCTTTATCCGCTGCAGTCTACTCTCCTTCGCCCTCTGCACTGTAGAAAAATGTTTGCCATCACGCTGTAAAAGCCTGCCATATTCTTGTTGGATGCGGATTGACGAGAATCCGATTGAAACCCGGTTTCCACTGCCAAAAGCTCTATCCGCATCGTGCTTGTATCCGGATACACCGTCCGATCGTGATTGAAACTGTGGATGAAACCTAAGTCAATGCCAGGATTACTTTACTTACAATGCAGCTTACCTTGTGCGTGGACGTTGGTGGATGTCAATAAGTAAAGCGCACAGAATACAACCACACGCGTGGCAGCCATCCTTGCCGAGTGCGCCCATTCAGCTGCTACTACTCTCTTATACCAGGCCAGCAGAGGCGCCAGCAATGCACCCACTTAAAATCTGATAACTGGTGAGCAATCTCGGCAAGGCATGACTGGGATGAAATACTGGTGTTTGATTTGATGCGGCTTCATGCATGTGAGATTTACAGTTGGACACGAAGGGATAACTCGCGCATTGACGGGTCTGAGCCCCTTCATTTTGACGGGGGTACCCACACCCCCTTCCCCTCTAAGGTCTTGAGAACTACGCCAGGTAGAAAAACAGTAAACGGCGTTGGGTGGCAGGCCATCCACATCTCTATCAAAAACAGTTGACCCATTTTTGTCAGGCCATATCTAAAGTCACTAGAGGTCAAAACATGCCATCACAGGGATAACATGTAGATGAAGGTTTTCGGTCATTTTATCAGAACAAGTAGAGATAGAGCAAAGCAATTTTAACCATTGGAATACTCACAGCAAGCCAAATCCTTTGATATATAATCTTGCTTTGCTATTTCAAATCAGGAAAAACATGGAATTTGACCAGACATGAGGTTTGAGTCAAGTTAGGTCAAAATGCATATCATTAGAACTGAAAAGACAAAGCAAATCTAATGTGGCGACGCCGAATGACCCTGGCAGTTGGTGCATCGTTAAACCCCAGCAATTATTAAAGCAAATGTAATGCAGTTAAACATGAATGTTCAATCAGCATCCATCACTAATTCATTTAGTCAAAACCATTTTTCTCGTGTATTTCCAATGAAGCTCGTCCCTGAGCTGATGTCATTCATATAAAAAATACCGGAACATATTTTAGACAATTCGGTGGGCCCATTACGTGAAATTATTTTCAACTGGATAAGTTCACTCTGTTCTTATTTATGCCATCTTAGGTTTTTTTAGGTCAGGTCACTTGACCTATACTGATGACCTGACCTGAGATGGACTAACCTTTAGAACTATCTCCAAGAAACCCGAAGGGAGCGGGTACACGCTCCTCGTCAATGCGCGTGTTAATGTTGAGGGATTTGTTTGGACCGATAAGGGATTTGAGGCTGAGTAAGACTATTGTCCACTCTCAAGATCCGCCACGAACAGGTGCGGAATCTGAGCCTGCCTGTGTCGTGTACACCCCACTGCAGCCGAGGTCACCTTGACTGTGCGACTCCGTCCCTGTTCGTGCAGATCCGCGTCTGGAATTCATAGCATGTCATGTATGAATGTATACAAGGCAAGATACTTTTACGTAAAGGTACGTTCAAGAGGGATTCCTCCACGCCCGAATGACGTCACACGGGCGTAGAGGAATTCCTTCACCATTGAATTGTGTGTTAAACGGCTGCTAATGGCACTTCCTGCCTACGAATTTGTGAGAATACCCTCTAATCAAGTTTATGCCAAGTGCAATGGATAAACATTTTATTTTCGATTCTGGGCCTCTTTTTGCAAAAAATTTGGATACTTCACCAGCTAATTTCCCATGCAGAGGCACCGCCATGGAATTTTCGCAGGGGGGATGAACCCGGGCTGGTGCTGCCCGGGGAGGCGAATTTTGAGCATATTCGGTACCTGACAGCATTAATCCTCGCCCCACGGGCTGGGGGCCATCGATGGCCCCTCTAAGGTTTTATTCGAGATAGTAAAAAAAAAACGACGAGACGCAGCACCACGGTTAAGGGCTCTATCTCATCCCCATCAATTTTCCACCATCCCTGGAATTTTTTTCGCCGGGTCACCCAAGGTCAGGTCACCAGGCCAGGTCAACCAAGGTCACCCCACTTCATCTTTTGAGCTCTATAAGAGCTACATTTCTCAGTCGATCGATTTGAAACTTCCTGCACTTCATGACCCTTCCAGGATCTACAAGATGTATATCCGGGATTTTTCGGCTTCATGACCTGAGGTCAGGTCATGAGGCGACCTCTCCCATTGAAAAAGCATAGGGAAAACCTGCATTAGGATCTAGAAGTCACAAAAACGATTTCATACCCTCACATTGCTCAGAAAAGCGTTCTTGGACACCCATTCACGAATCCCAGGAGCCATATTTTCCTTTTAACTTTTCCAAGGTCATCCGAGGTCACCAGAGGTCAAAAACAGTATTTTGACAATAACTTTTGACCTAATTAAGCTAGAGCAATGAATTAAACACCATCGTGTTTGTCTTGTCATTGGCTTTCATATGATTTACGGCAAGATTACTTTCTGACCTTTTGTGACCTCGGCAAGATTACTTTCTGACCTTTTGTGACCTCAGGTCATATTAGGTCATGATGTGACCTCTGGAGGTCAAACCTCTGGCGGGAGGTTATTACGTTCCCCATAGCGAAAAAGGTCTGCCAATTTCCTAACAAATGTACTTTACCAGTTCTCAATAGCACTAATGACATAAGAGTTATGCCCAGTTTTCTTAAGCATTGCATATTTGAGTGAAAATAGCCTATCGTGACCTAACTTGACCTCTGGAGATCAAACAAGTGATCTGAGAGCTTAAACATGTAAAGTAATTTCTTTCTGAATTCACGCAAACTTTCTATTACACTTTGCAGATTTGCGCTAACCCCCATATTTTGGGAGTTAGACGGGGGCCATCGATGGCCCCCGGTAGGGCGAAGGTGGCGTCAGACCCCCCGGTGGGGCGCGGGTTAATGACGATTGACCCAAAGATTTTGGGGGACGTCCCCCCTGGTTGTCCAACTGGGGGACGTGTCCCCCATCCCCCGCTTTCGGCGCCCATGTTCCCATGGTATATGCTTCGAGGTATGACGTCACATCTGGTGGTCTGCGCTTGCTTTTGGAGGGGGCTGTATACAAGGCTGTATAGAATTTACTGTATGAATCAAATAGTAACGCTTACAAAACTTAGGAGAGACTGGGTGTGACGCGCCTCATAAACTAATTGCGCTGCATAACGCCGGAAAATATGAGTGACAGTTGTTTTCGCACACCGCAATCCAGCTTTACTCTCTAGACCCGGTTTTCGCCCAGTGTTTTGAAACATGTATTGTTGTTTATTGTTTATTTGTTTCATGAGCAGCAGCTTTCCCCCATTTACATTTCATCTCCTTGGTGATATATTTTAACCCTATTACGCCATCCCTGTAAAAAGTCAGAATCAGTAGGGGCTCCATCGCCCTCCCTCCGATATCTCCGAAAGTTCTCGACCGATTTCAATGAAACAGAAACCATTTTGTTTTATGTGAACCTTCTGTTTAGCTATATATATTTCCAAAAAAAATCGGAAGATTTCAGATTAAAAAAATTTCAGATTCATGGGGGGAAAAATAGGATATTCCAAACTTTTTGTCAACTGGTTACTGCGCCTCCATTTATTATTTGATTTGTATGAAAATTCGTGTATAGTTTCATAATTGTATGCTAATACACATACATTTTGAGTTTGTTGAAATCGAAATTCAAGGGTGGAATCAGGAGGGGTAAATATGGGAAATTTTCGCATATATGTTTTTGCCCCTGTTTTCCTATCTGAAGTGACTTGACGTTTGTGATTTGTAATGAAAGATGTTAAAAACCTGTTTTGCCGTTTCGTTCTCACGGTCTGATGTAGGAGATTTGAAAAGGGGGACACGTAACAAGGTTGTGGTTTTTTGCCGTTTTTCGTATTGAGAGGCCTGGTTCTCCAATTTTTACCTGCGAAATGTTGATTCTGATACAAACTGACATTTTGTACGTATATTGATGCTAATTCATAGGCAGTTCCAGGAACAGAAAAACGAAGTAAATTTATCAAATAATAAACATTAACTCGTGCATTGACGGGGGCGGATACCCCCCCTTGGGTTTTTCGGAAATAGCGGAAAAACGGTGGCGCGTAGCGCTGCCGTACGTTGAAAGCGCAGGCACCGGGAAACATTTTTCCTGTAAGTAATTTTAAAGCGAATCACTGGCCACATCTAGAAAATATTGTTTCAAAAGTTGATTAAAAATTTCCAAAAACCTAAATTATTTTTGAAAACCTAAATTCTTAAAGATGAATAAAATTTTTTAAAGATGAATTAAAATTTTTGAATACAATCACCTTTTAAATGAGCATCCATAATGAAAGATTACACAGAAAATAATGATTGTATGCCACCATGTTTTGCTAAAACACGGATTTCCACAACTTTCAGCAAGCTGTAACTCCAAAACCCTTATTTTGAGGAAATAAATATTCTCAAATATGAATTCCACGCCTCTGATAACCCTCTGTACGAAGTTAGAACGAAATCTGAGACTATGCTATGTACAATCCAAGTAGTACCTGGTTGATTTGTCCTGGAACGCCCCATAAGTGAGTGAAATGACCGCAACTAGCTGTGATGGTGTGCGCTCGCCCGCACTGAGTCCGCCCCTGCCGGTCGTGCCCGCGGGCGCCCCTCGGCTGTCGGGCTGTGGTATTGGGCCGGTGTTCCGGCAGTGTCTGAATGTACCGCGCAGAGTACGCGTGAATACAGGTGAAGCATTCAGCTCAGACTCCCACATGGCGCAGCGGGCGTTTAAAGCAGCGATGGATGCTGGAAGTGATTCATATTTTATGTAATGAGAGACTCAGACTCTACAGAAGATAACTGTAAGAAAATCCAACATGAACCATCTCGGCTGCCAGGAGAGGGGTGATCGTCACTTTTGCTCAGAGACCATCCTAGATGGGATCACGTTCTGGGAGAACTATGTCACGCTCAGTGGGTCTCCGTTCACTTGCCCAGAATTGGTGGAAGAGACCTGGCAGCGATGCGTGAGCCACCGCAGTGCTGAAATCTTGCGAGAGATGGGTGTCACAAGTAAGAGCCCATCACTTGTTATCCACACACTCAAGTGTGCACTTTGGATGGTTCTGGACCGAATTCATCCGCATTCGCAAGTGCCATCGGTTAATCAGACGAGCTCGACAAAGCAGATACCCCCATTGAAGATGGCAGGGACACTGGCAGACAGGGGCTCAGCTACGAAAAGCATGCAAGTGGTGAGAGTGCTAAGCCACATCACCCATGTCAAGGTGCTGGATCGGGACGCCGGGACCTCACAACTGAGTGACGTCACTCCGATCGTGGCATCTGAAAGGGATGCTGTGACGTCACCGCTGAGTGACGTCACCCCGACCATGGTTTTTGGAGGGGACGTCGTGACGTCACCGCAAAGTGACGTCACCTCGACCTTGACATCGGAAAGGGATACCATGATATCACCACAGAGTGACGTCACCCCGACCAGGGCCTCTAGAAAGAACGCCGTGACATTGATTTCGAGCGATGTCATCGCAGTCGCAGAACCAAGATGGGATACCATGATGTCACAATGGGATGGCGTCTTCACAAACGCGATGCAACAAGAAGCCGTAACATTTTCATGGAGTGACGCTAACGAATCCACCGCGGAAGACATCGAGTCGAGACCGAAAAATAGTGTGCCATTTGCGGCAGTAGCGAGGACGGCGCGCAGCGGCGCTGAGGACTCCCCGTCATAGGGAAAACGGTCGATTTCTGGGGAAAGATCATCATGATGAGAGAATGGCAAAATTTCGGGTATATCCAGCTAGCAGGTTATAACAAACAGTTCATCGTTATTTAGAAAGATCCCGTTTTATTATGTTATGTTAGCTGAACTACCCGCCGATTGGATTCCTGTGAGACATTGCAGACCCCTTTTAACATGGGCCTGAAGCGGTATTTGGTGTCCCCATTTGCTTCTCTGCGGGAATTCAGCCAAATCATTCGGATGGTGTAATAGATAGCGGCACCTTTTTCTTACCAGACTGTGAGATTAAGGCATTTTGAGTACATGTTCACCATTACTTATTTCTGGCAGCCGCCTTTTTAAGTTGAAATCGGGCTAGTTTTGCGGCCGTCTTGGTGGTCGCTTGAAGAGGTTTAATTTTGGCGTGACACTTTGCACCCAGCATCATACATTACTGGAAAAAAATTATGCATATGGTGCGCTTAGCCTCCTGTCATTAGCTTGTAAAATGCTAAAAACTACCCCATTGCGTGGAATCCTGCTGAACGCCAGCAAATGTTTTAGTTGCGCTGAGGGACTTTAAATCCCGCAGACTGAGAAATCGTGTGCGTGACTGGTCATCTCCCCAGCTTCAGAAACGCTCACTAGATGTCCAACGGTGTTGACTTTTGACATTGGCAGACTCAGCTGCGTAATTCCGGGAGGGCACTGCGGGTACCTATTGTCATGAAAGGGTAGGTGCGCATTCCATCTCGTGCGGGCCGCTCAGGAGTTTGTTCACAGTTCCCCGAGCGGGACCACCGGCTCGGCGACTATTTTTAACGGCGGACGGTCCCGTGGGGGCCGAGGCTGCTGGGAAACAGGTCTCAGAACCATAATGACACGAATTCAGAAGGCATGTACAAAATTTAATCTGGTTTTATGATACTGCTCCCCGTCTAACTGAATTTTGGAGTCTGCACTGGGCTAAATAATTTATACGGATGACTTTTATTCCAGTTATTTTCAACCACTGAAGTTGAACAAAAATATAGCATTCCTATAGCAGCCAATTCATTAGCAGGCGCCATTTACCGACCTGGACATGTGTCATGAAGCCCGCTCTTTAGGGATACAGCGGGCGTAGAAAACTTGACAGAATTTTGGAAAACAATCATTTATATATGATAGGAAGCATATTTCAATGTCTAAAAGGGCTATTCATACTTGAGATATTGTCCAACCTTTAACAATCCCGGGCGGGGGGACTGAATATTTTCACTTTGACCTGCTAGTGAATGATGGTTTTCTCTGTTCGGTCGTAGATGCTTTCCCCATGTCTTGGTATGTTAAAATACGCTAACATAAACGCGAAACTCCCTTAATCACAAAACCTGAGCACACCTACAGCAAATTATCACAATAAAACAAACATTAGTTAGTTACGGGCTTTTTATAGGGCGTTCTGTGCAAGACACCTTTGCCCGCCTCTAAAGTAATAAAGCAAAGGATTGGGAGTATAGTATGGCTACTTTTGTTCTTACCAGCTGTCTTGCGAGCAGTCTAATCACATTCCAATTACATATGAACCTTACCCCCCTCCATTTTAGTATAGAAGCCATGTCTCACTTCGTTCGTTACCGGCTTCCGGCAACAACAACAGACGACGATGAGACCGGAAACTGTTAGAATAGAAGCCGTTTCTTACTACTTTCATCACCGGCTTCTGACGGCAACGACGACGACGAGACGAGACCAGAAAAACTATTAAAATAAAAGCCGTCTCTCACTTCGTTCGTCACCGGCTTCTGACCACGACGCGACTCGCCGGGCGGCTGGTATAGAGCCGCTTGAGAAATATCAATCCGCTTCGCTCCATGGATTTCGTCATGCGGCTCTGATAATTAAAGGGCATGTGGCACCTTTATAACGTGATTTTAACTGAGATAGCCAAGTTGTAAAGCAAGTCGGAAAACCCTGTATTCTATATATTATTTGTCTTGGAACTCGATATTTCCTTAGAAAAAGGCTAAAACCTACCCGAAATGTACCTCTCATTTATTTCTCGCCAGGCGGCCATTGTTGTGAGCTGCTGATGTGACAACGTATGCTGACGTCACGATGAGCATCAGCCAATCGAAGCCCTTGAAGCGTTTCGAGTATGGTAGTGGTTGCCAGATCATTGCATCTTCCACAGGCAGATATTTATTTCTTTTCCTAGAGGAGTATTTTAAAAATCAAAATATTGAGGTTATTGTACATTTTTCAGAGAAATCATGAGTGGTTTCATTATTTTCGGCCGCCCAATTTCACTAAATTCCAGGATTCGACCAAGATGCCACATTCCCTTTAAGTACAGTTAAAGGGAACACTGTTTAACACTGTTTTGAGGTTTCATTAAAGGAAATGTGACATCTTGGGCAAATCCCGGAATTTAGTGTAATTACTTATAGGTACTTTTAGCCAAAAATCCTGCAAACGGCCAATATTTCTTTGAAAAATGTACAACAAACTGATTATTTTTTTAACATGCTCCTCAAGGGAAAAAACAAACCTCTGCCTGTGGATGACGTTTAGATCTGGCACCTTCGGCCACATTCAATAGGCTTCAAGGGTTTCAATTGGCTGACTACTCACCGTGACGTCATAATGTCGTCATGCCAACAGCTGACAACTGTGGCCGGCCGCTTGGGTAGATTTCAGGTAGGTTTTTAGCTTTTCTGTGCGGAAATTTTTAGTTTCAATACATGTGATATATGGAGTACCGGGTTTTCCGGCATGCTTTGCAACTTGGCTATCTCATTTAAAATCACGTTATAAAGGAGCCACATTCCCTTCAAGGAGGGGGTGGTTGCCACGGCACCCTAAAACATATAATTCTGCAAATCCATGCTCTCATAAGCATGTATGCAAGCATTTTACAGATTGTTTGGCAGGTATTATACCCAGGTTGCCTTGGAGAAACATATCCTGAGTCATGGCGCGTACTGAACCAGTTTACCCCCAATGGTGTGTTTTAACCGAATGCATTGATATACAAATATTAGAAAGCAAGCAAAGAAAGCATGCAGATGATGCAAGGGAATAGACATCATGGTTTTAGTCCGTCTTAAAAAGTGTCATTGGATTTAGTCATCAAGGGTATGCGCTTAATTTTTTTGTTATATTAACTTCCATGTTATTGCAAGCCAGTGTGCATGGTTAAAAAATTCCGTGATAATAAATCCAATAACAATATTGCACTTTTTCCATGAATACTATCACTTCACAATTATTCCACGATTATGAACCACTTTCGTGGTGTAACAGAGCATGTACGCTGATGCCTCTCTCGCTTCTATTGCCGGCACTACCTTGAGCGAGGTATCGTTAACGTAATACCATCGATCTTCCGACTAATTCTAGCAGAAGGCAGTTAAGTTGCCGGTCTTAAAATATTGTCAAAATCGTATGTTTAAATTACGAACCGATGTAGTGAATGGCATCCTCTTAAAGATGATTAGCAAAACAATTGAGTTTTTCATTCACAAGCTATAAATGGATAAAACAGCTTTAACTCTGACAAAGGGTAAAAACTGTATCCATGATGAACTGCCGAGGATCCAACGTTCACTTGCCCGGTAACGGATCTAATAAGAAGTTGGGGATACTATCTGGTTAAAATCGTGGTTTTCTTTTTTAGAAACGACCAAAATCAGACAGGGTGGATAAGATCTGGCTGTTGGCGAGAAAGGAGGGGAGGGGACTCGGCTAGGCTGATCTCGACTGGACATCACTCAAGACAAGACGCGAAATCCACAAACTGCAGTTCTTCCATAACCTCACCCGTGGAAAGCTGCGCAACTATATCCAAAGCATTTTACATAATTGAAGGCAGAACAAGACGGACAGATCTCTCCAAAACGCGCACCGAAGAACTGAATTAATGCAAAGAACAACAAACTCCAAAATATATTTTCTGCCAGTCACAACTAAAATTTTCAACGAACTACCAGAACAAATCAGGATGAGCGTATCAAATAAACCCATCGAAAAACAAGTGGGAGAACATTTGCGAAGAGGCAACCACCCAGGTATTATGAATATGGCTCAAAATTCTAAGCTCCCTTTTGATGTCATTGAGATTTAAGGGACGGCATGTCAAAACTGAACACCCAGGCAAATCAAGTCCAAACATTTGCATCGCCCTTCTGCATTTGTGGCTATAACAACGAAGAGAACAAATACTACTTTTTGTGCTGCCCAAGAAATGCAAATCATCGAAGGTTAGTAGAACATAGCATTGGTCAAATTATCGGCACAAGTTTTACAGCCCTGAACAATAGACAAGAGCTAGATATCCTACTTCACCGAAATTCACCAAGTGATGAGGAGGGTCATGCAGTAGCAAGTAAAACCATTGAATTCATAATTAATGGCAAGATATTTAGATTAAATAAACGTAAATTTATAATAAATCCGAAGGAAGTTGTACATCTTCGCCGCGGCGGGACAGTGGCCTCAGCCGTATTTGTGGCCATGGGTTTGGGGGCGGCGGTATATTGACGGATATTAATGGTACACAAATTCGTGAGGGGCTGAATAGTTAAGAGCGTTGATGCGATTTTTCACCGATCGAGACGTTTGTTTGACGTTTGAAACACTCGGATAACAAAATAAACGTTGTTATTGTTGGGGCATGGCCAGGCTGGACCCCTGTATCTGCCCCTGAGTTTGCCAGTCTATCGTCACACTTTGTTTTGTACCACTTTGTCCTGAACTAATCAGCTTAGCCTATTTGATTGAACTATGTAAGGTGTTATTTCTACCATTTCTGATTCCGAGAAGTGTAAGGGTGACTAAAAAGTCGTGGCGGGAAGAAAACAAGGTCGTCCACCTCGCCTCGCCGTTCCTGCCGCGATCCCCTGTGGGGTTGTCTGGGTGGGATCGAACCCACTCACAGGTGCAGGTGCGTGGCCATTGTAGTCAACCGAAAGCGAGTCGCCAAAATAGTGTCGTCAGTCAAGGATTTGACAGTCTGAGGCCTCCCTCTTTTGTAAAAGGGTCGAATGATACCCAGCCGTGCTTTTCGTATCCCACAGCTTGTATAAATACGTATGTCACCATGCTCAGTGCCTCAACACATTCTCCCACAGGCTAATGATATCGAAATGAAAACTCTGTCCCTATCCAGTGATTTGTTATTACCTTTTGCATTCACTTGGATGGCCTAGGAAATCTCCTGCGGGTTTTATGTTAACTCGGGAATGGCTCAAAGGTCGGTAGATGTACACATAATAGCCGAATGTGAGTGGAAATACACTGAAAGCGAACTAATTTCATAGATAGAAAGTTCAAAACAATATCCTCTGCAGTTTGAGGTCAAGGTCATTCAGGGTCACTGACCGATGACGTAACCATGTGACATATTCCCAATAATGTACAATATGACAAGCAGTATAGCAGCTCTTGGCCGGAAAATGAGGGTTTGAACTTGAAAAAGGACACTTTGAACTTGACATGTGACTTTGACTTTGACATTTTGTATACTTGACTATGAAGCAATTGCATAAAATGTGTCATGCTTAGTAATTCTATTTGACCGAAGCACTTGCAGTCAATGAATTTGAGAATGATTGCATGAGAATGTGCGCACAAATCTCCTTAGATTATATAACAGTATGATTGTATGCCCGTCGGGCCCCCTTCGGCGCTGCAAGAGGATATAAGGAGGATTCGCCATCGTGAATCTAGAGAGTGAAGAGGGTGATAGCCTATCATCCCTTGAGACAATTCTTGACAAATTGAATTTTTTATGAATGGCTTTATTGGTGATTATTTCAATGACCTTACTGATGTCTTTTTATTGGTGATTTACAGGACCAATTGGTATTTTCATCAATGTGCCACTTCAACGTAAGCGCTATATATGTGCTTAACCTTAAGAAAGCTTATGTTTTGAGAAGTTTTTTATGGTACATTGGTAAAAATTCACTCAGACAAGTGTTCAATTTTTAATGATAATTTCTTGCTGGTTTTCGAAACATCGGGCTTTACCAGCTTTACTGCTTATTGCTGCAAAATTAAACATCTAAAACGAACAGTCTGAGGTCGAGCGCTGTTTTGCAACACGGCCAGACAATATGTGATTAGAATGCCTTACCTGTGTTAGCTAATATCTCACCCCAAGGAAATGTTAAATATGACTTAGGAGCCAATGTGTGCTGGACATAGCGAATTACATTAACACGCGCATTGACAGGGGTCTGAGCCACCTTCGCATTGACGGGGGGGCGGGTACCCGCCCCCTAAGATCTCGAGAACCACGGTAGGTAGCGAAAAACGGTAAACGGCGTTGGGCTGCCCATCCACTTCTCCATCGAAAACATTCGAACCATTTTTTAGTCAGGTCACATTTAAGGTCACGAGAGGTCAAAACATGCCGTCATAGGGATAGCATGTAAATTCAGTTTTTAGGCCATTATATCTGATCAAGTAAAGATAGAGCAAAACGACTTAAACGGTATGAATCCTCTCAGCAATCCGAATCGAATGATATATAATTTGACCTTGCTAGGTCAAATCAAGGATTTGACCTGACCTGACGTCAGGTCAGGGTCAAATTATATAAAATGCATATCATTAGAACTGCAAAGCCCAAGCGAGTCTAATGTAGCTAAAATAAATGCTCTATCACCATCTGTTACTGATTTATTCCGTAAAAACCATTTTTTCATGTATTTCCAATGGAGAGGTCATGCCTCGTACCTGACCTTAGGTCATTGATATAAAAATACCGGAACATATTTTAGAGAACTCGGTGGGGACATTATGTGATATGAGTTTGAATCGGATAAGTTACCCTACTCCGACTTATGCTATCTTAAACTTTTTTGAGGTCGGGTCACCTGACCTGTAATGGTGACCTGACCTGAGATGACCTAACCTTAAAATTTTCACAGAAGTTGTAAAAATGATGAGGGAAACGTATGCCAAGTACGGTGGTGCTACGCGCCGCCGTTTTTCTGCTATCTCCGAAAAACCCGAGGGGGGCAGGTACCCGCGTGTCAATGCGCGTGTTAAAGCTCGCAGTCTGATCCCCAAAACCCCGCCAAAAGGCGAGGGATGACCTGGGTACGTCGCTTGACTTCGGCTATTTAGGTACACCCCAACAATTACCCAAATTGCTTAACCGCTTGAAAGTTACCTATGAACTCCTCTCTCGGAAAAAATCCTTCATGAAAACTAAATTATGATTGCCAATGGAAAAAGCTGTGCGACATCGTTCTTGGGGGTTTTCACGCGTTCATTGCGATGACTATTTCGTGCCCATCCGATTATATGGTGAACGCATCGTATGTGGATGAGCACTGTATCTGGTCGTCAATGGGTGGATGTGGGCAGTGGGCACCAACCCCCTCCCCCAGATTTGGTGACTTATAATTTTTATTAGCTGTTTTCTATAAATCCACACTCACTATATATACATATATATATATATATATATATATATATATATATATATATATATATATATATTAACCGTGTGAGTCACGAAAAAGCGTTTCTAGCTTGTTAAAGTTAGTGCTCGCCAAGCAAAATAGCTGAATCTATTCTTAACATGGTGTCCAAAACACGATTGGCGGAAGGATTCATATATCTGTGGGTGCTTGGACAACCCCATTGAAACGTTCCAGTGGTGTTGAAATATAGGTACTTAATTTTTCGTATTCTTCATTTCAATGCTTTTGAATGGGCTTTTGCTCATCAAGAGGCATGTGAGAAACCTACAACACACTTTGAATTATGCTATCACATTTTATTATGGTAGTCATTGACATTGTTTCAAATTTGAGTACCCCCAATCATTATCAAGAATCCGCGCCCCTGGTTCGCGGATTGCACCCAACTCAGGCTGGAGTGGTAGGTAGGTAACTGCTACCATAGGTAGATTCAAGGGTCAAGGGGGACACTTTCCCCTGATCGATCCTCAGCGTTCCAGTAAAAGGTCGATGACGCCCCCTAAAATTTCACTCCCCAAGGATGAGAGTATCGGCGCCTCTGCGATAGGATTTGGCAATCATCTGATAAATTTTCCACCCAGAAAGGTTCATCTCCCCCCTGGTTCGGATGGCACCGCTCGACCATGTGCCCATCCTGATAAATCCTGCATCCGCCTATGGGGACACCGTGGGCAGAGAAACAAAGGGGAGTATGTTATTCGTTAACCAATTTTCTTGAGTCTTAGAGCATTGCAGTTGCAGAGGGCTATATGTGGTTAACCAATTTTTAAAATTTACCTGGGGCTCCATTTACGTTACATCAGTGTTCAGCATTAACCAACCGTATGATAAAAGAAAGCTAGAGCGAGGGCGAATAAGAGTACGCAAGAGATGAGAGCAAGCAGATATTTTGGTTACTTAGCAAATACTGAGGTGGTGGAGGCCTAGGTATAAGATAGCTAAACCAGTGGCTTGGCTGCTAAAAGAATTGGAGATGCCTTTGTTCTTTCCGCGGGGCACAGACCAAATTCGGTTCTTTGGTACCCTTGATATTATATCAAGAGACCAGGGAAACTTGTATACCCTGCTCCTAGTATCAAGAAATTATGCTTAGGGGAGAGCGAGGAGAGTTGTATCATGGACAAATTGTGTCACAACATTTTTTCCAAAACTATTCAAGAGATGGAGCTCCCGACACGACCAGATGATGCGCCATGCGGTCCGGCAGCTTTCCTCATACTGCCGTCTGCTTGGCTTGGCGCGATTCGCGGCGAGTGCGAAAATGCGTTTTCGGGGTATCATTCTGTAAGATTTCGTCGTAAGAAAATGTGTATTTTTGTCATTCAGATGATCACGAACCGGAAGGATCGCTGTAGTAGTGGTGAGGGTAAATTCTAAGGTATCGTGCGTGAGAAGGATTTTCCCGGCTGGCCACTGATTTTTTAGCACGAGAACGTTTTTATCCAATATGGGAGGGTGGTATATTAGGGTCGATTAAAAACATGTTTTACTTTTCAGACTCGAAACCACTTTTCCCGTTATATATTCAATTCTGATTTCAATGAGCCACATTCCAAGCATCTGCGACAACGGGAAAAATCGCCTCAAAACGATTAAAGATTTCATGTTTCAGGCGCGATTGACTGCCCGGCGTTGCAGTCTTCCCTTGTTAAATTGGAATGAAAGGGGTGCATAACCTACCAGTAAAGACAGCGTGGCATGTGCGTGCGTATTAGAGCGGTAGATGGGATTTAACCCGCCCCACCGGGGTCGGCGCCACCTCCCCACCGGGGGCCATCGATGGCCCCCTCTAACTCCGAAAATATGGGCGTTAGCGCAAATCTGCAAAGTGCAAAGAAAGCTCGCGTGAATTCAGTAAGAAATTACTTCGCATGTTTTAGTCCTCAGGTCAATGGTTTGACCTCCAGAGGTCAAATTAGGTCAAGATCGGCTATTTTCACTCAAATATGCAATGATTAACAAACTGGGCATAACTCTTATGCCATTAGAGCTATTCAGACCTGGTAAAGTACATTTGATAGCAAATTGCCAGTACTTTTTCCGCTATGTGGAATGTAAAGACCTCCCGCCAGTGGTTTGACCGCCAGAGGTCACCTCGTGACCTAATATGACCTGAGGTCACGAAAGGTCAAAAAGTGACCTTGCCGTATATCAAATGAAAGCCAGTGACAAGACAAACACGATGGTGTTGTTTCACCGCTCTAGCTTAATTAGGTCAAAAGTTATGTCAACATACTGTTTTGACCTCTGGTGACCTGATGACCTTGGAAAAGTCAAAGGGCAAATATGACCCCTGGGATCCGTGAAAGGTGTTTAAAAACGTTGTTCTGAGCAGTCTGAGTATTGCAATCATTTTTGTGGCTTTTATATCATGAAATAGCTTTCCCATGCTTTCCAAAGGGAGGTCGCCTCGTGACCTGACCTCAGGGCACGAAATCGAAAAATCCCGGATATACACCTTGTAGACCCTGGAGGGGTCATGAAGTGTAGGAAGTTTCAAATCGATCGACTGAAATGAGCTCTACAGAGCTCTAGTAAAGGAAGTGAGGTGACCTGGTTGACCTCGTCTGGACCTGACCTTGGGTGACCTGGGGTAAAAATTCAGGATGATGGGAAAATGATGCAGTGAGAGGTAGAGCCCTCAACCGCGGTGCTGCGCCTCGTCGTTTTCTGCTATCCTCAAAAACCTAGGGGCCATCGATGCCCCCGGTGGGGCGAGGGTTAACATGCAGGCATTTACTTGTCAGATGTATTTTCAGTGCAATACACATACATGTTATTCCACAAAAGACCTGACATTAAATTTTCAGCACCCTAGTACTCTAAATCCCGACAGGACAAGAATACCTTCCGGAGGCGACCCTTTCTCTGGTAACATCCGTTGGAGAACACCGTTGAGGGAGGTGCTTCTCCCTATTCTCCTGCGAACTATTTAAGAGCTCTGATACTTCTATAAGAAGACCCTGCTGCATATTTTTACCCGTTGGATGGCTCACGAAATCTTCCACCAGCTGCACACCACGTTCTGTGGGACCGTTCACGACAGTAAGTTCTGGAATACCTTGAAACAGTGAAGCTACCTTGAACATATGAAGCTATACCAGTCACCAGCTTCTCAACGGAGCCGTTTCATGTCAGAATCTTTGAGATTTAGGCGCTCGAATACCAGCCAGCTTTCAGGAATGACAAATTGGCAGATACTTGGTACCGAGCCGAGCTCTTCATAGCCTCTGTCGGAAACTTTAGCTTACCCAACTGGAAGGTGGATAGTTCTGCTGTTTAGGCCAGGTACTGTGTCACTGCCTTTTTACCTCCAGCATTGTGATCCTTATTTGCGAGGCAAATTATAACGTTCTGGTCACAAATAACAGTTGCGTGCCAGCTCTGTTTTCCTTGAGAGGATAATCACGAATTGAGCTAGCTGGTTTACGTGTGGCCGTCAGGAGAGGTTGTCTCCAACAAATGGCTGTTTAGAAGACCGGAAGCCCACCAGCGAGCCATATCCGTGGAATATAGGACATTTATGGCATGAACTGCGTGCTACTACTGAGTCAGATTCCGTTCATCATTCCAGAAGATACTTAAAGGCTGAATATTATAATTTTTGGAGTTTAAAAACGCATCAACTGCTCAAGTCATATGGCATCAGAAGCGAGAGGGAAAGAATTAGCTCGGGGTAGAGTATGGCGAAAGAATCTGCCTCTGGGTGCCTCTCGAACCCAACCCAGCACATTCAGAATACCATTGGCCGAGCCGAGCGCAAGCACTAACCGACTGAGCCACTCAGACCCCAAAATAGTTGGCGTTTCCTTGTAAGTGGTTCTAAACCATGCATTTGGGTTCCCCTGTCGCGGATAGTCAGCTTTAGAGCCTTCTATGAGCCTCAAAGCTATCCATGAAATGCAGTGCAGTGCTTTCATTAAGTTAATATAGAAATCGCCCTGAATGTGCTGAAGTCAATTTGCCATCAGCTGTGGTATCTGTGCATAACAATTTATATTGTGTCCCGCTGGTGAGAACCACCATCTTGGAGGTTAGGAGCCAGTCGTACAACAATCGCCCAAAACAGCAAACAATTCACATTTGACTGGGGCAGGCTTAAGTTTTCGATAGAGGCTATGAAGAGCTCGGTGAATGCTCGGTACTAAGCTGTAACTGAGGTTTGGCGCGCTGTAACTGAGGTTTGGTGCGCACACTGTGGAAAGAGGCTGATTGGGCAATAGGGGCGGCGCGCGCTCCGATTGGTGGTCACGGTGTGGGGATACTGGGGATGATGAGTGCGGAGAGAGAACGGCGGTGTGACCATGGGAGCGGAGAGAGAGAGAGAGAGCGGTGGTGGTGAGACGCAATTGAAGAATACACGGTTTTACAAGGGGACATACCAATCTTTCTACAAGCTATTCCGGCAACTATGGAGAGAAGCCCTGAAACATCAGAGCCTGCGCCGGTGGCGGTTGGGCCTGCACCGGTGGCGTTTGACGCCCGGCTCATCTCAGAGTTCGACGGGAGCAGTGACGTGGTGGAGTGGCTGACACGAGCTGAACTTCTGTGCGAGCACCGAGGCGTGGCGCTGGAGTCTGTGCTGCCGCTGCGGCTGACCGGTGGAGCTTTCGCCGTCTGGTCACAGCTCCCGGCTACTGCGCGAAGCTCTGTCGTAGCCGTGAAAGACGCTTTATACGCTGCGTTTGCGCTTGATCAGCACGCAGCTTACGACGCCTTTGCCAGCCGCCGTCTCAGCCTGGCGAGTCGGTGGACGTGTTTTTGGCCGACCTCCGCAGGCTGGCCACCCTGTTTGGTGGCGTGCCGGACCGCACACTCGCCTGCGCTTTTGTTTCCGGCCTACCAGAGGCGACGCGCCAGCTCATCCGCGCCGGCTCTCGTGCCGAGGCGCTGGATCTCGCCAGTGTTGTCGCACGCGCACGCGCCGTCATCAGCGATGACCGCGTTGCCGTGGCAGCGGCTGCAGCGCGTGGCCCAGCGCGTGTCGAGCGGGTTGCCATGGCAACGGCCGCTACCCGTGGTTCTCAGGGGCCTGAGGGTCGGTCGCGGCCGGTCCGATGGGCGCGTCCTCCGCTGCGACGGTGCTGGACCTGTGGGGAGCAGGGACACCTGGCTGCCGCCTGCCCAGACAGGTTTCCGGGAAACGCCGTGGGGGCGGCCAGCGGTCAGCGCCAGCGCCGTCTCCCGCGGACTAAGGAATGCGCTGCCTATTGTGAACCTGGTGGTGGACGGGGAGAGCAGTGTGGCAGTGTGCAGTGAGCAGTGTGCTGGTGGACACTGGGTGCACCGACAATATCGTTTGTGCGGAACGGTGCCGAGTGTGGGAGCGGCGCAGTGGGCTGGCGGTGACCACGATGGGTGGCGATGTGCTGGAATGTAGCGGCATGGGTCACGTGACTGTGGAGACTGGGGAATGTCGAGTGAGACTCGAGACCTGGTGGTTTCGACACGGCCCATGGGGGTGGACGCCATACTGGGCATGGCGGGGATATCGGCCCTGGGCGGAGTCAGCGTCCGGACGCCAGCTGACGTCAGGTTCTGTGCCTCGGCTGAGCGGCGCCCTCCCTGGCAGTGGACGCGCCAGACTTCACGGCGCAATTTGACAGAGCGCAGGGGCCTGGACTGTGGCCTGGAAATGGGCCCATGGCCAAGGTCCAAAGTGTCTGAACAATACAGTCGCGCAGTACGCAGTGCCTCCCGCAGCGCGGCAACAGTTCCAGGCGGAGATCGATGCCTGGATTGCCGATGGATGGCTGCAGCGTTACGATGAAGAGGCGGATGGCCCACCGCGAGGACTGTTGCCGCTGATGGCAGTAATTCAGGACAACCAGACCAAAGTTCGCCCGGTCCTCGACTATCGAGAAATCAACGGCCACGTGGATGCCCACACTGCCGACGCCGACGTCTGTGCTGACCAGCTGCGCAAATGGCGGCGGCAGGGGTCTCACGTGGCCGTGGTCGACCTGCGAAGGCCTACCTGCAGCTCCGCTTGGACCGGCGACTGTGGCCGTACCAGACGGTCGTAGTGCAGGGCCAGCGGTACTGTTTGACACGGTTAGGATTTGGACTGAATGTGGCACCTCTAGTCATGAAGGCCGTCGTCCGTGCAGTGCTGGCGCAGGATCCAGAGGTGCAGCGCGCAGTCGTCCCATACGTGGATGATCTCCTGGTGAATGAGGATATTGTCAGCGCTGAGCGTGTTGTGCGCCACTTTACCACCTTCGGCCTCGAGTGCAAGGCCCCGGAACGTGCTGCGGACGGCGCTCGGCTGCTCGGCCTGCGAGTGAAGCAGCACGGCTCTGACGGACTCTGCTGGTCACGTGACACCCCCATAGCTGCCCCACCGGACCGGCTGACTCGGCGCGCGGTGTTTGCGTGGTGCGGCCGCCTGGTGGCGCACCTCCCGGTGTGCGGCTGGCTCCGCCCTGCTGTCGCCTGGCTGAAGCGGCGGGTAAATGCAGTGACCCGTGGCTGGGATGACGTCACGGATGACGTAGCACTCTGCAGCCAGATCGAGGAGACCGCGAGCCGGCTTTCACGTGCCGACCCGGCCCGCGGGCCATGGTGCTTCACGGGCGATCAAGCTGTGGTCTGGACGGACGCGAGTTCAATAGCAGCAGGTGTGGTGATCGAGAGTCTTACTGACGGTGTTGTAGAGGATGCCTGCTGGCTGCGGGATGCTAAAGCGACGGCACACATAAACATGGCGGAGCTGGATGCCGCACTTCGTGGAATCAATCTAGCTATCGCCTGGGGTGTGAAAGACATCGAGCTCCGCACAGACTCAGCGACCGTCCATCGCTGGATCGATGACGCCTTGACCGGACGCTCACGTCTGCGGACAAAGGCCCATGGCGAAATGCTCATCCGACGTAGGGTTGATGTCATCCGACAGCTGGTGGAAGAGCTGCAGCTGAGGATGACAGTGTATCTTGTCAAATCGGCAGACAATCGGGCGGATGCTTTGACGCGCGTCCCAAAGCGGTGGCTGTGTGGACCGGAGGTTGCCGACGGCGTGCCGGCAGGGACTGACACGCGTCAGACACACCTGGACGCGGTGTCAGCGGGTCGCGGCGCTCCAGGTAGAGAGGTGGGCGTCAACTCCCGGCAGGCGGCCGCCACTGCCGACAGCGGGGGTGCTGAGCCCGGAGACCCAGCAGGGATGCCGGCGCAGGGTGGAAGTGTCATTTACTCGAGGAAGGCAGGAGCCGTGTGTTGCGGAAGGGCTGACGAGAGGGTGATGGGTGAGGGTGCCGATGAGCGTGCGATGATACGGTCAGTGCACGAGAGAGCTGGCCACCCTGGGGTGCGACGGACATTATATTTTGCGAAGCGAGACATCTCGCGTGACGTGACAAGGGCGGCGGCTCGAGCAGTGGTAGCAAGCTGCGATGTCTGCCGCTCCATAGATCCCGCTCCTGCACGGTGGCAGCACGGGTCTCTGAGTGTTCAGGAGACGTGGGCGCGGCTGGCAATAGACGTGACGCATTACCAGGGGCGGTCCTATTTGTCAGTAATTGACTGCGGGCCGTCCAGGTATAGCGTCTGGCGCCAGTTACGTCGCGCTGAGGCCTCAGAGATCGTGCATCATTTGGAGGACGTTTTCCTGGAGCACGGGGCGCCAGAGGAAATTCTGGCAGACAACGACACCGCCTTCCGCAGCAGAGTGTTCGCTGCGTTCGCGTCGCGGTGGGGGTAACGCTCCGTTTCCGAGCGGTGCACGAGCCTGGCGGCAATGGTATTGTGGAGCGATGTCACCGTACCATCAAGGTGATAGCGGCCCGCCGCCAGTGTTCCATTGCAGAGGCTGTGCATCTGTACAATGTCACCCCACGCGACGGAGAGGATGCGGCCAGCGCGCCGGCGGCCGGCATATTTCAGCACCCGGTGCGTGACTGTGTCCGGCCACCATATGAGCAGCCTCACACCTCCCCGCCTCAGCAGCTGCCGCCGACCCGAAGGGACGCGTTGGAGTGGCCCGGGCCCGCCCCACCTGAGAGACCGCCGCCGACACAAAGGGAGGATCTGAGTCGGGACGGTAATCGGCTTAGTGCGGGGACCGGGTGTGGATGCGGCGCCCGGCACCCGCTGTACGGTCGAGTCGCGCCGCGGCGTGATAACGCGGCTGGTCTCGCCCCAGGTGGTGGAGGTGGATGGGGTGCCGTGGCACGTGCGCGACGTGCGGCCGCGCTTGAGGACACAGAGACAGACACACCGGGTGTTGAGGACGGTCACTGTGATGAGTCCGCTGTTCATCACCGGCGGTCAGACTGGTGATATGGTCGTGCCCGAAGGGCCAGTGGATGCTGGGCTGGTGGCGGAAGAGGCGGCAGAGAATGCCACCAACAGTGAGGGAGAGGTGTTTTCAAACCAGTCGACACTGCCACCCCCGCAGCCCGTGCTCCGGCGCAGTGAACGGCTGCAGCAGATGCTGCAGAACCGGAACCTGTGATATGTCTATAAGTGTATTTCTTTAGCGTGTTTTCAATGTTTCTGTATATTTTCTCATGGAAAGTGTGGGTTAATGTGTGTATGTTCTGTGTGATTTTTATGATCAGGTGGAGGTGTAACTGAGGTTTGGCGCGCTGTAACTGAGGTTTGGTGCGCACACTGTGGAAGAGGCTGATTGGGCAATAGGGCGGCGCGCGCTCCGATTGGTGGTCACGGTGTGGGGGATACTGGGGATGATGAGTGCGGAGAGAGAACGGCGGTGTGACCATGGGAGCGGAGAGAGAGAGAGAGAGAGAGAGAGAAAAGAGAGAGAGAGAGAGAGAGAGAGAGCGGTGGTGGTGAGACGCAATTGAAGAATACACGGTTTTACAAGGGGACATACCAATCTTTCTACATAAGCCTCAGCCAGCTTGTCACTCCTGACAGCTGGCTGGTATTCCATTGCCTGAATCTGATATACTCTGACCAGAAATGGTTCCGTCAAGAAGCTGGTGACTGGTACAGCTTCTCCTGTTTCAAGGTACTTCAGAACTTAATGTGGTGAACGATCCCACAGCGTGGTGTGAAGCTGGTGGAAGTTGGACCCTAGTGGTACATGTTGTATCAGGGCCAGGTGGGGTATGTTGTAACAGTGATACAACTCACCCCAATGTACATGCAGTTCATTAGGGGTGTCGCCACAGATTCGTTTTTGCCAAAAACACTATATTATTATGACATGTAGCTGTCACGAAAAATTAGGTAATTTTTTTGCTGCAATAAGTGCGGGTCAGGATAAGTGCAAGGCAGGCCGCGCTGATGGAATGAAAGCAAAATAAAAAATTAAAGTCTAACAAGTCCAGTGACGAATCTAGGATTTCGTTAGGGGGCAGGCTCGGGAGAGGGGCGCCGAACCAGGGGGGCGCCGATTCTGAGGGGCACCAGTTTACCACCCAATAGGTGGGCAGTGTCGAAGAAAAAACTTGTTTAAAAAGCGTATTTGTAGATGCTTATTTTCATGAAAGCTACCTTTCAGTGGGACATGTTCACGTTTACCATCAAACATATTTCGAGCCGGCAAGGTTTCGCCCAAAACGTAATGACTGGTACCTTGGTAGAACATGCTGGACGCCCCCACTGATGCTAACTGAAGCACGATGAGCAAATAATACAGCTGACTTCGGTCTTGAAGAAAGCTGAGGTGTCGTATCGACCACATCCACTTATCATAGTTGTCTTGGCTAACGCTGGGTCCCTACAGAAACCCTGATTGACGCTACACTAAGCGGAATTAACAATGAATACAGTGAACTTTGGTGAACTTAAGTCATGACGAAAACTAAGGTGTCGTGTCGACCGCCTCCACATATCGCAGTTATCTTGACTAACGCTGGGTCCCTACTGAAATCCCCGATTGACGCTAACCTAAGCATCAGAGGTCGCAGAGCCTCTGCGGGCCTGGGCCCCTGAGTTTTTGGTGGCTACCCTGAGCTGATATTGACTCCTCTCAGCTGATCTGGGACCGCTTTAGATAACCAGGCACTCACACTGAACTTGAATGTGTCGTCACTGGAGCCTTCTGAGCTTTTCGGGGCCCCTGGGCTGTTCTGGGACCGTAAAAGAGTATTGTAAAGGAGCTTACTGGTTTGGCCTTAGATCCTTTGCCGCTTTGCTGCTTCCTTCCTTTGCTGCTTTGGGCTCCCCTAAGCTAAAAATAACCCTATAGGTGAAATTATTGTGGCAGCCATGAGCTGGTCTAGGTCCCGTGAGAGGATTTACTTAAGAGGCCTCTCGTTTGGTCGTAGGGCCCCTAGCTAGATTAGTGTCCCTTAAGCTGGCAAGGGCCCCCTGAGCTGGTATCGTGTTTGTTTAACTGATATAGCTTCAGCTTGTTTGGGGCCCGTTGTGCGTATCTGGGCCCCGTGAGTTCGTCGAGACACCCAGCTAGTCTGACCATCTTAGTTTGTATGGGCCTCCTGAGCTGCTTGGGGGCCCCCTCAGCGTGTCTAGGCCCTATGAGTTGAAGCTTGGCCCCTGGGCTAGTTTTTGAGCCCCTGAGTTTATTTAGGACCTATTTAAATGGGTAGGCACCCCACACTGCCTACGCTGCCTATACAGCTCATTTGGGGTGTCACCGAAGACTCTTTTTTTTCAAAAACACTATATTATCAAATGTAGCCACGGTGAACAATTAGGTAAAAATATTTTTGCTGTAAAAATTGCGGGCCAGGATAAGTGCAAGACAGGCCGCGCTGATTGAATGAAAGCAAAAACAAATATTAAAGTCTAACAAGTCCCGAGAAGTTATGGCGGCATCCCTGCCTGCGCTTCACAAATTCGAGGGACACACCTGCTCGCCCGCCGCCTCCTACTTCCCACGTCCATGCAATTCATCCGTATCCCTGATACAACCCTTCCCGTAACTGTTGTGAGAGGATTGCTTAGTCCATAACTAATACCTTTAGACTTTTCAGATTGAACAGTTGCAGATTTAACAGACTTTATCTCTGACTAAAGTCTGCTGGTAACTAGTCAAGAATTTGCCTGTTTCGGCACATTTTGATGGCTTCTTTGTTCCAAACGGGTCACTTTTACACCTGGACGGTTGATGTTTCGTATGCGTTTTTCGTTGCCATGAATTTCGTATTGCATTAACCATAGTTTTGTGTAATAAAATACATGTTCATAGTTATATTTTAAATTCGTTAAAGGCTGTTCTCACGGTCATGATCGGTAGCAGCCATGGTCTCTGAAACGTGGCCCACTGATGTGTCACGTTTCGGTGTCACTTAACGTCTGATGTGTCACTTAACACGCGTCCCGCTGGGGTCCCTGGCATGACGCGCCCCGTTGGGGGCATTTTTCGCCCCCCTCCGTATCTCATTCCCCACGAATGCTAAAGCAAAATTACGGGCGGAGTTTGAAAACTCTTGACAAGACGAAGAGATTTGATACGAATAATTTTTATTTCAGGTCAATATTGAGATCATCATAGGTCAAAGAAGTCTCCACAGGCTTACAACGGAGTAATGTACGTTTCTCTCTCTAGATCTGCCCTCAGGGAAGCTAGAGCAAATCTTTATGCATCATTGGATTCATATCATTACGGCGAATCGAATGATGTATAATATGACCTTGCTGGGTCAAGTAGTGAAAATGACCTGACCTGGAGCTAGGTCAGGGTCACAGAGTGACCTGGTATGGTCATGCTGCATATCAATTGACTCCCCGTGACAATATAAGCTCAACGCAAGCAGAATGAGAGCTTTATCTCAATTGAGTGAGAAGTCATTGGCAAAACGTTCACTCTATGCTTCCGTGACCTGATATGACCTTTGAGAGGTCAAATCCCCAAAAACTCAACTTTATGGTCAAGATCGTGGTATTTGTAGACGGTTTGAGGATTTTCAGCTTTATCTATCAAGTATTTACTGAAAACGAGCCCATTATATTTTTTTCACTAGAGACTTATAATGGGGTGACCAAAAAATTGACCCCACCTTAGGTCAACAATATCAAAATTCTGAGACAGCAGATTTTTAGAACCTAATGACCTTATCATATTGTGGAAGTTTCAAACTGATCGGTTCGCTGATGTTTCCTGAGCGCCGCTTCAAACTCGTGATTTTAGGTTTTGAGGTCGGGTCTTTTGACTTCGAATAGCTCCTTGACCTGAAATGACCTTAACTAAAAAATTTGGTCAGATGTGTACAATTAATCAGGAATACGGTACTAGAAGTTTCGTTGTTCTGCGTCTCTTCGTTTTTTAGCTATCTGGGGAAAACGAGGAGTGGGCGAATTTCGCCCTCTCTAGCGGGGCACGTGTTAACCCACCATGTGATACAAGTCCCCCAACAGGTCGGGTAAGTTGCATCAAGTGAAAAGGTCCATTCGCTGGGCAGTTGGAGGCAAACCAGTAAATATTAGGAAAACAATTAATTGGCAAAAGAAAGCCAAAGGCTGCAGCTACGAGATGGTTTTGAAATAACGAGCCCATCCCAATTAGTTACGAAATTAATTAACCTGGAGTAAAAACTAATACAACCCACCCCAACCTCCCCTAAGGTCTGTAATCAGTAAGAAAGCTGAGCTAGAACTGTGTCCCAGGACTGGGCCCCACGATAAATGCATGTCAAAATTTTTATGAGGACTTGCTTCCAAAAGGTGCATGTTCGGTAAGAGTACGCAGTAGACCATTGTACAAGAGAAGCACGCTTAGGAGATAAAGGCACTTATTTTCGCTCGGGACAGAGTACATAATTCACATTTGGGAAGCTAAACATTGCAGCATTAATAATTTTTGGGGCTCACCGACGCAACAACTGCCAGGGTCATATAGCGTCGCCTAATGTTTCCCTGTTGGAACGGTTTCCTGGGAGCCAGATATCGATGCGTACCTACTCTAATGTCCTCTTTTGTGTACTCTTACCGAACCACTCTGACAAGAGTGCCTACGTAAATTTTTATTCATTTTGGAACCGTGATGAGTTACTGGTTGAATCAGGAAACTAAAACAAGAACCATACGTAGATATCACCACGGGTTTTTCCGGCGGCACCAAAAAGGCGGTGTGAAGCGCCGCCCTACTTGGCACACCTTATCCTTGATCAATTCGGCAGCTTTCCCAAAAATTTAAGGTCGGGTCATCTCAGGTTAGTTCACCAGTGAAGGTCAAGTGACCTAACCTCCAAAAACGTTTGGGATGTCATAAGCAAGAATTGGATTAGTATATCCGATTGAAACTCATATCACATGATGGGCCATCCGAGCGCTATAAACAATATTCCGATATTTTTATATCGATGAGCTAGGGCCAGATACGGACCATAACCTCTGCATTGAAAATGCATAGGAAACACGGGAATTGGCGAAAAAATGGCTAATATACCTTGACCCAGCTCAGAATACCTTCATATTATTCAAATCGTAATATCTCAGGCTCCTTCTCAGGTTCATGCTGCAATTTTGGGCCTGTAACCTCTGAGAGGTCATCTGGGGCTACTAAAGCAGGTTTTCAGACTTGGGTCAATAAATTTGTTAGAGAATGTGATAAAGCTTTTATCTTGATACGATTACGTTTTTTATTGTAATTGCGAGTCGATTGATATATGCATATTGACTATGCTATGTCAAATGATGGCATTGACCTGACCTTTGGTCTGGTCGTTTTTGTTTTGATCTCGTATATTCCTATCATACATTATTCGATTTGCTGTAACGAGAGGAAGCGAATGTTGCCTAAAATTGATTCTAGCTCAACTCTTTTGGACGTCAGAGCCCATAAACTCTTAAATAACATGCTACCTTCTTTGGCCTGTCATGGCCTAAATATTGAACTGAGGCAAAAATGGCTGATGCAGTTGCTTCTTGAATTTTTGTGAGCTATCCACCAGCTTTGGCATTTTTCGCTATCCCGCATAGGAGCCAAGTTCGAGGGAGGGGATGTTTCACCCCCCTCACCAGGGCGAAAGTGGCTCGGAGGCCTGCCGGGGCGTGCGGTAAATGTAGGCTATTGCGAGGATTTCTCTTAATCGTAAAAGGCTAAATGACCTGCCCGCCGTTCAGAGAGGATGACCTGCCCGCGATTTTCTTTTGAAATTATTTCGGCTTGCACTCAGCGGCTCAAATCCCTTCCCAGCTCCTCCTCCCCTCTTCCCCTTCACCCCACGCCTCACGTCCTCCGGCCTGACCGAGACCCTAAGCCGCGACTCCTGTGGTATATCAACAGGGGCATCGGTGTTTGTTGAAATCTGCTCGGACCGTCTGTAATGGGACGGACACGCCGGATGGTGAAATGTGGTGTCTTAATCTGTATGGCTATATAATCTCGATTGGTAACAGAATTACACAATCATGTGACGGGTGTGCAGCCATTTTTCTCTTGCAAGTATCGGTTTTATGCCAAAGTTTTCGCCATAACCTGTACATCAAACGGCCCCCTAAATTGATGATTCCGAGCGCGCCCCTGCAGCCCATCACCAGCTGGGGCAAAAACATCCCATCTTTGAATAGCAGTGTCATATTGGGGCTAAAGGCGAAACTCATACATACGCAGTCTTTAGCAGAGGGTAGCACTCCCGCTACTGCCGCAAATGGCACACCATGAGCCAGAACCAGACTGGACTCAGAGACAGCATGGAACTGCAAGGCGTCACCAGCGAGTGAAGTCATCCAAGTACTGCAGGCAGTGTGGGACACTGACATCACACGGAGGTGATGTCACCCTGGGGCCTAGACAAGAGGGGTACAAGGTGGCGTTAGCAGTGAGTGACGCCACCACAGACAAGCTCCCGGAGAAGGTCGCCGTGACGCCACTTTGGATGAGCCAAGTCGCTACGAAATGGGATGGTGTGATGCTGCCAGTCGGCAACGTCACCCCAGCTGTGCTGGTAGCGGGGGAGGCGGTGGTGCTCCTGACGGGTGGAGGACGCCTGACAAGTCGTATCTTACAGGACCTCAAGTGTGTGCAGCTGACTTTGAAAAAACCACCTCCCGAGCCACCACCCCCACCACATCACTAGTGAGCAGCCATGCTCAGCTCAGCTCAGATCTCTTGGACTGACCAGTGACCATTTACACAGAATCGTGATCCGCCGCCACTGAATCGGGAACCAGTGCAAAGCTAACAGACTACATAAGGGTGTGACGCACCGCGAAGTGGCACACGTTTGGCTTTGAGTGTGTGCTGTGCTAGTGCCAGTAATTGGGTCAAAGCTCAGAGACAGAAAGAGGTTTTGCTTGGCTTGTTTATCATCTTCTCTGTACCCAGTTTGACGCGCATTGCCGTTGTCACGGGGAGGGGAGATGTGCTGGTGTGGCTCCACCGCTCAGCTGAGTCCGGCCCAGCCAGGTTTGCTCTCCTAACCAGCTCGACATCGTGGTACCGCCGGGAAGGGGAGGTGTGATGGTGTGCGCTCGCCCGCGCTGAGTCCGCCCCTGCCGGTCGTGCCCGCGGGCGCCCCTCGGCTGTCGGGCTGTGGTATTGGGCCAGTGCTCCGGCAGTGTCTGACCGTACTGCGCAGAGTACGCATGCATACAGGTGAAGCATTCAGCTCAGACTCCCACACTAGCTTCCCTATTCAGTCATATAAATTCTGAGCTTGTGAGTGGTATGGGCTTGGAACTAGAAGGCTGCAAATAGTTTTTTAACTGAAATTCAACGTATGCCTACAAAACAAAGAATTTCAATATCACAAATTCCATCTTCAAATATAATCAGGCGGAAGCAATGTTTTTTCGCTGTCTGAAATGTAAAATCAAACCGGTCAATTAGATTGCGGTATGTTAACGTTGGAATGAAATGAGCAAAAAAGCAGTCTTCTGGAAGAACGGTAAAAACTAAGTCAAAATTTTACGTTGTGCAGACACAACTATGCTTAAGCACAAGAAATTGACATAGCTACCTCTAGGCAACTGTCTTTCAGCTCACTGAAGCGTGCCTTCTAACATTTCGAGAGTGTAAGTCGGCCATCAATTTTCAGTAGGTTTTTTTGCTCGCGTCAGACCATGTATTCGCGAAATGAATATTGTCTGACCAGCTTTTTTTTGTTCAGCTGTCCTTTCTTGCTTATTCAAAAGGACAACAATTGCAAGTTTTTAGCTTAAGAAATAAAAATTATAAAAATCAAACAGAAAAAAATTTGCTCCAAAATCTCAAAAACTATTCCGGAATTCGATTCGAAGCTTTATTTATTTATTTGACATACATGGCATCTCCACTATTCATATGGCTATTCTGACGCCGGTCGTAATGAAGATGAGGGACATAAATGACAACTTAAGCAAAAACACACTGTAGGATAAGAATAATGATAGGATGGTTGATGGGTAAGGACAAGGATTACCCACGGGGAGGGTCGCCACAGGCGCCGTGCTCAACCTATGGAGTGAGGTAGTGGGACTTGATGAAGGGATCCGGTGAAAAAAACATGGAAAACAACAAACAAGGCGTGACGATGACGGTGATGATGAATAATTCTCGTTCTTTTTCAGCTGGTCTCTCTTTTCGTTTTTCGCTTTTGTCGTTGTGATTCTTCGTTTTCGTTTCTCAGGTCTTATTTCTTAAAAGTGCTCATCGTTCGGTTTGCGTTAAAGATGAATAGGATTAAAAATTGTGGGAAGTATTTCATCCTTGCTTAGAAGTCCAGCACCTACGGTGTGAATGAATTGTTACTGAATGGCTGTGCAATTATTACGTGTCAAATTATTTAGCAATATTATTCAGGACGCCGTCAGATATTTTAGAGCCGGAAGATATCTCAGATGGAGGAGCTTCTTCAAAGACGTCACGTTTGTTTCAGAGGCGAAAAATATGCCGGCTTAATCTCAGTTTGCTTGTGAAACTCTAATAGATTTTTTGACAAATGGTTTTGTCTTATTTGTAACTTGAAAATGCTTATTTAACAGGGATACATTTCGGGATGAGGATCCAAAATGTAAACAACAAATTCTGTAAAAAAACGCCCATTTCCTGCTGGCAGTGGTAGGAGACGACGTCTCAGGTAGCGCTGGTTTCTATTTGGGCCACCTGCCTGCACAGGTCTGTGTGCAGGTAGAAGAACATGTAGCCGTCGTGCTGGTTTTCGTTGCACAGCACATGCTCCTCCGAGGTGCAGGTAACACTGCGATCGTCGTAGTGGAACCAGCGCTGCCTACCCAGGCTGTAAACATCTGCCACGTAGTGTCCCGCCTGGGTTGTAGCGCCGTGGTGGCTGACTAGGCCCACCAGTCGGTAGCTATGGGCGCCGGCCAGGTCCGCTTTTTGATCCTCAGCCGCTGAGCTGTCGTCCTCCGTGCATAGCTGGGACAGCTGTACCTGTTCGGCGGCGATGTCGGCCGACTCGCCCTTCTCTTGTGAGCGTCTAACTGTCTCCTGCAGCAGACTCTCCATGTCTCCAAAAGCGCGCGTGGGCCACTCCTCGGCTCCGTCCTGCTCTGACAGTTTCTCTGAATCGGCGTCAGACACGTGCGGGGGTCCAAATGGCCGCAGCGCCGCCTGTCGCTTCGGCTCATCCCAGTTCACAGGCGGGCACAGAGAGCCGTACCTGGTGGCGTCCCATGCCGTTGGACGATCGGCGTCCTCCGCCGCGTACTTCTGCAGCGTCACAAACTTCGATATCTTTACGTTGGTGCGGATCTTCTTTGACTCCTTTCCAATAAACATGTGACGATTCAGCTGTATAATCAGCGTCCTGGGAAATTTGGATATCTAGGTTGTTACGCTGAACTCGTTGTGCTGACACTTCTCGCAATTCAGCTCGCGTCGGTCGGGCCGCATGAAGAGGTGCAGGGCGTCCTGTAAGGTGGGTACCGTGTCTCTGCCCTGGCGCCGCGGCACGTTAACGAACCAGCTTATGTTGTCTTGTCGCCTCAGCACCGATTCCTGACACTTTGTGCACATGTAGCTCTAGACGGTCTGGTACTGGAAGTTGTCTCTAACTGGGTTCTTCCGGTCGGCCGGCTGCTTGGGAAAGACCGGTCGGCTGCCGTCCACCTCCTCCTTGATGGTGTCCAGTAGCCGGAACGAAAACTCGTTAGCATCTTGCGTCTCAGTGCCGTGGAACGCCGAATCTATCCGAGCGAACACGTGCCGCAGGTCGTTGAGGTGGCTGGAGACGGAGGTGACGCACGCGCTCTGACGCAGCTCCATAAGGTGGGTGACGGCACGCATGGTGCGGCATTTTTCGGCGTCCAGAGCCGGCCCCAGCGCCACCATCTCACTCCAAGAATGGCCGCAGTCCGAGCAGCGACTGCAGCGTGGCGTTCTGGTAGCATGAGTTGCCTAGGCTGGGCAGACCGATGAGGAGCGGGTCTGGGCTGTGCCTGTGCTGGTTGCGATTACTCGCAGGCACCAGCTCCAGGATCGGTGCCTGCGCCTGAGCACCGTTCAGCAGCAGGGCATTTTCCACCCCGTCTGTATTCCGCGGCGATGCCGAGGGCCGGACCGACGTGTCACTGTCCGTCAGCGAGTCTGGTGTGGTAGAATTACGTGATGGTGGCGAGGTAATGTCAGATGTTAGATTATAGCATGTGGTGGGGAGTCTCCTTGGTGTTGAGTTATCAAGTTTATTTTCCGTCTCCTGGGAAGACTCATCACGCTCAAGGTTCGAAGCTGTACTTCTCCGCCAATCGACTGCTTCGGAGTTAGTGTGCCCTTGGCGCAGGGAAGTGGAATTCCCGCGCACCACAGCTATGGATAATCTTTGGAGCAGGTACTCGCCTTCCCGCCTGTCGCCGGTCTCGCTACTGATGCGACGTCCAAGCTCCTTCAAGAAGGGTAAAGTTGTTTCGCCGAACACAACAGTCGTCTCGACTGCAACAGGCTGGAAGGTGTATCTGACAGTGAGGCCGTTATAACGTTGTTTTTTCCGTGACTCTGCATTGTTCGCAGCGGTGCCCGCCTGGCTGGCAGATCTGGCGACGACGGAAGGGGCAAAGGTGTCTGAGCATGTTGCATCCCAGACGAGGTTTTTGCCTTGCCCGTACGGAAAGGTCGTGATGCCGTCTGGGCGTCTTCCGTCGCCGCGATCCAGTCCGCCTGGCTCTAGCACCGCCGGGGTCCCTGCAGATTGAAGTGCGCGTTTAAGTATGTTGTTTAACACGCGCATTGACGGGGGTCTGAGCCACCTTCGCATTGACGGGGGAGCGGGTACCCGCCCCCTAAGATTTCGAGAACCACGGTACGTAGCGAAAAACGGTAAACGGTGTTGGGCTGCCCGTCCACTTCTCCATCGAAAACATTTGAACCATTTTTTGTCAGGTCACATTTAAGGTCACGAGAAGTCAAAACATGCCGTCATAGGGATAACATGTAAATTCAGTTTTTCGGCCATTCCATCTGAACAAGTAAAGATAGAGCAAAACGACTTGAACCGTATGAATCCTCTCAGCAAGCCGAATCGAATGATATATAATTTGATCTTGCTAGGTCAAATCAAGGATTTGGCCTGACCTGAGGTCAGGTCAGGGTCAAATTATATAAAATGCATATCATTAGAACCGCAAAGCCCAGGCAAGTCTAATGCAGCTAAAATAAATGCTCTATCACCATCCGTTACTGAGTTATTCTGTAAAAACCATTTTCCCATGTATTTCCAATCGAGAGGTCATGCTTTGTACCTGACCTTAGGTCATCGATTTCAAAAATACCGGAACACATTTAAGAGAACTCGGTGGGCCCATTATGTGATATGAGTTTCAATCGGATAAGTTCACCCTGCTCCGACTTATGCTATCTTAAACTTTGAGGTCGGTTCACTTGACCTGTACTGGTGACCTGACCTGAGATGACCTAACCTTAAAATTTTCACAGAAGTTGTAAAAATGATGAGGGAAAAGGGATGTATGCAAAGTACGGCGACGCTACGCGCCGCCCATTTTTCTGCTGTCTCCAAAAACCCGAGGGGGGCGGGTACCCGCCCCCCGTCAATGCGCGTGTTAAGGCTGCGTGGCGTGGGTGACGTCCCATAGGCGGATCCAGGGGGGCAAGGGGGCACGTGTCCCCCCCGATCGACCCTCGGCGCCCCCTGAAAGGTCGATGGCGCCCCCTGAAATGTCGCTTACCACCCCCCCAGGATACGAAAGTCGGCGCCCACCGATAGGATTTGGCGCCCACCTGATAGGTTTTGCCGGTCATAAGTGGCGCCTCCCTGGTCCGGGTGGCGCTCCCCCCGGGAAGGTGCCCCTCCGATTGGCAATCCTGGATCCACCTATGTGACGTCCTGCACTGAGCTGGCAGGAGAGCACGTACAGCCCCCGCGTGTCGATGTCGGCTCCGCATCTGCAGCGGTGTGATGCGCAAACATCTGCTCCAACGCGCAACGCAACAGCGAACCTTAGTGTTTCACGGTCCAGCAGTGTGCCCACATTGGCCATGGGGTAAGCATGAAGCCAAGCGTCCGAGTGGGGCCTCATCGCGGCCAGAAGTCTAGCACGAACAGTGAGGTCATCGCTGCCTTTGACCAGGCTCTCAGCAGTGTCTGTGGCGGTGGCGCGGTCCCAGAGACGCTGATGGCTTGGCTTCCTCCGGTGGTGTAGCCCTTGTGCCTTGTTGCCATTTGTGCGTGGCCGACGTTATTAAGGCAGACAGCTTGGCCCCTGCGGAGAAGTTGATGGCAGTGACCAGTAGCTGGGAGGAATGAGATGAGGCGAGATATGCTGGTGTTGGAACGCTGCCTTGCTAATCCGAGTAATGACACTCTAGGATTACATGCAATGATTTATTCCGTTGAAGTCAAGAAAACATTGAAGACACACTGAAAGCAAAATGTGAAAGCGATTAGCTTAGTGCGTGCAAGCAGTAAACAAACAAGGCTTACTAGCATGCAAATGAGCGGTAAACAAAACAAGCAAAAAGCACATGCATCACTGGCATTGTACAGCGTTGGTGTAAGCGTGCGTTATCACATCATAACATCACCTCCCCCTCAAAACATTGGAAATAAAACATTACAATTCGTAGTCTCTGAGAGATGGGCGGGAATCTTTCTATTCCGCATCGGATATCGTCTACCCTCCGCTGGGAGGGGGTCAGGCTCATCTACAGCAGTCTCGACATCAGCATCACTCAGCTGTGACGGCCGACAAGGCCTGTGGCGTGGGACTTTGCTCTCTGCACCACTGTGAGAAGGGCGGGACTGCTGCTGTACAGCGGGGTCGGGAACATTGTTGTCAGTACCGTTCGAGGTTACACGCGGTCCTGTTGGTACAAACACAGCATGAGGGGGGCGTGGTCATTCACATACTTCTTACAACGATTCAGATGAACCACTTGGTCCTTCCTCTCTAGGTTTAGTAGAACATTTGCGCCCTTGCGATCAATAACTAGGAATGGTCCGTCATACGTGGGGTCAAGAGACGGCTGTCGTACCTCTCTGCGGAGATAGACGTAGTCACCGGGTCGAGCATCGCTATCCTCCTTTCCTTGATCATGCTCTTTTTTAGAAAGGGTACGAGCGTCGGCGGAGTTCTGCATGGCCATCTCGTACAAACCAGTGAGGTGGTTCTGGGTCTCCTCTACGTATGACTTCCGACTTACGGTACTTTCGGAAATTAGTTCTGGCCTATCTAAGCTAACTCCCACTGGCGCGCGCAGTTTCATGCCAAACATGAGCTCATTCGGCTGGAACTTAGTTGAGTTGTTGGGGAGTGAGTTATATATGCTACGCACCTCGCTCAAAACCTCAGGCCAGCTTTCGCTATCCATTTTAAGCTGTTGCAGTTTGCACCTGATTAGCTGTTTTAGCGATTGGATCGTCCGTTCAGCTAGTCCATCACCCTCTGGGTGATATGGCGAGGAGCGTCTTTTCTCGATGCCTAGGGTGTCACACAGTTCTTTCATCGCCTGACCGTCCATATTAGGACCTTGGTCTGTGATGATACGTAGTGGAGGGCCATAACGGTGGATCCACTCGGATTTCACGGCATTGCAGACTGTCGCTGCAGTCTGATCTCTCAGCGGGACAACCTCAGCGTATCGCGAAAATAGATCAACAATGACTAACACGTATCGGAAACCGTTACGAGACCAGGGGAGGGTAGCTATGTCCATAGCAATAGTGTTGCGTGGGGAAGTGTCGCCAGTGTCATAATACTGCATGGTCTCTTTGGGACCAAATGAACGCTTGTTCTTTTGGCAGATCTCGCAAGCCACGCATAGTGTTTGGACATAACGGTACATCCCCACCCAAAAGTATCTATCCTTGATACATTTGTAGGTCTTGTCCACTCCAGCATGGTGGACTGAGTGTTCCTTCTCAAAAACTACTCTTCTCATCAGACTGGGCACAACTATCTGTGACTTACGCATTAGTAAACCATTTTCGACTTTCATGCCACCATAGCCTTTGTAACGCCCCTTTGTTACTTTACCACGGGTGAGCCACTGACGGGTAGCATATTCTATATTCGTGTCCTGCCTCTGAGCTTTCCTGAGGTCATCAAGGAAAGTGTCAGGTGTCTCCACTGAATAAACGTGCCTTTCGAAATGTTCTACTTCATCGTTAGCGTCTTTGTCCACGTCAGACTCTAACCTGCTTAGAAAGTCTGGTGCTATGTGGTTTAGACCTTTACGGTACACAACCGTGTAATTCAAACATTCAAGTTCGGCGATCCACCGAGCGAATTTTCGGCGTGGATCTCTTTGCCTACGGAGCCAGGTCAGTGGGTTATGGTCACTGATGAGTACGACCTTGGGAGCAGCATTTACGTACACGCTCCACTTCCGCGTTGCAGATATGATGGCCCAACACTCGATCTCTGAGGCAGAGTAGCTGCGCTGGGTTGTGGTGAGACCGGACGAAAAGAACGCCAATGGTCTCAGTTTTCCGCAATCGTATTCTTGAGAGAGTATGGCACCAATGCCAGAGCAGGATCCATCTACCTCTATGAAAAATGGTTTATTCCATTGGGGGAAAGCCAGTACCAAGTCTGAGGTCAGAGCATTCTTCAGAGTTACAAGGCTTTTTTCACACTCTTGTGTCCAGTGCCAGCTCACACCTGCCCTAGTCAGTGCATATAGGGGTGCGGAGATTTCGGCCATGCGTGGGATGAAAGGCCTGTAATAGTTGACCATGCCCAAAAATCTCTGGAGTTCTTTCTTGCACGTCGGTCTGGGACAGCGATCTATAGCTCGCAGGTTGTCAGGCAAGGGAGAGCAGCCTTTGGTCGAGACCTCGTGGCCCAAGAATGGGCCTTTACTGTACCCAAAATGACACTTGTCAGGCCTGAGCTGCATGTTGGCCATTTCTAGTTTGCTCAGGGTCTGTTCCAAGTCAGACAAGTGCTGATCGAAACTGCGGGAGAAACAGCAGATATCGTCTATGTAGGCGACTGCGTTTGGCACTCCTTTCAGTGCAGAGTCGATGACTCTTTGGTACGTACTTTGACTATTGCAAAGTCCGAACGGCATGACATTCATCTCATACTGCCCTCTGGGCACTGAGAAAGCGGTTTTAGGCCGGTCAGAATTTTCCATACTAATACTCCAGTACGCACTGGCACAGTCCAAAAACGAGAACACCTCACTTCCATGCATTTTATCAAAGAGATCCTTTGCATTTGGTAGTGGGTAAGCATCCTTCTCAGTGACGTCATTCAACAGCCGATAGTCAATAACAAAACGGTGGGTCCCATCCCGTTTCTTTACCAGAATCACCCCACTACTCCATGGCGAATCTGAAGGTCTACATATTCCATTGGCTAACATCTCCTCAATTTGTGCATTAACCTCCTTTTCATTATCAGGGGACATCCGCCTCATCTTTTGTTTGATCGGCCTCGCACCGTTCGTTACTATTTTGTGTTCTCCTATGTTACAAATGGACAGGTTCTTGGGGTTGGTAGCCCAGACAGATTTGTGTTGTAGAAGAATGTCATGCAGCCTCCGCCTGTAATCAGGACTTAGTGTAGGGTTGATATCAAACTCTAGATCGACAGGGCTTTGCTCGACCCGTGCTACCTCCACTCTTCCATCAAGCTTTCCACCGCTTAACATAACATTGGTATCATACCACCTATCCCCCAAGCGTATCTTCTGTCTATCCCAGTCAAACTCTAGTGATGAGAAATTGGACATGAAAGTCCTCCCCAGGATGACTGTGTCCTCGTACGAGTCAAGCACAGTGAACACATCAGGCACACAAATGCTGTCACCCAGGCCTACGCTGAGCTCAGCATGCCCAAAGATGGGCACCTGTACATTGCCTACTCCTAACACATGACTTTTGCTTGCTCTCTTAATGATCTTTAACAAACCTAATCTTAGCATTGACCCTTTGTTTATCACACTGGGACCGGCACCGGAGTCTACCAGTGCACTGCAACTCTGGTCATTTAACTGCACACCAAGAATAACGGCACTATCTGTATTAGGCTTTGTCGAACTACTGATGTCCCTCATAGCACTTACTTTTGAGACGCTGCAGTTGAACAAAGAGTGACCTTTGTCACCACAACGCTGGCATCGCTTGTTTGGACAGGACTTCATGACGTGACTGCCTCCGCATATGTAACACTTTCCCTTGAAACCAGATGTACCTTGACGTTGGCCGTGACGTTTCTTGCCGCTCGGGAGGTCCACTCGGGTGACTTGAGCGTCCTTGATAGACACACCTGTGTCAGGCTCACTGCAGGCTTGGGTTCCAAGCTGAACTGGATGTTGATCACTGGCTGCTCCATCGGTGATACCAGACAGGGTGCAACTCATCACTCGTGTGTTAGTTAAGCCGATGCATCAGTGACCTTATTGTCAGCTAACCAAGACTTGGCTTTACCTTGTATTTCTCTTGGCAGCTGTGCACACATTATAGAGCAGACAAGATTAATGTCTGCATCAGCACGCTTTGCCTCCCTCTTCAAGGCATAGAAGAAATCATCAACCTGTTCCCCATACGACCAGTTGGCTCGGCACAGCTTCTGCATAGCAGCATATTTGTCGGTAGGGGGGATCCAGAGTCCGCAAGCTCTCAAAGGCCTCATCCAAACCAGTTCCTGCACTGAGAAGTTCTCTCACTAACTCAACTTCAGCTGGTCTTCTGTTGATGTAGCCTGGAAGGAGACCCACTACAAACTTTTCACCTCCCTCATTCAACAAGTGGGGGCTACAGCTGCCCGGAAAGCCAGCTCCCACTCATCTATGCGATCGTCAGCCCTGAGAGGTGGGATAACCAGATTGGCTAGGCCCTGAGCACGAGGCACTCCAGGCTTGGAGTCTGTCAAGTTCATGTTTCTTGACTTATGTTGGAACGCTGCCTTGCTAATCCGAGTAATGACACTCTAGGATTACATGCAATGATTTATTCCGTTGAAGTCAAGAAAACATTGAAAACACACTGAAAGCAAAAGGTGAAAGCGATTAGCTTAGTGCGTGCAAGCAGTAAACAAACAAGGCTTACTAGCATGCAAATGAGCGGTAAACAAAACAAGCAAAAAGCACATGCATCACTGGCATTGTACAGCGTTGGTGTAAGCGTGCGTTATCACATCACAACACTGGTAGCGCTAAATCTGAAACGGCCCGTACTCCCAGTCCACCAAGACTCACTGGCAAGGTAGCCTGTCGCCAGGAATTCCCGTCTAGAGTGACGTTTGTGAGTTCGGTGACTCCCCTACGGATTGTCTCGTCGATCCTTGCCAGTAGCCTGGTGTGACTGAAGGTGGGAGTGCTGCGCAGCAGATAGAGGAGTTTTGGGACAGCCATGAAGTTCTTGAGGAGGAAGAAAGCTTCATGTGCTTCTTCGAGCTGTTGTAGGCGATGGATGGCCTTTTGAAGCAACTTCTCACTGCTTAGCAGTTTTTCTCTCACTCCAGCCTCATGGAGGGGCGCAACGAGCAGCGTCACTTCATCAGGACTAACTTCACGGATATCAGGCAGGAGCCCTTTTAGATCTTCGATAGCCTGGTTGTGCCAGATATGCTTGTTGGTGCCCAGGAGCACCACCTCACATTTGGAGCTGTTAATCTCTAGCCCAAGCTGTTCAAATCCGTGTTGGATCCGGTGGATGTTGCATGTGACGTCTTTGAGCGGACACGCAAATGTTGCGTCATCAAGGCACCACACATTAACGTCAGCATCGACCACTCTTGCGACCGTGTCAACAGAGATTGAAAATAGCAAGGAGCTGAGGGGGTCTCCCTGTTGGATTCCGGTTGATGACCAGACTTTGGGATCCCCCATGAAGACGGGTGTGGCGGTGTCGTAGGCCTGCCGAACTAGTGGATATACCTCCGGAATCCAGGTCTTTGTGGCCTCAGACATGGCATCCCGACGCAAGGTGTTAAAAGCGTTCGCAACATCAAGTTTGACGAAGACTGTGGGATCTTTGATGTCGGATGCATCGTACATGTACGCCAGAGGTACAGAAACTTGCCAACACGGCTACCGGAGTTTGTGACACATTTACGAAAATTGAGGTGCATAATTGTGACAAAATAGCGATCCTGACTGTATGGTTCAAAATCAAACCACATATTATCGAAATAGAGAATGAAGCGTGTAGCGAATATTTTAAATTAGCAGCTCTGTTTTTCAATTGCACAGCGTACCATTAGTGATACAATATTGGTACTGTGTTCAGTTTCTACTAAAACGAGGGACCCCCGCTGCAGAAAACCCGCAAACCGCTGTCACAGTTGCCAGATTTTAACATGTAGCCCAATGGTGCTGATTGTTAGGAGTTTGCAGAAAGTTGTCGCCTAAATACCGGAAATGTGACAGTCAATTTTTTCGAGAAATACACGATTGTGGGCATATTTAAGGCCTTAACGATAACGCAGATACCTTAACAAGTACTTCTCTGTCCATTTTTCAGGTTAAATCAGATTTACAGTTTGAGTCTCTTCGATTTAGCGGCCCCTATTGCTTCGAATTTAGTATTAAGTACGCCTAAAAGCTGCTAATAAAAGTACTAAGTGAGTGAAAAAAATAAACATGGCTGGGCAGCAATTCTACTTAAATTGCGCAACAGCGACAAGACAAGTTATAAATGTTTATGTGATGTAGAGCCTGCCAAAAATTTAAACAGGCCGGAAGCCACTTATTTTGGGGGCATATTTATCAGGTATATTTGAGATAAGTGCAGGCTAAAACTAGCTAGAATAAATATTGCTGCCCATTGCTTATCTAAGATGAATGTAGGCTATTGCAAGACTGGTGCACTTTCCCATATCCAACTTGGGTTTTCACTCCTTGCCAGTCTGTAGAACGTGGCAGATTTCGACGAGATCTCGTTGGGGCAGCCTCGGGGCAGACTTACCGATTTGGGGCAGCTTTTGGTCGATCTTGGGGCAGAGGGGAGCTCTTGGGGCAGGAACTATTACTTGGGGCAGCAGTCGGTCCGGGTAATCGCCGAGGGAAGAAGAAAAAATAATGAAAAGAAACAACAATCATTAGTTTAAATTGCGCCGTAAAAGCTGAATTGTCTCAAAAGCGTCATATTTGTCATCAAGAGGAATATGGTTAAAAAGATACCAATTGAGGAAATTTTTAAATAGATGTAAAGTCAAAGTTCCTGGAAATTAATAAAAATCAGGCAACGCGCGCCTTTCTAAAGCTAAATTTAATTTTTTCTAAATTTCAATCTAAACTAAGTTTTAGTTACAAAAAAACAATCTAAGAACTCGAAATAAAATTTCCCTGTATGTAGTTTTTTGCATTTCCTCTGCTATATTTTGATCACCAAAGGCCGGCAAATCGGTGTGTCAAAGGGTACACTGTTCAAAGGATCCACCGTTCATAAGAAAATCATGCCAGTCCCTTCCCCCCAAGAACAAATGCCGGTCAGTGATGTGACGTCACAAGGGCGTACGGGAATCTTTCTTTCCTTGAGTCTTGTGAAAATATTCCAAATTTTGTTATGCTTTCATGAAAATTTGAGAAAATGGGGGAGGAAATGCTTTAGCTTTAGAAAAAATTATTCTTTTTCAAATTTAGTTATCAAGTGAAAAATTTTGTAAAGTTTAGATTATACGGCCTGAAAGCAGACGCAAATGACGTCTGTAGGGGAAAAGACTTCGCTTGTAAATATACCTTTGAATAAAAGTATTCTTGAAGTCGTGCATCATGAATGCAAGATAGCTGCTGCTGTGCGTGGCAGGGTAGTAAAGGACGTGCGTGGAGGGTGGTGAGTGCGTTGTCGTCGTCGAGGAGTTGGATGCACAGTTTTATTTCATTTCTGGGTGTTGCGTTTAAAATGGAGTAGATAAAAATGTATCAGTAAAAATACCCTCCTATTGGAGGAGTCTGCCCCAGCATCCAAATTTCTTCTCCAATTGGGGCAGGCTTTGGGCTGCCCCAAGCGCCTCGTCGAGTCGCCTGCCATGTTCTGCAGACTGGATTCCTTGGCCTGCTTGTGCCTTAGCTTATTTGTGCCCTAGATTGGTTAGATATATTTGGAGCTGGAGGAAGTTGGGAGAGTTGGCGCCAGCAACAGGCTGGCAACAACAGTGATTCAGTTGAGTTTTCATGATCAAATTATCATATCAATATTGTACAGATAGCAAATTTGTGCTAATGCGGTCCTCCACAAAGTGTTAACACCCACACTGGAGATGGGCCTGGAACTAATGTGCACTGGAGGGGGCCGAGTAGACCCCCTTCTTATCTCAGAAAATCACAGCAAATCTCAGAAAGAAATATACTTCGAAAAACGCTGGTTGGGGGTGTGTTGCTTACTACCAGTGGTGGTAAGCAACGCACAGGACCTGAACTGCATGGAGTTAAAGCAGGATTTTGACTACACTGGATCTTTTTTTGGTATGTCAATTCCAATACCTCTGTACCTATTAGGCCAATAGACATAATTTTACATCTATGCAGGCTAGTTGCCTCAGAGTTTTTACTGCAAGAAGGAATGACCAGGCAGGTGATGATCGTGAGTGGGAGGCAAATTTTAAGCATTTGATGTGTTTATAAAAATGCTACCTAAGGTCCACTTTACCAACACATTTTAGGTAGATCCAGTGACGGATCTAGGATTTCGTTAAGGGGGCCCAGGCTCGGAGGGTGCCGAACCTGGGGGGCGCTGAACCTGAGGGGCGCCAATTTCAGTGGCGGATCTAGCCGGCGGTTTGGGAGGGGCAAACCAAAGTCGAAAAGCAAAAAAAAAAACGTCACGCAGTAAAAAGCTGCGCTACCAATATCACTTCCCCGTAGAATTTTGGGTATTTGAGGCGAAAAGCCAAAAAACTTCACGGGGTGAAAAATATGGGCTCGAGATACTTCTTCCTATCCAAGGCTGGCTATACTATGCCTTGCTATACTATGGAGGTCTGGCTATACTATAACTGAGAATTATTGATATTTACTCCATGATTCTGATGAAGGGCTGTGACCGAATATATAATCTTCAGTGTTTTTTACATTTCCGGATTCGAGGGGACAGGACAGGGAACATCTTATCAACTTATGTTCTGTTTGCAGTTGAGAGTTGGAACACCAAAATCTTGCTTATAAACTAAGAAGGAGTAGGGGAAAAAGGAGGTTGATCGCTTTGGGGGCGAAAACGCAGTTTTGCCCCGAGCTTTTCGTTTGGAGGGAATGCCTTTTTCCCCTCCCCCTTGGATCCGCCACTGGCCAATTTACCACCAAAAAGGCGGCCAGTGTCAATGAAGAACACGTTTAAAAAAGGATTTGTACTTGCTTATTTTCATGAAAGCTTCCTCTTAGTGAGGACATGTTCACGTTAACCATCAAGCATATTTCGGGCCAGCTAACGACTGGTGCCGTGGTAGAAAATGCTGAAAGCACCCACTGACACTAACTGGAGCGCGATGAGCAAATAATATAGTTATATTCGGTCATGGTAAAAACTGAGGTGTCGTATCCACCACCTCCACTTATCACAGTTGTCCTGGCTAACGGCTCAATACTGAAATACCCGATTGACGCTAACCTGAGCCTCATAGGCCGCAGAACCTCTGCGGGCCTGGTCCCCTGAGTTTTCGGTGACTTCGATGAGTTTATATCGAGTCCCCTCAGCTGATCTGGGACCGCTTTAGTTAACCAGGCTCTCACACTGAACTTGAAACGTATATGTCGCCGCTGAAGCCTATTAAGCTTTTTGGGGCTCTTTTATTGATATAGGGCCCCCTCAACCGGTCCTGGGCCCTCTGAGCTAAAAGCTGGAGCTCTGAGCCCCAAGCTGGATTAGTGTCCCTTAAGCTAGTCAGGGTCCCCTGGGTTGGTATTGTTTTCGTTTAACTGATATAGATCCCTTCAGCTTGTTTGGGGCCCGTTGTGCGTATCTGGGCACTAGTTATTCGAGGCACCCAGCTAGTGTGGCCCTATTAGTTTTATGGGCCTTCTGAGCTTCTGCAGGTTCCCCTCAGAGTGTCTGGGCCCCATGAGTTTAAAATTGGACCCCTGGGTTAGTTTTGGGTCCCTGAGCTTATTTAGAAACCGTTTAAATAGGTAGGCACCCCACGCTGGTCTTGAGAATCCTGTGTTGGCGCTGAGGTCAAATGAGCTCGTCGGGGGCCCTTATCTGGGGCCCCCTTAACTGGCACGGGCCCCTCAGCTGATTTTGGAGACCCAAAATCCCTCCTACCGGATTCCACCCACGCCAGATTTCCTGACTCCCTGAGGGCCCCTGGGGGCCATTGGGGATTTTTCCCGCGATCAGCGCTAGGGCCCCTCCCCGAGACAAAGCCTACAACATGTATCTGTGTATATACTCTAGCATCTGCCAGAGTTGAGCTAGAATCATTTTAGCCACACTTCGCTTCCTCTCGTTACGGCGAATCATCAAATAATGCATAATATGACTATACTAGGTCAAAACATAAAATTGACCTGACCTAAGGCTAGGTCAAGGTCACCATCTAGCCTAGCATAGTCAGTATGCATATGAATCAACTCACAATAGCAATAAGAAATGGTATCAAAATACGGGTTTTATCAATATCTCCTGCAAAGCAATTAACCCAAGTCTTAAAACCTGCTTAGGAAGCCCCAGATGAACTCTCAGAGGTAACATGTCTAAACTTGCAGCATGAACCGATAAAGAGGCCTAGGATACCATGATTTGGGGAATCCGAAGGTATTCCAAGCGGCGTCTGCAGACATAGAGCAATTTTTCGGCAAATTTCCGTTTTACCCCATGCATTTTCAATGGAGAGGTCATGATTCGTACCTGTCCCTAGGTCATCGATGGGAAAAATCCCGCAAAAATGTATTAGTACTTTTTGGGCCCATTATATGGTACAAGTTTGAATTCGATAGATTCACCCTTTTCTTACTTACGCCAACTTAAACATTTTTTTGGGGTGATGTCACTTGACCTGCACTGGTGACCTAACCTGAGATGACGCAACCTTAAATTTTGAGGGAAAGTTGCGGAATTGATCAATGATAAGGTGTGACAAGTACTGTGTCGCTTCGCGCCGACGTTTTTTCGTGCCACTGGGAGACCTCGAGGGGTGTTCAAGCACCCCCCAACGGGCCGGAACGGGGCGCGAATACTCTAGAACAGGGCTGAGGCCAAAAGGGAAGGCTCTAAACAATGTCTGCAATTTTTGAGGTCAAGATCCTTCAAGGTCATTGGCCTATTACGGCACAACCCAACATATTATGCCTAATTTACGCTATAACTAGCGCTGTGCCCAAGCTTACCAATGACCTTTGATCAAGCCTTGATCATCAAGGCCAGTGACCTTTAAAATTGACCTGTAACCTTGATCTAAACACTGAATAACCTTTAATTTGATATAATAGCATACGTCATAATAGGAATCGTAACATTATGCAACGTCATTTAGGGGCTGTCCAGGAGTACCTGTGCTCATCAGGGACACCTATGCTCTCTGGAGGGGACCTTTGCTTCGATGAGGCACCTGTGCCACCCAGGGGCGCCTTCGCTCCCCAATGGACGCAACCTAGCTATCCAGGGGCATCTTTGCTGTTCCGGGGGTGCCTTTGATACCCAGTGCCCAAGGGGAGCTTTTTCTTATCCAGGTTCACCTTGGTATTGAGGGGCGTATTTTTATTCAAGGTAACCTATACTACCCAGTGGCGCCTACCCTATGCAAGGGGCGCTTAGGCTATCCAGGGGGCGGCACTTTGCTATGCATAGGGCGCCCTTATGCTCTCCATGGGCACCTCATTCAGAGGGTGCCTCTGATATTCAGGGGCGCTTTTCCCATCAACAGGGTACCTGTGCCATCTTGGGGCTATTCTTATCAAGGGACGCTGCTGTTATTCAGGAATACCTACACCACTGTCGAGGGTCGCCTTTGCTACCCAGAGGCGCCTTTACTTCTTAGGAAATTTGGCGCCCGTGCTTTAAGGAGTGCTTCAGCATCGATTGATTGCTCTATTATTGGGCTTAGGTGCACGTGAACCTTGAGCTCATGTAGCGCCCATATTGTTGCTAAGGAACGCTTATGCTATCAAAGGGCGCCTTTACTATCCAGGGCCGCTGTTTTATTCAAGGCAGTCTGTTCTATCCACGGGCATCTGATATTTTGGGGGCGGTGCCTAGGTTATTCAGGAGGCGTTTTTTCTCTACAGGGGCGCACTATTGCTTTCCAGGGGCACCGTTACTGCCCAGGGGTGTCTTTCTATCCAGGGGCGCATATGCTGTCTAGGTGTATTTTTCAATCACAGACATGATTGAAATACGTGCCTCTACGTTATCCTGGGGTGCTTTTTGTCTCCGGTGAGGCGCTATTTTTCTCTTCCGGGCACCAGTTTATCCAAGGGCACCTATGCTGTCCAGAGAACCTTTGCTATCTAGGGCTGCCTTCGCTGTTAAGGGGCACCTTTGCTACCCAAAGGGAGCATTTTACTTTCCTGGAGTGCCTATTTCCATCTAAGGGGAACATATGCTATCTTGGAGCGCCTTTGCAAACATGGGGCGCACTTTTCTATCCAGGTGCGCCTTTGCACTTGAGGGGGCGCCTCTGCAATCCAGGAGGAGTCCAAAATAGGTGGAGAATAAAAATTCTGAAATAAGGCGCTCGAACACTGAAATAAAGTGCCTAGTTATCAGAAAGAGGCGCTCATCTGCTGAGCGGGGAGGACTGCTGGCTGGTGAGGGCAGCGTTCTCGGAAACGGGGCGCACATACTGAAAAAGGCACCCGGTTGCAGCGATGGAGCACTAAGCCTTCAGTTATGGGTTAATGAAATGTGGTTAATAAAGGCAGTCCATGCTCAAATTGAGCGCCCGAGCCCTGTAACAGAGCGCGCAACTGTCGGACAGGTGTGCCAAACCATAGACAGAAGGGCAGCTGAAGATGGAAAGGGACACCTATGATATCCTGGGGGCGCCTGTACTCTCAGGTGAGGCGCTTGTTTTCTTTCTCAGGCGCCTAGTTTATCCATGGCCGCTTATGCTGTCCAGATCATCTATTTCAAGAAGGGTTATTTTTGCTGTCCAGGGGCGCCTTTGCTATCCAAGGGCGCATATGGTATCTGTAGGGCGTTTATGCAGAGGGCGCCTAGGCTGTCCAAGGGCGCCGTCCTAACCAAAGGCCGCCTTTCACTTCCCTGAAGTGCCTATTTCTATGTAAGGAGTGCATATATTATCTAGGAGTGCCCTTGATATACGGAGACGCCTTTTTGTCCAGCGGTGCCTTTGCTCTTGAGGGGCGCTGCTCCAATCCAGGGTAGCTGAAGATGGATAAGGGACATCTATGTTATACAGGGGGAGCCTGTACTTTCCAATGGGGTGCTCATTTTCCTTCTCAGGCACCTAGTTTATCTAGGGAGCGCTTAGGCTATCCAAAGGCGCCTTTGCTTTCGAAGGGGTGCCTTCCTAGGGGCGCCTTTGCTATCCAGGGGCGCCTTTGCTGTCCAAAGCTCTTGTGTTATCCAGGGTTGTCTTTGCTGTCCAGTGGCGCCTTTGCTATCTAAAAGTGCATATGATATCCGTCGGCGCTTTATCCAGTGGGCGCCTGGACTATCAAAGGGCACTTTTCTATCTAAGGGTTGCATTTATTTTCCTGAAGTGCCTATTTCTTTCTAAGGGGCTCCTATTCTGTCCAGGGCACCTATGTTTACCAGATTTGCCTTCGCTGTCCAGGGACGCCTTTGCTATCCAAGGGCACCTTTCTTAACCAAGAGGCGCATTTTGCTTTCCTGGAGCGCCTATTCCTATCTAAGGGGCGCGTATGTTATCTAGGAGCGCCTTTGATACCAGTAGGCGTCTTTTTGTCCAGGGGCGCCTTTGCTCTTAGGGGGCGCTGTTCCAATGCAGGGCAGCTGATAACAGATAACAGATAACAGATTTATTCGAAGATGATCCACATCAAAGTGCGGCTTTTCACACATTCATGTCATATCATAAAAAGGTTCAATGTAGGCTGAGACTAAAAACACTCATACTCATAAAATCACACATAACAATGAGCTGTGGGTAAAAGAATGTAGCTCGATGCTACTCTAAAATTTATAACAAGGCCTGTTTGAGTTCGGTCTTAAAACTCGACGAGCCAGGTAAAAGTCCAGTCCGGTTGAGCAAAGTCACTCCACGAAAACATAGCCGCCGTCGACCTGCCTCGGTACGTATCGCCGGCAGGGTCCGTTGACCCGCGCGCCGGGTATGGTGATCATGCACCTGGTTGGCTTGCCGGCCCATGGTCTCACACAATTTAGGTGGCTGTCCTGTCACAATCACTCGCTCCACTGCGCACACTGTGTGGTAATCAATCATCTGCTGGGCAGACTGCCAGCCAAGCTGCTCAATAGCATCCGTGATGCGGTCAAACCTCCTCCTCCTAGTCACAACACGAGCACAAAAGTTAACAACTTTTTGCAGTCGGCGGACCTGAGTCATGCCACATGAGCCGTACACAGATATGCAATGTCGCAGTATTGAGATAACGAGGGCTTGCACAACAGTTGCTAGTACGTTCCTAGGTAAAACATGACGTGCATGACTAAAAGCTATGAGGATCCCAGTGCATTTATGTGTTAATTTGTCCACGTGATTTTCGTAACTGAGGTGCCGATCCATTGTGAGACCCAGATTTTTGACGATCCTGTCCTCTCTAATGGTTGTGCCGCAGAAACTCAGGGTAACGGGTTGCAGGTCGCGCAGCATTGCCTTAGTGCCCAATACAATCATCTGTGTTTTATCGGTATTCAATTTCATCCCGTTAAAGCAGAACCAGTTGCATATATTGCTGAGTGCAGTCTCCATGCGTTCAATTATGTTTGCGAGATCCCGTTTTTTGCCGCTTACTAAGACCTGTGTGTCGTCGGCGTATTGTACCAGAGTGACATCGCTCTCAACACACAGGCTCAGGTCGTTGGCGTATAACATGTAAAGCAAACATGAGGCGGCACCCCCCTGATATACGCCCATGTTGTTTTCGCGCGTGCTTGACGTAAGAAAGGATGAGCCATCGGCGCTTTTGACTTGCACCTGTTGAGTATGTCCCTCGAGATACGCACGAAACCAGTCTGTATCTATGCCATATGCTGAAAGTTTTTGAAGTAATTTGTGATGGGGAACGACATCAAAGCATTTTGAGAGATCAGCCAGTACCAGGACAGAAATTTCGCCTTTATCCATAGCAGAGAGAGCTTTATCGGTAATTACATGATGGGCCGATTCGGTAGAGTATCGTTTTCGATAGCCGTGCTGTGCGTCCGAGAGGAGGTGATTTTCTTCTAAGTAGTTGGAGAGCTGCTGCTGCACAACACGCTCGACTAGTTTCGTGACGGCAGGTAGGAGTGAAATAGGTCTAGTTTCAGACGGTTTTGTACTCTTCGTGCCTTTGGGAATTGGAGTTACCATGGCGTGCTTCCATGCCTGTGGAACGGAGCCAGAAACAAGACTTGAATTAATTATATCGAGCAGGGGTTCGCCGAGTCCGTAGCAAAATTTTTGAAGCATATGTATGCTGATTCCGTCAGCTCCCGTTGATTTAGAGGGCTTCATACTTGCTAAGGTCAAACACAACGTGTTAAAATCTATGGGTTGGACTTTAAAAGCGCTAGTCGTCACTCGTGGTAAAAGGGTCGGCACAGAAACTCTGGCTGCAGGGACACTGGCTGAAGTGTTCGGTCCGACCGACACGTAAAAATCATTCAATGCATCGGGTGTGATGTTAAACGCGGTGCACTGCTGTTGTTTCCGTCCGATAACTGGTTGAATAACACGCCACAGACCAGCGCGGCCGCCGCGTCTGATCTCCCCCTCGTACAGTGCCACGCAGTCCCGGCGAACTGCAGAGCGGCAGAGGCGGTTCACGCGCTGGTATTCGGCACGATCGCCCCGGCTGAGGGCCGCGCGGCGGTCGCGTTTAAGTTCCTGCGTATCTGCTGACACTGGTGGGGCTCTGTACTGCCGCCTATTGACGCGCTTGAGTGGTGCCACAGTGTTAAGATGGTGGGTGAAAATGGCCTTAAAAGCTTCCCACTTTTCCTCAGTGGAGGGGGAGTAGAAAACATGTGTCCAGTCAACATCGCGCAGTTGATGATTAAAAGCAGCAATGTCAACCCTCTTAAAAGATCGTGTCAACATGTTACAACCACGCGGTGTTGGTGAGCGCATTTCCTGAGCTAAAACAAGTCTGGTAAAATCGTGTGGTCCTCCATAGTGACACCTTGTGACTCCTGCACGCTGTACTAAGTCTGGTCTGGAGGTGGCCATAATGTCAAGTAAGCTCGCTGCGGGTCGGTATGTCGGACGATCCTTGTTCACTATGTGAAGGTTATACATCGAAAGCAACCGCGACAAGTCATGACGAGTATTTTGGAACTTGAACAAACAACGGTTAAAATCACCAGCCAGAACTACAGTTGCTCTAGGATAGTTTGCCAACATGTACTGTAGCTGAAGCTCTAAATCATCTAAATCGGTAGAAACCTGACGTTCAGTGGTATTAGGCACTCGATAACCAGAGGCGAATAGAACAGTATGGCGATTGTCGATATGAACTAGAATCCAGATAATCTCTAAATTAGAACCTACGATTCCCGTCACAGGAGTTTGGAGAACTTCACACCGAAGACTGTCACGTACTAACACAGCGACACCGCCCTTGCCTTTTGGTAGGTTTAACCCGCGCCCAGGGGTCGGCGCCACCTTGCCCCACCGGGGGCCATCGATGGCCCCCTCTAACTCCGAAAATATGGGCGTTAGCGCAAATCTGCAAAGTCAATAGAAAGCTCGCGTGAATTCAGTAGAAATTACTTCGCATGTTTTAGTGCTCAGGTCAATGGTTTGACCTCCAGAGGTCAAATTAGGTCAAGATCGGCTATTTTCACTCAAATATGCAATGATTAAGTAAACGGGCATAACTCTTATGTCATTAGAGCTATTGAGGCCTGGTAAAGTAAATTGATACAAATTGCCGTACTTTTCCGCTATGTGGAACGAAAGACCTCCGCCAGTGGTTTGACCGCCAGAGGTCACCTCGTGACCTAATATGACCTGAGGTCACGAAAGGTCAAAAGTGACCTTGCCGTATATCAAATGAAAGCCAGTGACAAGACAAACACGATGGTGTTTGTTTCACCGCCTAGCTCAATTAGGTCAAAAGTTATTGTCAAAATACTGTTTTGACCTCTGGTGACCTTGGATGACCTTGGAAAGTCAAAGGCAAATATGACCCCTGGGATCCGTGAAAGGGTGTCCAAAAACGTTGTTCTGAGCAGTCTGAGAATTTGCAATCATTTTGTGGCTTTTATATCAGAAAAGCTTTTCCACATGCTTTCCAATGGGAGAGGTCGCCCGACCGACCTCAGGACGAAATCGAAAAACCCGGATATACACCTGTAGACCCGGAGGGCATGAAGTGTAGGAGTTTCAAATCGATCGACTTTGAAATGTAGCTCTTACAGAGCCAAAGTGAAGTGAGGTGACCTGTGACCTCGTCTGGTAACCTACCTTGGGTGACCCGGGTAAAAATTTCAGGATGATGGGAAAATGATGCAGTGAGAGGTAGAGCCCTCAACCGCGGTGCTGCGCCTCGTCGTTTTCTGCTATCCCGGAAAAACCTTAGGGGCCATCGATGGCCCCGGTGGGGCGAGGGTTAAGCTGGCTGGCCGGTCTCTTCGGAAGAGCCGATAGCCACTCACCGATATTAGTCTGTCCGGCACGTTAGGTGTAAGCCACATCTCGTTGAGAGCCAAAATGTCAAAACCGTATACGTTATCAATATCATTCCTAAGGTCCGGCAGCTTGGGCTTGTATGATTGGATGTTTAGTTGTCCGATGATCAGCTGGCTGGACCCACAGTCCCCGTGGCGGCGCCAGTTGATTCCACCTCTGCGACCTCGGCGCCTGGTCGCGCCTCTGCCGCCCCTCCTCCGACCGTCCGCTGTGTTCGCCGCTGCCGCTGGTGCAGCAGTCAGCTGGGTGCCGCGGCCCGGTGTCTGGTCAGCTGAGGGATCAGCGGCTGCTGACCGTGGCCGCGCAGATCTTAGAGGCCAAGGTCGTTCAGCCGGTCGGGCAGCTTGCATGATTATATTTGCAGCGTGCAAGAAAATCAAAGCACCGATGAACAGCTCGGCTGGTCTTGGGGTCCTAGCGTGGTTGGCCATGATGACTCACGTTTATAGTCCTTGTTCACCTTTAGGCTGGTAAGTCAATCCGTGTGCGTCACAGGTGGGGTATTAAACGTCATATAGAGTTATCACACTTCACTCTTTCCACTTAATTAGCTCACACTTCCCGCACATTCATAATTGATACGATCGCACTCATACGCTTGATACACTCGTACAAGGAACTAGTAGCGGTGGTGGTCAGGAGAGCCGGTGCGCGTGCGACCCCGGGCGCGGCGCAGACCAGCTGAAGGTGGATAGGGGACATCTATGTTATACAGAGGGCGCCTGTACTTCCCAAAGGGGCGCTCGTTTTCCTTCTCGGGCTCCTAGTTTATCCAGGGGGCGTCTAAGCTATCCAAAGGCGGCTTTTCTATCGAAGGGGTGCCTTCCTAGGGGCACCTTTGCTACCCAGGGGCGCCTTTGCTGTCTACGGCACTTGTGTTATCCAGGGTTGTATTTGCTGTCCAGGGGCGCCTTTGCTATCCAAGGGTGCATATGACATCCGTAGGCGCTTTTTCCAGTGGGCGCCTAGGCTATCAAAGGGCGCCTTTTCTACCCAAGGTGAGCATTTTATTTTCCTAAAGCGCCTATTTCTATCTAAGGGGCGCTTATGCTGCGCAGGCACCTACGTTACCAAGATTTGCCTTACTGCCCAGGGGCGCCTTTCCTAGCCAAGGACGTATATGATATCCGTAGAGCGCTTCATCCAGGGGGCGCCTAGGCTATCCAAAGGCGGATTTTCTATCGAAGGGTGCCTTCCTAGGGGCACCTTTGCTACCCAGGGCTGCCTTTGCTGTCCACAGCACTTGTGTTATCCAGGGTTGTCTTTGCTGTCCAGGGCGCCTTTGCTATCCAAGGGTGCATATGACACCCTTAGGGCGCTTTTCCAGTGGGCGCCTAGGCTATCAAAGGGCGCCTTTTTCTATCCAAGGTGAGCATTTTATTTTCCTAAAGCGCCTACTTCTATCTAAGGGGCGCTTATGCTGTCCGGGGTACCTATGTTACCAAGATTTGCCTTTGCTGCCCAGGGGCGCCTTTCCCAGCCAAGGGCGCATATGATATCCGTAGTTCGCTTCATCCAGGGGGCGCCTAGGCTATCCAAAGGCAGTTTTCTATCGAAGGGGTGCCTTCCTAGGGGCGCCTTTGCTACCCAGGGGCGCCTTTGCTATCCAAGGGTGCATATGACAAATGACATCCGAAGGGCGCTTTTTCCAGTGGGCGCCTAGGCTATCAAAGGGCGTCTTTTTCTACCGAAGGTGAGCGTTTTATTTTCCTAAAGCGCCTATTTCTATCTAAGGGGCGCTTATGCTGTCCAGTTCACCTATGTTACCAAGATTTGCCTTTGCTGCCCAGGGGCGCCTTTCCTAGCCAAGGGCGCATATGGTATCCGTAGGGCGCTTCATCCAGAGGGCGCCTAGGCTACCCAGGGGCGCTTCATCCAGGGGGCGCCTAGGCTACTCAGGGGTGCATTAGTTCCCCATGGCGCAATCTTGCTATCTAGTGGCGCCTTTTTCTTTGCCGGGGCGCTTTTGTTAGCTTTCTAAATTTCATCTTCAACATTTTACTGGGGCGCAAAAGACCAGTAAAGGCGTCTAGTGTTTGGGCAGGGGCGCTTTGCCATGGTTTAAAGAGTATGTGTTCATTCAAGTGGAATAAGTGGTATCTACCACATTGGCGCACGAAATGGGTACAGGCGCGCCGCTCATATCGGGCGCCTTCGGCGCCCGATATGAGCTGAGCTTTACTGGGGCGCTTCGGAGCTAAGGTGGGCCCGGGCCCCCTGGGCCCCCTTGGATCCGTCACTGGGTAGATCCAAATACTATGTTGACATTGACATTTTTTCCCTTTTGTTGATATGTGAGATCAGGCCATTTTTAACATGTTAACTGGGGGCCATTTGCCCCCCCAGTCAGCCGAAATGCCCCCCAGTGCCCAGAAATTGCCCCCCCAGTGAAATAGACAGATGGCTTAAATTTGACCGAATGCAGACTCACCTAACGAAAATAAGACAGAACACCACCCGATTATTATAACTTCGTTCTATTTCTGGTCCCAAATTGGCAATCCACAAAAATTGTGCTAAAACATCTCCACCCGTGGCTGTCTACTACATCGTGCGAAGACGGAACAAAGCGCGTAGTTACGGGAAATCCCGGCAAAGCAGCATCAAATAATCACAACGCTGGAGATGAGCGCTGACCTACAACCAAACATCCTGTTCTACCCGATTAGAAGCCCACATCCAGGGGCGCAGCCAGAGCTTTAGTATGGGGGGGCACACCAACTTTGAGGGGCACCCCGGGAGAAAAACGGAACTTTTTAACGTAACCTAAAAAAACTTACTTTATCTTTGTTTATATCATTTTTTGGGCATCTATGGTTCAATAAAAATGCAAATAAAGCATTGACGGAGAAGGAAAACTATATTTTTAAAAAATCACCAAAATTTCATGGAAGTAGCCGAAACACGACTGTTTTGAATAGATTTAAGGGCAAATCAGCCAACTCTTGCAAATACTAAACATCAGAGAAATCAGCGGAGCCTGTGATATCTGTTATCATGTGCAAGTTAAGAAATATTGGAGTCGAAAATTCATTTGTTATGCCCGCTGGTTTTGTCGTGACGACTGAGCGCTGGTTGAACGTAGATTAAGTTCCTCGCCTCCCAGAATCACCGTGGGACGAGGAGTGGCATAGTGATTTTGGAAGAATACAATTTTTGCTGCCGGAATAATTTGGGAGATACCTTGTGAACGCGTTTATCAAGTTCCATATTCTCAATGATCGGTCCCAATTAAGGGTATTCCCCTCAGGGGACCGATCTTCACTTGCCGGATTCGTCCGGCAAGTAAAGATTGGAGCAACGGGGAGTGACGCGCCCGGGGCCCCAGTCAGCCCTGGGGAGCACGTCGTCTCATCGCCGCGGACACATCATTTCTGGCCCTCCGGCGGCCGCCGCCTCTTCCGACCTCGGTCGGTTAGAGTCGGCGTCTGTCGTCGGCGGCCCTGGTGATGAGGTCCGCGGAGATGCTGATGACTGCTCTACGGGCCCTTTGTTACCTGGTCGGTAACCGTATTGGATCGGGTCAGCTCTGTCCTGCACCTCCCAGTATGTAGCTCCTGTTTGTTTTTGTGCTCTTATTTTGTTGATTATTTTTAGTTCCTGTCCTCTTTTTATGCTTAAGTTGTTGGCTCCACAGTTACCTACCTTCTTCGGCATTTTACGGGTGTAAAGCGCCCACTCAAGGCCTATCTCGAGCCCAGGAGACGAGGTTGACGGGATCCTGGGGGGCTGAGGTTCCCCACGGGTGGGTCAGCCCCGAGGGTTCCAACACGCCCCCTTTGGCCCTGATATCTCGATCTAACCTGGGGTAGGCCGTCCGATTGCCCCCGCGGGCGGCTTAGCAATGCGGCAGTGTGAACGTGCACTGTCGCTCGGTCCAGCTGTGACCGGGGGACTACGTTCTGGGAGTGTAGCGTGGCGCCCAGGCGCTGCGATGCGCTCACGGAGCGTAGCCCCGCCGGTCCTCTGGGCTGAGGGGGAAGGGGGGGTGGGCGGCGCCCGACCAGAGTAGGATTATTTAGTGAGCTTGATCTGCCAGCTCTGTGAGGGCGTCGCCGGCCTCCCTACAGTCATCGGATTCCATCATCTTTGGGGATATTAGGATGACGGAGATCAAGCTTTCTACTATGGATAACCCAAGACAGAACCCCACTCCCCCTGAACCTAGCTCAGGGCAGCCCAGCGCTGGGAATGCCCACACCCATGAAGGTGTTGGGATGGAAGTCGAACGCCGCAACATTAGACCTTCCTGCCCTCGTGTGCTAATGGTGCGTGGAATGGACGGTGCGTTGGCCCAGCTTTCCCCTTTTCAGTGTAAGGAGGCCTGTGACAAGTTGGGAAAGATTACACGATGCGACCGCTTGAGGGACGGCGTGATGGAGCTGGAATTCGCTAACCCAACCGAAGCTGGGCGAGCACTTAGCGTGAAGGAACTTGAATTTACAAAGAGGGATGGACTGAGCAAAAGGACTGTAAAGGTGAAAGTAGAAATAGAACCACATCGAACAAAAAATTTTGTAAGGGGAGTGATACGATGCTGGGACCTGAAAGAGGTACATGAGGATGACATTGTCGATGGACTAGCCGAATATGGAGTTGTCGATGCGAGAAAGATGCGTAGGAAAATTGGAAACACCATGATAAACACAAACACAATCATACTTACCTTCGATCAGATAGATCTCCCTGAGTACATCAATGTCGGGTACTTGAAGGTGCCCATGAGGGCCTACATACCGAAACCCATGCGTTGCTACAATTTTAATAGATTTGGTCACACGTCAACAGCCTGTAGGAACAAGCGTCTCTGCGGGCACTGTGGCTCAGAGAACCATGCGTCAGCTGACTGTGCAGCTGAAACTGAGCGCTGCTCAAACTGTGACGGTCCCCACTCCGTGTTCAATAAGGACTGCCCCACGCTCATTAAGGAGAAAGAGATCCTGACTTTGATGGTAGAGAAACGCATCTCCTTTCGGGATGCTAGAGTGGAGTATGAGACCACTCCCCCAAAGAAATCCTTCGCCCTAGCGACGTCCTTGGCGACGCCTACATCCCCGCGGATGACCCCGGAGGAGGTCATCCGCTCCCTGACCGTGGCGGACTTTGTCCGCATGGCAGGGAGGATGGGGCTGGTCTTTAGGGACCGGCCCGTCATCTTGGCTCCCCAACCGAAGGTGACACCTCCTCCGGGGCCCCCTTCCGTGACGGCGCCGGCGCCCCCGGCCCCGTCGGAGCCCTCCCCGCCTGCGACCTCCGCCGGTGGTGTGGTGCCCGGGGGTGGAGCTTCCCCCTCCTCTGAATCGGGTACTCCCGTGCCGGTGGGTGGCGTGGAGGGTGCGTGGGGCTCTGCCCCTCTTCCTCTGACGTCTGAGGGGGTGGGGGACTGGACCGTTGTGGGGCCCAAGAGGAAGCACCCCCAGCACAGCGGCGCCATGAGCGGTCACCTGTTGAACCTCCAGATAAACCCGCGCCTAAGACCACACATCTGTCCCAAAGTACTCAACAGGTTCCTGCCTCATCGTCCATAAACACAGTGGCCAACCCAAACACATCTGTGTTATCAGCCTCGGTGGTGGAAGTTCGGAAGAACTTTGAGGCCGCAGCGCGAGGAAGGTCACCGGTGAAGCGCCCTGCTGGGAGCTCTCCCGAGGTGTCCCGGCAAACCGCTCGTGCCCGTGGAAGTTCGGCGGAAGGCGGTAGAGGCCGTGGTCCCATTCGGAACCGCCTCGGTGCGGAACTATCAAAGAGTCCATATGGGGGCTCTGGTCTCCCTTGGAAGGGTTAGGCTAAGTCCCTTCTTTTACTCACTAGGCCCGTTTCCCTTTATTTAAATGACTATTGTTCAGTGGAACTGCCGTGGTATTCGAGCGAATCTTTCTGACCTGCAACACATTATATCACAGTATAACCCTAGTGTGCTTTGCTTTCAAGAGACAAAACTGTCGCCTGGAAGCCTTTTTAACCTGTGACAGTTCCAGACGTTCAGAAAGGACGTTTTCAGTAGCACCATTGCCTACAGTGGTGTTATGGTGGCAGTTTACCACTGCACCCCGTGCTTCCCTGTTCGCTTGAACACGGTTCTGCAGGCAGTGGCCGCCCGGGTAGATTTAGGATTTGTGAAAATCACAGTTTGTTCTATTTACCTCCCTCCTGGTGGCAACATTGATCTGCATAGTCTTAATTCTCTTGTTGACCAACTGCCAACCCCTTTTGTTCTATTGGGCGACTTTAATGCTCACAACCCATCATGGGGAGCGTCCTCAGACCGCTCGTGTCCCCGAGGCCGAACAGTGGAACGTTTCCTCCATCTCAACTCTCTCTGCCTGCTGAACACTGGTCGTCCCACTCACTTTACCCTGCCTTCTGGATCGCTCTCGGCTATAGACCTCTCTGTCTGCTCACCTTCACTCCTTACCCAGCTCAGCTGGTGCACCCTTGAAGACCTCCATGGGAGTGACCACTTTCCAATAAATATCTGTTCAGCCCGGTCGGCTGCACCACTGGTTCTGCCATCCCGGTGGAACCTCCGAAGGGCTGACTGGGAGGGCTTCCGGGGCGCATGTGGCCCCTTGGATGTAAGTGCTGAGGGTTCGGCAACGGCAGCAGTAAAGCATTTTAATGACATGATTCTTTCAGCAGCCAAACGTTTTATCCCAATGACTTCCGGCAAACCCAAACGAACTCCTGTCCCCTGGTGGAACCACGAATGCCGACAAGCGATTTTAGAAAGGAAACGGGCTTACAGAGTACTTAAAAGACACACAACGACGCCTAACATAATAACGTTTAGGCGCGCGAGAGAGTTGGCGCGACGTATAGTTGTTAACTCTAAAAGGAGATGGTGGGTGGCATATGTCAATACAATCAACCGTTTTACTCCATCTACACAGGTCTGGTCTCGTATTCAAAGTATACAAGGAAAGCATCGATCAACACTTGCCACAGTATTAGAGGAAAACGGCGTCAAAATTAGCAATCCACAGGCAGTGGCTGACCGTATGGCTGCAGCATTCGAGGCAAGATGTAGCAGGGAGTCCCAGGGTCTCGAGTTTGTTCGCTTTCGGGAGCGAGAAGAGAGAACACCGATTAATTTTGGTAACGATAGTTCGGCTGCATACAACATTCCTTTTTCAATGCGTGAACTCCGGGCTGCACTAAACAATACAAAAAACGTATCTCCGGGACCTGACACAATTACCTACGAGATGTTGCGGCACGCCCCTGACTGCTCTCTTGTATCACTGCTTGACATATTTAACTATATATGGACGCAGGATGACTTTTCCAGACCAGTGGCGCGAGGCCACCATAATACCAATCCTCAAGCCAGGAAAGCCAGGAGTGTCTGCTGATGACTTCCGCCCGATATCTCTCACCTCCTGTGTGTGTAAGCTGCTTGAAAGAATGGTTAATACTAGGCTCATGTGGTTCTTGGAGACCAATCAACTGCTTTCGAACGTCCAGTGTGGTTTTCGCCGAGGCAGAAGTACTGTCGACCATCTTCTTTCTCTCGATGCTGATATCCGTAAAGGCTTCTCTGAAAAACAACACACAATAACTATTTTCTACGACGTAAAGCAGGCCTATGATTCGGTGTGGAGGCATGGCATCCTCAAAAAAGTGTTTGGATTGGGCATACGGGGTCATATGGGCTGGTTCCTCTCAAATTTCTTGCGAAGCCGTCGGTTTAGATTCAGGATAGGTGGCGTGCAGTCAGAGCAGCGAGCGCAGGGAAGCGGAACGGCCCAAGGTAGCGTGATCTCTGTGACCATGTTCGCTATCGCAATCAACGACATATCACATAGCCTACCACGTAATATCAACACAGCTCTATTCGTCGACGATTTCAGCATGTGGGTAACGGCGTCGTCCACAGCCGCTGCAGAAAGGCAGCTACAGCTCGGACTCACAAAGTTGCAGTGATGGAGCTCCAAAAATGGTCTACAATTCTCAACGACAAAAACGAAATGTATACATTTTTGCCGCAGACGCAGTCCGTGTGATGATCCCACATTAACTATGTATGGAGAAAGAATCCAGGAAGTCGCACATGCACGGTTTCTGGGCCTGACTTTTGACTCTAAGTTGACGTATATAAACCACTTTAAGGTTGTAAGGGAAAGGTGCTTCAAGGATCTGAACATTCTGAAGGTTATAACTAAGTTAAAGTATGGCGCAGACAGAAAAACACTTTTGATGTTGTACCGATCGCTAATTTGATCAAAAATTGATTATGGCTGCATGGTATACGATTCAGCCACAGAGACAGCAAAATCTATGCTAAATACCATACATCACCATGCCATTCGAATTATCATCGGTGCATTCCGCACATCGCCTACCGCCAGCATACTCGTCGAGGCAAACGAGATGCCGTTAGACTTGCGTCGTCGTGTCCTTGCGATGAAATACGCTCTAAAGATAAAACAGTCTCCAAACCATCCAACATACAGTAAGCTATTCTCTGATGACATCAGACACTCGGAAGAAAATCTATCCCGAAACAGACACCCTGGTCTCAGAATTGGAGCGTGGCTGAGGGAAGCAGGAGTTGACTGTGAACAGGTTGAGACTTTCCAGAATCCCTTATTAGAACCATGGACTCTTCCAGAGCCTCAGGTGGACACCAGTTTGCTTGTTAAGACCAAGAATTTGCCGCCTTTTGCGGTCCGGCAGATTTTCTGGGAACACGTAAATGACATGTATTTAGGTTTTAAGATCTATTATACAGACGGATCTAAGACGGAGAGCGGTGTCGGATGTGCGTATGTAAGTGATGGAATTGAACAACGTTATACACTCCCTGTGACAGCATCAGTTTTTACTGCTGAACTTTACGCTATCTTCCGAGTTTTAGACCAGGTAATACGGTCGAGGAGACGCAAATACGTTGTATTTACTGACTCACTGTCGTCTTTGCAAGCACTAACATCATTTGATTTTCACCCCTCATCGTCATATATTCTGGAACTTATTCGGAATAAGATGCATAGAGCACACTGCCAACAAAAACAATTAACACTGGCATGGGTGCCCAGCCACGTGGGAGTGCCTGGCAATGAGCAATGTGACACTGCGGCGAAGGATGCGTCACGGGGTATCGTGCCGTCAGGAATAAAAGTGCCTTACTCTGACCATGGACACGAGGAGGCTTGCCTGACTGACACCCTGCTTGAGCGTTTGCCGGCAGGTCTGGTGTCGTTGCTGCTTGCTGTCGTTGCTGCTTGCTGCGTTTCCTGCTGCGAAGACAAGAAGAAGGAGTAGAAGACTTTTTCAAGACCTGCTCCCGGCTCGAGTCTTCGCTGCGACCAGTCTGTCCCACCGACCGCTGTTTTTACAGCTGGTCGGTGCGGTACCTTTGACTCCAGCCGGCCTCACCAGCCGCTGTTTTTACAGCTGGTTGGTGTGGTGCTGTTGGACGTCAGCTAGTCTTTTCGGTAATTACCCTATCGGTCCAGGTGGTCTTGGTTTCTTGGATTCCGGCCACCTGGTACCTCTTCTTCTCAGTCCCATAACCCTACTCTTTCTCTACTATCTCTTTTACTCTTCGGCCGGAAACCCGAGTGGTGGGACGTTTGTCCCGGGGTGAGCACGCTTGTTGGACCTCGTCAGTCCTTGGGCGTGTGGCTTTGGCTGGACCTATCGGTCCTCCATTGCTAAAATCCCTATAACGCAAGGCCAACTCACTTTCACCCCCGCTTAATAGAAGCGGGTCCCCTCCCAAACCCTCCACCCGGGCTGCGTCTGTGCAAGGGTACCACGGTACCTGCCCCTAGGGATTCACAAGCATAGGCCCCAGTCAGGCTCCTTTTTAGAGGCTGAGTCAGCCACCTAGGCCCCTGTTAGGTCCTGAAGAGGCACCTGCCTCCCCTCCGACTTAAACCCCCTCTTAGTGGCTGAGTCAGCCTTTTGCTCACACTTTTCTAAGGCTAGGTGCTTTCTCTAAGCACTCCCCAGTTAGGATAATACTCCAACACCCAACCCTAGCTAGGTTAATACTCCCATTAGCTTTGCTAGTAAAACTAGGACCACTTTCTTCAATTCAACTTCTCTAGCCATTTCTACCCAAAAGGTGTTAGCAAAGCTAATACCAAGTATCTCATTTAAACTTAAACGTACCATGGCTTCCACCTCTCTCTTCCGCCCCTCCAGCCCCCGTTTGAACAAAGCCAACCTGCCAAGCGGAGCTTGGCTGGTTGGCACCTACCTTTCGGCGCACCAAAACTTGGCAAAAGAGTCTACCTTTAAGTTGGATAAGGCCATCAGCCAAAAAAGTGAAAGGTAGTTTTGAGATTATCAAGCATCAAAAAGATATCCTGATCAAAACCTCAAATCAGGAATCTACCCGAGCCCTGCTGGCCACAAAAACTTTTGGGTCGAAACCAGTCATCTTTTCTGTCCACCACTCCCTTAACTTCTACCGGGGCATCATCAATGCCCCGGAAGTGTCCCATCTCTCTGATGTGGACCTTGAGCACATGTTTGACTTTAAAGGTCAAAATGTGCTAGCCCTCGAAAAAATTGAACCCCAACAAAAATTCTACGCAAAAAGACCCACGTCTACGAGACCACAGATTCATTGTCACCTTCGACACAAAGTGTCGGGATGACTGCGGCCAAATTAAACTGGGCGACTGTGTCTACCCAGCCAGGCCGTACTACCCCCCCTATTCGTTGCCAAACTTGTCAAAGGTACGGGCACGTAGAAACCAACTGCCAGAACCCCACCCCACGATGCGGCAAGTGCAGTGCTAAGCACCGCACTAAAGATTGCACCTCTAAAAGCCTCAAGTGCGTGCCTGTGGCGGCGCTCATGGGGCAGATAATCCCAAGTGCCCGACCTGGCTCCGAGAAAAAGAAGTTAACGTTTTGGCTGAGGAAAAAAGCTCCCGTTTGACCTGGCCCGCAAAGAAGTGCTGCAAAAAGAAAAGAGCCGCACAGTCCCAAAAAGCTGTGGTAGCAAGGCTACCACAGCAGCCCCAGCACAGCCGGCCAGGAACACCCCATTTCCAAACATCCTCAGCCACCCAAAAACACAAGCCGCCACATCCGCCCCTAATGGAGCCCCTTTTCTTGGCGCCCATCAGGCCGTCCGTCCCCCTCCCCCACCACGTGGCGCAATCACTTTTGGCGTAGGTGGACGCCCGCTGCGGGCTGGGAGGATCTCCCGACCCGCACTAGTTCTCCGCCAGGTCTTCCGACCGAAAATCCTCCCGCCCCTCAGGCACCTAAAATCACCAGGAAGACCTGGACACCAGCAGCAGGGTGGCAAAGCCACTCTGCACGAGTGACTGAAAAGTCTGATTTCCCCTCGCTACCTGCCCCCAAGCACTCTAAATTCACCGGTGCTCCCCTTCCCAGGCGCCGCCAAAGGCAGGCTCCGAGAAGGCCTTTAAAGAGTGGCAGCCTACCCCTCAGGGTAAAACGGCTGCCACTCAAACCAAAATCCAAAAAGTAAACATTTCAACCCAAACTGAAACTGCTCCTCTCTCCTTGGAAAGAAGCGATGCTTCTTTCCAAACAGCACCAACCACCCGCACTTGCGGATCCCAAACCGACCTCATAGGTCATTATATGCAGTTTCAGTTTTCAAGTGACTTTGAAACGTCAGACGACAAAAGTCAGCCTGACAACGAGCTGTCCGGGACAGAGACCGTCTCTGACACCAGCAGTGCTTCAGAGACGAGCCTGCAAAAACTGTTATAAACACTTCCAGAGCTCCCCTCCTGGAAACCCCCAGCCCCGGCTCCTCCAGCCCCGGCAGCTCACCCGTAGCAAGGAAAATTAGCTTTTCCAGACACTCCACCCCAGTTTCTCCTGCTAGCGATAGCAGCAGCAGCAGGTGCTCGTATAACCTTCGTAAGCGTAGATCCCCTAATCACAAACGTTAAAAACCACCATGGGTTCAATTCTGCAATGGAATACAAATGGCCTTATCGGGAAAATCCCGCTTTTTTCACCAATATTTGCTGAGAAAAAACCGGCACTAGCAGCATTACAAGAGACCCACTTTACTGATAAAGATAACGATAAATACAAAATCTCGGGTTACTCTTGGTATCGCCATAACGTAAACGCTGCTGTCCGTAAAGGGAGGCACGGCCATCCTAATAGAAAATAGCATCCCACACAGTCACGTGCCTTTGGTAACATCACTGGACTGTGTAGCTATTAGTTTGAAAATACAACACGTCCAATTGACGGTTGTCTCAATATACATATCCCCTTGCGACCCTGATCCAACGGATCGGGAACTCGCACAACTATTTAATTAAATTAACGGGCCTTTGTTATTACTTGGAGACTTGAATGGTCACCACCCATCCTGGGGCAGCGCCACGCCAAACCGTAGAGGTGAAATTATACATGACGCAATAGGTTTTCAAAATTTAGTTATCCTAAATAACGGCGCACCAACCCGCCAAGCAACGCAAAGCGGACATTTAGACTCAGCCATTGATATTTCGTGCTGCACGCCTAGAATTGCGTCACTGTTTACCTGGGATGTCGAAGACAACCCAGGCATGAGCGATCACCTCCCAATCAAAATCAATGTCCCCCAAGGAGCACTCGACCGCGTTGATCTGTTTACCCCTTCCTGGAGTCTAAAACGAGCGGACTGGACAAAATTTGAGGCAGAGGTCGACCTCACACTGGTCACCGAAGGTGACCCACACTCGGCAGACATTGAATTAATACTAAGAGCCATAAGCTCAGCAGCACAAGTAGAAATACCAAAAACCTGAGGACCCCGAAAGAAAAACGGAGCCCCATGGTGGAACGCAGAGACGGCACATGCCAAAGCTCAAATGATTAGAGCCCGCAAGGCATATGAGAGGAGGGCACACAGCCCTACTCGATCCGCACTTCGGGCAGCAAAAGAACACTTTCGAAACACGTGCAAGCGGGTACAAAAGGACAGTTTCAACTCTTTTGCCTCCAAATTCAACCGCTTCACTCCCACCACCCAAGTTTGGAAAACCATTAGAGCTTTCTCTGCAGGCGACCACCCCGTGGACCTTTCCCTCAACTAGAAATAGCTGGCCAACCCATCACCGAACCTAAGGAAGTCATGGATAAATTTGCTGATCATTACGCCAGTGTCGCAGCTAATAACTCATACAGCCAGCGCTCCAAAGACCAGGCAGAATCGTGCAAAAAGCACACATTCATCAATTATGGTAATCAAGAGTATTATAATGTACCATTTACAATGCCCGAGCTAAATTACGCCATTAGCAAGTGTGGAAACACTGCAGTGGGCCCTGACGAAATTCACTACTCTTTCTTCAGGCACCTCAGCCAAACAGCACTAAAGTACCTGCTTTCGGCCATTAACAACATGTTTCTTAGCGACTCTTTCCCCACATCGTGGCGAGAGAGTATTATCATTCCCCTTCCAAAACCTGGCAAAGAAAAAACAGACCCAAAAGGTTATCGCCCAATTTCGCTTACCAGCTGTGCTAGCAAGCTTGTCGAGCGCATGGTAAACGTTAGACTTCACGAGATCCTCGAAAAGAAGCTTGATGCTATGCAATCAGGCTTCCGGCGCGGGCGAGCCACCACTAACAATTTGGTGAAACTAGTCAGTGACATCAAAATGGCTTTTACAAAAAAGCAAGTAACAATAGCGGCATTCTTAGACATTAAATCGGCGTTCGATCGCGTACAAAAAGACGCCCTTTTGTTTAAATTAAGCAAGCTAGGAATTCGTGGCCACCTTGCAAAATTCATTGAAAACTTCCTCAAGGACCGAAAATTTAAAGTCCGTTGTGGCACCACATTCTCCTACCTGGCAACCCAGGACCAAGGCACACCCCAGGGTAGCGTTCTCTCCCCCACCCTCTTTTTAGTAATGATCAATGATCTCTTCGCCAAAAAGCTACCGCCTGGAATAAATTACTCCCTCTTTGCGGATGATGTCGCCATTTGGAAAGCCACTGCAATCGATACCAGGCGGTATAATGAACCAGAATTTCAACACGCAACTACGCAGTTGCAGGATAGCCTAAACGACATCAATAATTGGTGTAGTTTAATGGGTCTATCACTCTCGGCGGAAAAATCATCAGTCGTTGTCTTTGCCAGAGCGCATTCCAGACACGACCCTCCACGGCTCCAAATCTCGGGTAAACCTATTGAATGCACCAATAGCTTCAAATTCTTGGGCGTCACCCTAGATTCCCGATTGAGTTTCAATGAGCACATCACCAAAGTCGTCTCTAGCTGTCAAAAGCGAGTCAACATTCTCCGCATGCTCGGCGGCACAGAGTATGGCGGGGATCGAAAGACCCTGCTTATGCTCTACAAGTCCCTGATTCGGTCCATTCTCGAATATAATTCGTTCGTTTTTGACTCGACGAACAAGACCAATAAATTAAAGCTAGAGCGAGTCCAAAACGCCAGTATCCGGGCAGCCACAGGCGCGCTCAGAGAATCCCCCATCACCAGCCTGCTAACTGATAGCGGGCTGTGCCCACTACAGGCAAGACGCGACGCCCAGCTTATTTTTTACTACATCAAGGTTCAATCCACCGAAAATCACCCGGCAAAACAATGTTTTGCCCATCCCAGACGAGCAAATAAAGCCACTCTACAGAAGTGGCCCCATTTAAGCACAGAGTAGCGAAAACCCTGGAAAGCCTAAATCTTGCACTGCCAGCGACAATAGGCAAACCCCCACTCTCCCGCTTCTGGACTCGAAAGAGCCCAAAGTGGAATTTCTTTTCACTTCCCGTAAAACGGACTTCTCAGAGGAAGAAGTCTCCCAAAAATTCCTAGAGCTCCGATCTTGTAACGCGGACAAGACCTTTATATTTACAGACGGCTCCAAAATAGGCGAAAAAGTAGGCCTCGGCATCTGGGGGCAAAATATTTGCCTTCAGAAAAGACTTCCGGACAACTGCTCCATCTTCACAGCCGAGTCTGTTGCCATCCTAAATGCATTAGCCATAATCAGAACCCAAAATATCAACTCAGCCGTCATCTGTTCAGACTCTAAATCTGTCCTGCAGGCCGTCAGTAACGTAGTCAACCCCAGCCACCACGTTATAGCAAATATTCAGAAAGGTATCGATGATACCCCTGATGTCTCTTTTCTTTGGATCCCGGGCCACTGCAAAATTCAAGGAAATGAGAAGGCCGATGAGCAGGCAAAAAGTCCCTAGAACTTAGAGAGATCGCACCCTTAACGTGGTCTGGAGACGATAGCAAAGCTCTCCTCCAGGACACCATCCGGAAGCAAATTCAAAATAACTGGACTACAAACCACAGCGCCCACCTATTCTATATCAAGCCTAACATCGGCTACTGGCCCAGTTCCAACCAAAAGAGTCGCCGGCGCGAGGTTATTCTAACCAGACTCAGAAATGGACACACAAAATTAAATGCCTATTGGAACGCGGGTACCTGTGGTACCTGCGACGCAATGGAGAATCCCTATCACATTCTCATCGATTGTCCCCAGCACAATACCCATCGGCAACCCATACTAGATTACTGCCGAATCCAAAACATCCCTGTAGACCTAAAAACTCTGCTCGGAAACGACCATCCTGAGCTACTCGAAAAAGTCTTTACATTTCTAAAGGACTCTGGGCTAGAGAAGTTTCTATAAATCACCCCTCCCAGTATATATGATGGAGGGTGCATGGTGCACCCCCAAAGTAGGACTTGCCTATTTTCCAATCATAGATGATCCACTGCGAAATTTAAGCAATAGTTTTGTAACCTTTAAATGGTTCATTGTAGGCTAAGGATAGGTTATGTTAGGCTAACTTTGAAATCATGTTAGGTTAGATAGGTTAGATTTCTTCACCGCAGTGATGCCTTTCACTGCGGATCTATACTAACCACACCTATACTCTTACTAACAATCTAACTATCCTCTCACACTTCTTTCTCTGCGCGGCGGCTGCCCAGCCGGAGAGGAGCTGCAACTTCACCTCCGGGTTGCAGGGTAAATTCGCGGCACCCTGGCCAGGTGTTTAGCGCACTTTCTAAAATACGAAATTATTGAGTTAACGGAGGTTTTCGAGTAACGTATACAAGCGGACATCAATAGCTGACACACAAAATTCTAAATTCCAAATTCTAAATTCCAAATTCTAAATTTCAAACTCTAAATTTATAAGGTCTTCAACCACAGAAATAACCTTCGCACTCTGCGGGTCTAAACTTATTAAAGACCTCCCTTGGCATGGCTATGCCATTGCCACGACAGTCCACTTGCAAGCTAAAACATCTTGCAACCCATTACTTGAAATAACTCCCATTGCTTTAACAGACTAACGTAGCTTGCCCTCACACTAAATTCTAAAATTCTCCCACACACTCCTTTAGAGGCGGGCAAAGGTGCTATGCACAGAACGCCTAATAAAAGCCATAAGCAAGCAAGCCATCAGGCAGTATGCATTCGAGTCTTGGCAACGGAGATGGGACAATTATCCCAAGGGCTCCAAATTGTGCCTTATGAAGCCCAGGACCGGCGCGTGGTCATCGGCCAATGCCAGGTGCAGAACGGACGAGGTTGTTTTAGCCAGATTGCGTATAGGACACACACACAATTCACTCACTCGTTCCTTCTGAGAGGAGAGGAGCCACCGGAGTGCCCGCGATGTGGGGAACACCTCTCTGTTAAGCATGTTCTCACTGACTGCCGGGACTTTGAGATTGAGAGGAGGGCTCACTTTCCAGCAGATTTTTGACTCGGGTCCCTTATTGGTGAGTCGCCGTCAGTCGATGTGGCAACAATATCAGCTTTTTGAAAGAGTATCGCATTCAATGTCATTTATTCACCCTCGTAGTTTTTTTCTCTCACTTCATTTATGTAGCAGACACACACAATTGGTAACACCACAGGGTTACTACTTTTTAGGTATAAACCTCCTTTTTATTAACACCTGACCTGTTGCAGCCCTCACAGTACTTCATTTCATGTTATGGGCGCCATATGACCCAGCTGTCGGTGCACTCAAAAACTCCAACAATGATGACAATTAAGGGTATTGAAAAGGTGAACAGGCCGGTGGTTTGGATGGGTATGGTGTGACAGGGTTGAAAATTGTGAGAACTAGTTCTTAATTTGAATAAATTAATAGAAATTCTGGATTAGAGGACTGTGCTCTGAGCTCAGGGGCACATGTCTTTTTATCATCCCTTCCCAGAAACCACCAGTATAATAATTTATATAACCAGGAATCCGTAGCCACCACAAGCCGTTTTAGCGATGCCTCATTCCTCGTTAGCTCCTTTTACAAGGAGAGTTTCAATTGTGTTCTTACTCCCCATCATTTCAAGACCAGCTCTGGAGCCCCCAGATGTGGATCAGAGCCCTCCAGAGCAGCTTCCCCCATCCCCCCGGTTGTGCCTTCAGGGACTAGACTAGCTCAGTGACCCCGCCCCGAGATGATGGGAGTTGGCCTAGTGTTATTATTCTCTATCTATTCAAGACCACCTCAGGAGCCCCTGATGTAGATTAGGGCCCCCAGAGCAGCTCATGCTTCACCCAGGGATTAGACTAGCTCAGTGGCCCCAGAGATTAGGTCATCAGACTAGCTCAATGGGCCCCAGATAGGCTCATAGGGCCTTAAACCAGTTCAAGAAGCCCCCGAACAGTTTAAGGCGGAAGATCGGCCTCAGGGGGCCTCAGGCCGACTTAAGGAGCTATCACAAGCTCAGCGCCCAGACCAGCTTAGGGTACCCCCAGAACCCAGATCCACTCTTGGGGCACAGATCAGCTCTTGTATTCTATATTCTGTATTCATAGCACGAGTCCCATCCAATTATTTGGTTTTTCAGGTATCGTTACAAATTCCATTGTTATATATAGGTATTCACAGATACCACACATTCGTACATCAGGTGTCGTAACGCCTTTGACACACAGGTGACAAGCAGCACACATAAAATACACGCTATAACTAAGCATACCGTTCCAAGTTATTATTCATCGTCTAGTTTTCTGTGCAAATACTTCTTTATTGCGTTCAGCCTTTGGATCCGAGTGACGTCCCTGGGAAGCGTGTTCCAGTGTGCAATAGCCCTGTACGGAAAGGCACGCTTCGTACTCTCCAGTCGACATCGAGGCAGTTGGAGCTGGGTGTTTGAGTTTCTAGTCACCCTTGCGGAGTCACTTTCCCTTGGTGGTAGCATTGCCTTTAGGGCTGCTGGAGATTGGTCGACGTGAGCTACCTTAAATATTTTAAGGCAATCGCGTTCGGCAATACTGGTTTCGATATTATGCCAGCCAAGGCTCCTGAGAGCTGGTGTGATGTGTTGCCTTTTTCGAGTGCCGGTGATAATTCGAGCTCCAAAGTTGATGGCCTTTTGCACCCTTCCCAACTGGGTCTTGGTTGCTCCTCCCCAAGCCGGGAGGCAGTATCCGACATGTGGAAGGACATGGGCCTGGATGATTAGATGCAGGGCTTCGGGTGTGAAGTGATGACGAAATCTGCTAAGAGCCACCAAGGAGCCAAAACATTTTTGAACGACCTTTGAGATGTGATGTTCCCAAGAAAGCGTTCGGTCGATCACAACACTTAACAATTTGATGGTTTTAGATGGAGGTAGGAGAGACTCAGATATCTGTATCCGGAAGTCAGCTGTCTGTTTCAGAGTGGCTTTGGTTCCAATGAGGATGAAATCAGTTTTTGACGCGTTCATTTTCAGTGAATTTCTTCCGAACCAGGTTTGGAGGGCATGTAGCGTTTCTTCAGCTCGCCTCTTCAGTTCAGCTAAGCATAGGGGTGTCGGTGTGCATTCATCAATGATCTGGGTGTCATCAGCGTATGATATCAGCTTGCCCTATGGTACAAAGTTCGACAGGTCATTGGTGAACAGGCTGAACAACAGTGGCCCAACCAATGAGCTCTGTGGCACCCCGTGGGTCACTGGTAGTGTACCAGAGCCCCCTCTTACTTTCTGCCTTCTCTGATCCAGGTAGCTTCCAAACCAGTGTGGGGATATTCCATACCACCCCAGTTTCTCCAGCAGAAAATCGTGGTTGACGCTGTCGTAGGCCTTGCTGAGATCGATGGCTGTTACTGAGGTGATAAGGCCATCATCCATGTTTTTATGGACGTGATTGATAAAATCGAGCATGGCATCTTCTGTTGAATGGTGAGGTCGGTAGGCATACTGCGTATCAGCCAGGATAGAGGTTGAGCTGAGATGCTTCATAAGCTGCTTGCCGACAACTTTTTGGTGATCTTTGACAGCACACTGAGCAGAGAGATGGGTCTATAGTTTCCAGGTGAAAAAGGGTCTCCAGACTTATGTATAGGGACAACGCATGCTGTTTTCCACAAGTTTGGGAAGATGCCAGATGATAGGGACTTGTTTATGATACGCAGTAGCACCGGAGCAAGCGATGGTAAACACTTCCGTACCGCCATCAAAGGTATGCCATCAATACCGACTGCGCTAGAATTTTTCATGTCTCGTACTGCTGCAGATAGTTCAGGAATTGTAACTGGCACCAGGTGGAATTTTGCAGCACACACTCTTGTTGGTCTGACCACTGATGTTAGATTGGTGTCATTAGTGAGGAGGCTGGCAGCAATGCGGGCTCCTACTATCTTGGGACCCAAGATAATTTCAGGGGCCCCAAGTCAGGTCAGGGGCAAGATCAAGTCAGGTCAAGGGGCAAGATCAAGTCAGGGGCACCAAATTAGCTCATAGATCCCTCGCCAGCTCTGGGCCCAATCAGTTCAAAAGCCTCAGAGCTGTTCAGGGGACAGCAGATCGGCCCATAGGGCACCAGACCAGCTTTGGGGACAAACAATCAGATCAGTGGTCCCCGACCAGCTCGGGGCTCTGATCAGCTCGGGGGTACCACATCAAGCAGGAGGAACTTAATCAGGTCAGGAGCCCAATACCAGCTCAGGGGCCTCATCAGCCTCTGTGGGTCCAGCTCAGCTCAGGACTTTACAGCTGCTCAGGAAATCACTTAATCAACCCAGGAGGCACAGGTCAGCTTAAAGGGCACCATATTAGCTCAGGGGGCACCAGACTAACTCATAGGGCATCAGCTGGGCTCAGGAGGCACAATGATGACTCAGGAGGCACCAGATCAGCTAAGTGGGCATCAGTTCAGCTCAAGGAGCAATATTAATGATCAGGGGGCACCAGATCGATCAGCTCGAGGGCCCAAATAAATTTCCTAGTCCCCAGACCAGAGCGGGGTATAATCAGCTCAGGTAGCACTATATCAGCTCAAAGGACAAGGGATCAGCTTAGTATTTCCCGACCAGCTCGGGGCCCAGATCAGCTCGGGGGTACCAGATCAAGTCAGGAGGCACTTAATCAGTCCAGGAGCCCCACACCAGCACAGGGGCCCTCATCAGCCTCAGTGGGCCCAGCTCAGCTCAGGGCCCCAGAGCTGCTAAGGAGATTGCTTAATCAACTCAGGAGGCCCAGATCGGCTTAAAGGGTACCAAATAGGCTCAGGGTGCGCCAAACTAGATCAGGGGGCACCAGACTAGGTCAGAGGGCATGATATGGACTCAGGAGGCACTATTATGGCTCAGGGGGCACCATATTGACTCAGGGGCACCAGATTAGCTTAGAGGGCACGTGATCAGCTCAAGGGGCCAAAACCAGCTCAGTGGGCACCAGATAAGCTCAAGGGGTACCAGATTAGCTCCGCCCGTACGATTATTGGCGACGATGAGGCATTAGCTGGAAACGGATTATGTGCTCTTACTCCTACCGGGTGCTTGAAAAGGCAGAATGCCCTAGCTGACGGAAAAAGGCTCTAAATTATCAAACAATAGTTTTAATCGCTAAATGCGGTCTAGTTGCACCTAGGTTCAACGGCGTAGGGCACCAAATTTCGAGCGGCACGAAACAAACGGGGTACACCGCCTAGCAATCATAAGGGCACTCTGGCACCGATGGGGGGAGCACGTGCCCCCTGTGCCCCACCCCCTGGCTGCGCCCCTGCCCACATCTCAGCCAGTACCGTGACATTGCATGATGTTCTCATTTCACACACAGTCAGTTGTCAGAGCTAAGAGCTCGTTCGTGGATGAGACGGGATACGGTGTAATCAAAGTGCGTAAGACTGGTTGCTGGTGTGGCGGTATGAAGTGTCTAGCCTTTTTAGTGTGTTAAAACAATTAGTCTTAAACAGTGATACAAGTCGCTTTTTTTGTGGTTTTATGAATACCGCTATGGCTCCTTTTTAGCCTCAAATCTGGCTTTTGTATTGTTTATTTGGCTATTTTAGTGGAAATAAAACTTTGCCCCTCTTTTGCCCTTTTTCTAACTCGGTTTGATCTTTTTCGCTGAAAAAACCTGACAGCCCTGGACAGCATCTATAATCTCTAGACATGGAATAACACAAAAAGTGAGAAGCATTTTTAAACACTAACGCGTCTAAGTTTTATCAAACCCCCTCAAAATGGGGTCTTGCTCGCCTGAAGATACTATAATGGCCAGCACAAGAAATGCCCCCCCCACTGACTTTTCCTTAAAAAATGCCCTGTGTGAGATAGAAGTTTAGTGGGGGGGGAGGAAGCTGTAGTTATGGTTCCCAATTGTGTGTACATGTACGCTCCCATTAATTGATAGGTATGTTCCCAATAATGACTATTTTCATGATAACTGCTACATTTAATCATGTGGAAAAGTACCATAATTGGAAACACTCCTTCCAAAAATGGAAACTTCTTCAAAAAGGGAAATGCATGTCATTGGGGGAAACTGCGGTCAGAGTTGCCAATAATAGTTAAGACCCCAATACTGGAAAAAATGACCCATAATTGGAAATTTTCCTTCCAAAAACAAAAACATGATCTATAAATGAAAACTAAGTTTACTACTTTCATGCTGTAATGGTTTGGTGCTAGAACCTTGTCTGCTGCAAAAAGTAAGGGACAGGTAGAGGACATTCAGCAAATTGGAAATAGTATTCAAGTATACAATTATTATTTCCAGCTCTGTGTGACGGAGGAGGCATACGTCGCATTGAGCTTGTGACAGCCAGCATACTTTCTGCACCTCTGATGTACGCTCTAACGGCATGCACTGCCGCCTCACATCCGTTTCGAGTTCCTACTCCGAGCTGCACCGGTCGCAGTTTGGCTCCCACGCGTGCCGAGACTTTTCCAGCAGCGACCTTTGCAGCTATACGCCGGAAGACGCTGCCGATCGCGATGGGACGTAGGCCACCGTCTTTCTTCCTAAGGGCGTTTAGTGATGCCCCATAAAAAGAGGAAAGAGCACAGCTGGGTATACAGCCGCGGAGCGCGAGATTAGTTAGCTCTGTAAGGGCTGTTAACAATCGCGTCCCGGCCTCAGAGCAAGAGGGTGCCGTGAGGTAGCGCAAGTGTGACGGCTGAATCCCATCCAGACCTGCACTAGATCCGGGCGGAAACGAACGGATAGCGCGCAGTACATCGGCTTGAGTCGCTACCAACGGTGAATCATCGTCTGCTGGCGGAGGCTGGCGCAAGTTTTCTGGTGCATCGGGATGTCCTCTGCGAATATGCTGAATTACATCATCAGAAGGGTGCGCAAAAGAATCATCCGAGGCAAGTACACGAAGTGCGCCACGCACGTCTCCGTCCGCTAGTTTTGAGGAGACTCTGCGCGATATTCCATATATGCCGGACTTTTTCCTTTTCGAGTTTTGTTTTCTCCGTCTAGGGGAAGTTTAGGTTGGCAAAAGTAACGTGAAAGTCAAATATATAAGAAATTCTTCCAAAAGGAATCCGGAAAAATGTCCAATTGTTGCAGTTAAGTACATTTGCACGTGCTCAACCACTTCATGGTACTTCTAAAGAAGAAACAGCTGCTGAATGTGTTTGGGTCATTTATGACCCAACCGGCATATATGTGATCTGGACGGTTCCGTTTCCAGGGTGGCGTGGGGGTGTTCGTGTTTGCGGGAAACATTCTGTTTTTTTCTGTCGGCCTTTCTAGTCAGGAAATATTCTGACATATCTGAGTGGTCAGCGATGGTCTTACTGCCTCTCTGGAAGCTCTGGTCGTCAAGGCCGAATAAGTGAAGGTTAGGAGAAGGAACCACGCCTCGTGATTACGTTCGGATATGGCCTTGTTAATTTGTCGTGCGAGTGCATCTGCCACAGCGATGCGCGCCCCTTTCGGTATTCTAGGGAGTACGCGACAGCTCTTCTTTAGTGATGCTATTTGTTCAGAAAGATCGGAAGTGTCAACTTTAGTTTTGTTTGAGCCATTTGGGCAGCTATCTTCGAAACGACAAGTTGAACACCTGTTGCCCCGCTTAACGCAGCTGCATGTGGTACAGAGTTTCGTCACGGCACTTGCAGCACCGAGCACTGAGGCTCACTGTGCTCGTGGTTTCATCGTCCACCTAGCAGGTCCTGAGGCATGCAAGGGTGCGCGCTGGACTGTACATGCGCGATTATGATGGTGGTGGTGATGATATTCAGTGACTGTAACAATTACTGAATCTTCCCAACTTTTTCATCTTGTAAGGATCAGGGGATAAAATATTCCCGTTCTGAAACGACGTGCGGACTTTGTAGGTAGCGTGTTTTGTAGGTGCGGATCTCTTGTAATAACGTCACGTTCTCCGTTCAAAATTTTGGCTGATCCTTGTTAGGCAACTGCGGGTAACTTACTTACTTACTTACTTATGGCTTTTTATAAGGCGTTCTGTGCATAGCACCTTTCCCCGCCTCTAAAGGAGTGTGTGGGAGAATTTTAGAATTTTGCGTGAGGGCAAGCTACTTTAGTCTGTTAAAGCAATGGGAGTTATTTCAAGTAATGGGTTGCAGGGGCGCAGCCAGAGCTTGTATGGGGGGGCACACCAACTTTGAGGGGCACCCCGGGGAAAAAGGGCACTTTTTAACGTAACCTAAAAAACTTACTATATCTTTGTTTATATCATTTTTGGGTATCTTTCGTTCAATAAAAATGCAATGAAATCATTGACGGAGAAGGAAAATTCGATTAAAACCGAAAAAAGGAACAAAATATCACCAAAATGCCATGGAAGTAGCCAAAACAATACTTTTTTGGGATAGATTTAAGGACAGCCAACACATGCAAATACTTAACATCAGCGGAGCATGTGATATCCGTTACAATGTGCAGGTTAACACGCGCATTGACGGGGGTCTGAGCTACCTTCGCATTGACGGGGGGCGGGTACCCGCCCCCTAAGATCTCGAGAACCACGGTAGGTAGAGAAAAACGGTAAACGGCGTTGGGCTGCGCATCCACTTCTCCATCGAAAACATTGGAACCATTTTTTTGTCAGGTCACATTTAAGGTCATGGCAGGTCAAAACATGCCCGTCATAGGGATAACATGTAAATTCAGTTTTTCGGCCATTACATCTGAACAAGTAAAGATAGAGCAAAACGACTTGAACCATATGAATCCTCTTAGCAAGCTGAATCGAATGATATATAATTTGACATTGCCAGGTCAAATCAAAGATTTGACCTGACCTGAGGTCAGGTCAGGGTCAAATTATATAAAATGCATATCATTAGAACTGCAAAGCCCAGGCGAGTCTAATGCAGCTAAAATAAATGCTCTATCACCATCCGTTACTGAGTTATTCCGTAAAAACCATTTTTCCCATGTATTTCTAATGGAGAGGTCATGCCTCGTACCTGACCTTAGGTCATCGATATCAAAAATACCGGAACATATTTTAGAGAACTCGATAGGGCTATTATGTGATATGAGTTTCAATCGGATAAGTTCACCCTGCTCCGACTTATGCTATCTTAAACTTTTTTTGAGGTCGGGTCACTTGACCTGTACTGGTGACCTGACCTGAGATGACCTAACTTTAAAATTTTCACAGAAGTTGTAAAAATGATGAGGGAAAAGGTATACCAAGTACGGCGGCGCTACGCGCCGCCGTTTTTCTACTATCTACGAAAAACCCGAGGGGGAGCGGGTACCCGCCCCCCGTCAATGCGCGTGTTAAGGCATATTGGAGTCGAATTTTTTTGTTATGCCCACTGGTTTTGTCGTGACGAGTGAGCCCTGGCTGAACACGGATTAAGTTCCTTCCCTCACACAATCGCCGTGGGACGAGGAGTGGCATAGTGTCTTTGGAAGAACACATTTTTGCTGCCGGAAAAATTTGGGAGATAACTTTTGAACTCGTTTATTAAGTTCCATATTCTCAAGGATCGGTCCCAGTTAAGAGTAAATAAAAGGTGAACAGGCCGGTGGTTTAGATGGGGATGGTGTGACAGGGCTGAAAATTGTAACAACTAGTTCTTCATTTAAATTAATTAGTAGAAATCCTGGTTTAGGGGACTGTGCTCTGAGCTCAGGGGCACATGCCTTTTTATCATCCCTTCCCAGAATCCACCAGTATAATAAGCAATTTATATAACCTGGGGTGCCTACTTATTACAAGCCGTTTTAGAGATTCCCCATTCCTCGTTAGCTCCGTTTTACAAGGGGAGTTTCCATTGTGTTTTTATTCCCCATCTGTTCAAGACCAGCTCTGGGGCCCCCAAATGTGGATCAGAGGCCCCCAGAGCAGCTTCCCCATCCCCCAGTTGTGCCTCCAGGGACTAAACTAGCTCAGTGAACCCGCCCCGAAATGATGGGAGTTGGCCTTGTGTTATCGTTATCTGTCTATTCAAGACCACCTCAGGGGCCCCTGACGTAGATCAGGCCACAGAGCAGCTCATTCTTCACCCAGGGACTAGACTAGCTCATTGGTCCCAGAGATGTGACCATCAGACTAGCTCAATGGGCCACAGATAGGCTCATAGGGCCTTAAACCAGTTCAAGAAGCCCCAGAACAGTTTAAGGCGCCAGATCACCTCAGGGGACCTCAAGCCAACTTAGGGTCTCTCACAAGCTCAGCGCCCAGACCAGCTCAGGGTACACTCAGAACCTAGACCCACTCTTGGGCCCCAGATCAGCTCTTGGGGCCCCAGATCAGTTCAGGGGCTTCAAGTCAGGTCAGGGGCAGGATCAAGTCAGGGCCACTAAATCAGCTCAGGAATCCCTCACCAGCTCGGGGCCCAAGCAGTTCAAAAGCCCCAGAGCTGCTCAGGGAACACCAGATCGGCCCATAGGGCACCAGATCAGCCTCGGGGACAAATAATCAGATCATTGGTCCCCGACCAGCTCGGGGCCCAGATCTGCTCGGGAATGGAGGCACTTAATCAGTTCAGTAATCAGTTCATACTATCTCAGGGGCCCTCACCAGCCCCTGTGGGCCCAGTTCAGCTCAGGGCCTGGTAGCTGCTCAGTAAATCACGTAATCAACCCAGGAGGCCCGGGTCAGCTTAAAGGGCACCATATTAGCCATGGGGCACGAGACTAGCTCAAAGGGAATACGATGGGCTCAGGAGACACACTGATGACTCAGCAGGCACCAGATCGACTCACGGGGCATTAGTTAAGTTCAGGAGGCAGTAATCTGCTCAGGGTGCACCAGATCGATCAGCACAGGGGCATGTTCAAGTCAGGGCACTAAATCAGCTCAGGGATCCCTCATAAGCTCGGGGCCCAATCAGTTCAAAAGCCCCATAGCTGCTCAGGGCACACCAGATGCCCATAGGGCACCAGATCAGCTCCGGGGACAAACAATCAGATCAGTGGTCCCCGACCAGCTCGGGAATACCAGATCAAGTCAGGATGTACTTTATCAGCTCAGGAGCTCCATACCATCTCAGGGGCCCTCATCAGCCTCTGTGGGCCCAGCTCAGCTCAGGGCTTTAGATCTGCTCATGAAATCACGTAAGGAGGCTCAGATCAGCTTAAAGGGCACCAGATTACTCAGGGGGCATCAGATGGGCTCAGGAGGCACCAGATCGACTAAGGGGCATTAGTGCAGCTCAGGTGGCACCAGATCGATCCGCTCGGGGTCCAGATCAGCTCCCAGCCCCCAGACTATGGCAGGAGCCTAAATCAGCTCAGGGAGCAACATAACAGCTCAGGGGACACAAGGTGGGCTCAGGGCCCACCAAACCAGCTCGGGGGGGACCAGACCATCTAAGGAGACATCAATAATCAGTTGAGGGGCACCTAATCAGCTGAAGAGGCACCATATTGACTTAGGAGACAGAATCAACTTGGGGAGGCATGAGATCAGTTCGGGGGCCCGAATCAGCTCAAGGGGCACTAAATCAGCTATTAGGGCACCAAACAAGCTCGGAAGCATTAGACTAACTCAGAGAGCATTATATAGGTTCAGGAGGCACAATTATTTGCTCCGTGTGGCACTCGATTCACTCAGGGCACCAGATCAGCTTAGAGGGCAAGTAATCAGCTCAAGGGGCCAAGACCAGCTGAGAGGCCACGAGATGAGCTCAAGGAGCACCAGATTGGCTTTACCCGTACGATTATTGGCGACAATGAGGCATTAGGTGGACACATACTAGGTGCCCATACCCTTCCCGGGTGCTTAGAAAGGCGATAGAATACCCTAGCTGACCGAGAAAGGTATTAAGTTGTCCAACAATAGTTTCAATCGCTACATGCGGTCCAGTTACATCTAGGTTCAACGGCTAGGGCACTAAATTTAGAGCGGCACGGTCCAAATTGGGTATACCACCTGGCAATCAAAACGGCACCCCGGCAGTGATGGGGGCACGTGCCCCTGTGCCTTCCTGGCTGCACCCCTGGACAGTAGATCAACTCCGAGAGGCATTAACCCGCGCCCCACCGGGGGTCCGGCGCCACCTTCGCCCCACCGGGGGGCCATCGATGGCCCCCCTCTAACTCCGAAAATATGGGCGTTAGCGCAAATCTGCAAAGTGCAATAGAAAGCTCGCGTGAATTCAGTAAGAAATTACTTCGCATGTTTTAGTGCTCAGGTCAATGGTTTGACCTCCAGAGGTCAAATTAGGTCAAGATCGGCTATTTTCACTCAAATATGCAATGATTAAGCAAACTGGGCATAACTCTTATGTCATTAGAGCTATTGAGGCCTGGTAAAGTACATTTGATAGCAAATTGCCAGTACTTTTTCCGCTATGTGGAACGTAAAGACCTCCCGCCAGTGGTTTGACCGCCATAGGTCACCTCGTGATCTAATATGACCTGAGGTCACGAAAGGTCACAAAGTGACCTTGCCGTATATCAAATAAAAGCCAGTGACAAGACAAACACGATGGTGTTTGTTTCACCGCTCTAGCTCAATTAGGTCAAAAGTTATTGTCAAAATACTGTTTTTAACCTCTGGTGACCTTGGATGACCTTGGAAAAGTCAAAGGGCAAATATGACCCCTGGGATCCGTGAAAGGGTGTCCAAAAACGTTGTTCTGAGCAGTCTGAGTATTTGCAATCATTTTTGTGGCTTTTATATCATGAAATAGCTTTTCCCCATGCTTTTCCAATGGGAGAGGTCGCCTCGTGACCTGACCTCAGGGCACGAAATCGAAAAATCCCGGATATACACCTTGTAGACCCTGAAGGGGTCATGAAGTGTAGGAAGTTTCAAATTGATCGACTTTGAAATGTAGCTCTTACAGAGCTCTAAAGGTGAAGTGAGGTGACCTTGGTTGACCTCGTCTGGTGACCTGACCTTGGGTGACCCGGGGTAAAAAATTTCAGGGATGATGGGAAAATGATGCAGTGAGAGGTAGAGCCCTCAACCGCGGTGCTGCGCCTCGTCGTTTTTCTGCTATCCCGGAAAAACCTTAGGGGCCATCGATGGCCCTTCCGGTGGGGCGAGGGTTAAATAAGCTCAGAGGGCCCGGATCAGCTCAAGGGGCACTAAAACAGCTAAAAGGACTCCAGGCAAGCTCGGAGGCATCAAACTAACTCAGAGAGTATTTTATAGGCTCAGAAGGCACACTTATTTTCTCAGGAGGGCACCAGATTAACTACGAGGGCACCAGATCAGCTCAGAGGGCACATGATCAGCTCCAGGGGCACCAGATGAGCTCCGCCCGTACGATTATTGGCGACGAAGAGGCACTATCTGGAAACGGATTACGTGCCTATGCTCTTCCCAGGTGCTGGGAAAGGCGACAGAATACCCTAGCTGACCAAAAAGGCACTTAGTTGTCAAACAATAGTTGAAATCGCTAAATGCAGTCTAGTTACATCTAGGTTCAACGGCGCAGGGCACTAAATTTCGAGCGGCACGGCCCAAAGAGGGTACACCACCTGGCAATCAAAAGGGCACCCGGCACCGATGGGTGCACGTGCCCCTTGTGCCCCCTGGACAGTAGATAAACTCCGGGAGGCATTAAATAAGTTCAGGGGCCCCGGATCAGCTCAAGGGGCACTAAAACAGCTAATAGGGCAGCAGGCAAGCTCGGAGGCATCAGACTAACTTAGAGAGCATTATATAGGTTCAGAAGGCACAATTATTTATTCAGGGAGGGGGCACCAGATTGACTACGATGGCATCATATTAGCTCAGAAGGCACATGATCACCTTCAGGGGCAGATGAGCTCCACCCGTAAGATTATTGGCGACGATGAGGCATTATCTGGAAACGGATTACGTGCCTATACTCTTCCCGGGTGATTGGAAAGGACAGAATGTTTTAGGTGACCAAAAAGGCACTTAATTGTCAAACAATAGTTGAAATCGCTAAATGCGGCCTAGTTCCGTCTAGGTTCAACGGCGTAGAGCACTAAATTTCGAGCGGCACGGCCCAAAGCGGGGTACACCACCTGGCAATCAAAAGGGCACCTGGCACCGATGGGGGCACGTGCCCCCTGTGTCCCCTGGCTGTGGCCCTGGACAGTAGATAAACTACGGGAGGCATTAAATAAGTTAGGGGCCCGGATCAGCTCAAGAGGCACTAAAACAGCTAATAGGGCACCAGGCAAGCTCGGAGGCATCAGACTAACTCAGAGAACATTATATAGATTCAGAAGGCACAATTATTTTCTCAGGGGGGCACCAGATTGACTACGAGGGCATCAGATCAGCTCAGAGGGCACATGATCAGCTCCAGGGTTCAAGACCAGCGCTCAGGGGCACCAGATGAGCTCAAGGGGCACCAGATTTGCTCTGTCCATACGATTATTGGCGACGATGAGGCATTATCTGGAAACGGATTACGTGCCTTTACTCTTCCCGGGTGCTTGGAAAGGCGACAGAATGCCCTAACTGACCAAAAAGGCACTTAATTGTCAAACAATAGCTTAAATCACTAAATGCAGTCTAGTTCTATCTAGGCTCAACAACGTAGGGCACTAAATTTCGAGCGGCACGGCCCAAAGAGGGCACACCACCTGGCAATCAAAAGGGCACCCCGGCACCGATGGGGGGGGCACGTGCCCCCTGTGCCCCCCCTGGCTGCGCCCCTGATGGGTTGCAAGATGTTTTAGCTTGCGAATGGACGGGTAACATGCCAAATTATCAATATTTCCAGATTAGTTTAAAAATTCAGTGCTCAGTGGTTCCGTAGTTATGCGCTTAGGGGAAAGCAACCCCGTCCTTAAGAAGCCAAAAATATGTAAAATAGGAGTCAGTGAGGAAAGCATGTCCGTACCTTGCAAGGTGCGCCAGATCTGGTTCCTGCTGCTCCACCAAGCTTTTTGAAGAGAATCAAACAACAATATTCTTCCAACGTCCAAGAAAAACCCATACAACTCCTCATGGATTGCGTGCGCTTGCCTCTCGAAGTGACGTCCTGCACCAGACCCGCGTGCCCAGGCCCACAAACACCGCGACAGACAAAACGACGTTGAGACGAGAGTGACGCAAGATAAAAACGGTAGATTTCGAATAAATTCTTAAGCCCGAGTTGAAAGAAAGGTTCTAAAACGTCAGCAGAATGCTTCCTGAGGACGGTACATCAAGGTATCGCAGTAAGGAATCAAAATGCTTTTCACAAGGGTGTCAAACCTGCTAGCCAAAACCAGAGATGTTGCCCGAACCAAACGCACGTGAAAAAAACGCGCCCCCGTCAAATTGAAGGTGGCTCAGACCCTAGTCAATGCGCGTGTTAGAAGGAATGTGGCACCTTCACAACGTGATTTTAACCCTCGCCCCACGGGGGGCATCGATGGCCCCCCCTAAGGTTTTTCCGGAATAGCAAAAAAAAACGAAGAGGCTCAGCACCGCAGTTGAGGGCTCTACCTCTCACTGCATCATTTTCCCACCATCCCTAAAATTTTTTACCCCGGGTCACCCAAGGTCAGGTCACCAGACGAGGTCAACCAAGGTCACCTCACTTCAAATTTAGAGCTCTGTAAAAGCTACATTTCAAAGTCGATCGATTTGAAACTTCCTACACTTTATGGCCCCTCCAGGGTCTACAAGGTGTATATCTGGGATTTTTCTATTTCGTGCCCTGAGGTCAGGTCACGAGGTGACCTCTCCCGTTGATAAAGCATGGGGAAAAGCTGTCTTATGATCTAAAAGCCACAAAAGCAATTAAAAATGCTCAGCTTGATCAGAAAAGCGTTCTTGGACACCCTTTCACGAATTCCAAGGGCTATATTTGCCCTTTGACCTCTCCAAGGTCATCCAAGTCCACCAGGGGTCAAAAACAGTATTTTGGCAATAACTTTTGACCTAATTAAGTTAGAGCGCTGAAACAAACACCATCGTGTTTGTCTTGTCACTTGCTTTCATTTGATATACGGCAAAATCACTTTCTGACCTTTCGTAACCTCAGGTCATCTTAGGTCACGAGGTGACCTCTGGAGGTCAAACCACTGGCAGGACGTCTTTCCGTTTCACATAGCAGAAAAAGGACTGACAATTTGCTATCAAATGTACTTTACCAGACCTCAATAGCTCTAATGGCATAAGAGTTATGTCCAGTTTGCTTAAGCATTGCATATTTGAGTGAAAATAGCCGATCTTGACCTAATTTGACCTCTGGAGGTCAAACCATTAACCTGAGCACTAAAACATGTGAAGTAATTTCTTACTGAATTCATGCGAGCTTTCTAATGCACTTTGCAGATTTGCGCTAACGCCCATATTTTAGAGTTAGAGTTAGAGATCGGGGGGCACCATGCCCCCCGATGGGGCGAGGGTGGCGCTGGACCCCGGTGGGGCGCAGGTTACCTGAGATAGCCAAGTTGTAAAGCAGGTCGGAAAACCCGGTACTCCATATTTCATTTGACTTAGAACTCGATATTTCCGTAGAAAAAAGCTAAAACCTACCTGACACCTTCCCCCTCAGCCCCACCCCCCCCGTCGCTGGCGGCCATTGTTGTGAGCTACTGGTGTGACAACATATGCTGACTTCACGATGAGCATCAGCCAATCGAAGCACTTGAAGCGTTTCAAGTATGGTAGTGGTTGCCAGATCGTGACATCATCCACAGTCTGATATTTCTTTCTTTTTCTAGAGGACTATTTTTAAAAACCAAATATTGAGCTTATTGTACATTTTCAGAGAAATCATGAGTGGTTTCATTATTTTTGGCTAAAAATACGCCTAATTTCACTAAATTCCAGGATTCGACCAAGGTGCCACATTTCCTTTAAGGCTGCAGCAATCGGCTATTGGTTTTGGCTGCAGTCATACGTCGAAAACTCATAGCTTCAATTCCCTGTAATTATTCACGTCCTTTGTCCCTTTACGGTGCATTTGACCTCCATTTCTCTTCAGAACCCTGTGCAGTGGCGGATCCAGAGGGGGGCAAAAAAGGCAATTGCCCCCCCAAACGGAAAAGCTCGGGGCAAAACTATGTTTTGCCCCCCCCAAAGCGATCGACCTCCTTTTTCCCCGACTCCTTTTTAGCTTGTAAGCAGGATTTTGGTGCTTCAACTCTCAGCTTCAAACATAATTAGTGAAGTTCAGAGTAAATATTGGGGCTTGGATAGGAAAAAAGTATCTTGAGCTCATATTTTTCACCCCGTGGCGTTTTTTTTGCTTTTCGTCTCCAGTTCCCAAAATCCTACCGAAAAGGCATATTGTAACGCAATTTTGCACTGCGCGACGTTTTTTTTTGCTTTTCGACTTTGGTTTGCCCCTCCCAAACCATCCGGCTAGATCCGCCACTGACCCTGTGCCATTATGAGCACCATGTGCTATACGAGCCCCACTTCGAAACTACCTGCATCACTAGCTCTTCAAACGATCTTCTTGCAAGGCACGGTGAAATTATTCACTCTTTATGAAGAATTGCATACTTAAATATAGGATATGGTGAATTAATCAATGTCCCAGAACCTAGAAGAAGAGATTGCACCTCAAGAAAACTGCAAATAATACTTTTTGCGATAAATTCATTAAGATTAACGCGGAGCCGTGGAAAACGTGGCCAAAGCCGTCAGCTGCAGTCAGCTGACTGCCAGCTGACGCTGCAGTCTGCTGACTGCTAGCTGACGGCTTTAGTTTGGGTGTCTGGCGGAGGACGGCTATCACCGTACACAATTGCAGTGCTCTGGCATCAATTCTCAGGGTGACAACAACACACCAGAATATGACACGACGAAACCCGCCGAGCGGCCAGAATAGAGCCTCTTGAGAAATCTCAATCCACTTTGCTCCATGGGGTTCGTCATGCGGCTCTGACGGTAGTGGAGGGAACTGCACGAACAGGCACGCAGCGGCACAGTCAAGGTGACCTCGGCTGCAGTGGGGTGTACAGGCAGGTTTGGATTCCGCACCCGTTCATGGCGGATCTGGAGAATTATCTTACTCAACATCAAATCCATTATCAGCCCAATCAAATTTCTCAGTATTAATCCCTACTTGTCCGACTGGATATCTCACATGCAGTAAGCCGCATTAAATCAAAGACCAGTATTTTACCCCGGTCATTCCTTAACGGGATTGCACGACAGTTTTCTGACAAAAATTATGGCTGGCGCCTTTGCTGGCCTAGTATAAGAGAGCAGTAGCAGCTGACATGAGGGCACTTGGCAAGGATGGCTGCCACGCGTGTGGCTGTATTCTGTGCGCTTTACTTATTGACATCCACCAACGTCCACGGGCAAGGTAAGCCGCATTGTAAGTAAAGTAATCCTGGCATTGACTTAAGTTTCATCCACAGTTTCAATCACGATCGGACGGTGTATCCGGATACAAGCACGATGCGGATAGAGCTTTTGGCAGTGGAAACCGGGTTTCAATCGGATTCTCGTCAATCCGCATCCAACAAGAATATGACAGGATTTGGCAGCGTGATGGTAAATGTTTTCCCTACAGTGCAGAGGGCGAAGGAGAGTAGACTGCAGCGGGTAAAGTTTTCTTCGTAAATTTGGGCAAAGGGAAAGTGAAGGAATGGAAAGGAAAGTGAGTGGGGTGCCAGAAATCTAGACAAAATTGAGATTGAAGACTTCTATCTGTTACATTTATAGCATCATCCAAGCTAAAGCGTTATGGAAACCCAGATGGCTGAATCCGAATAACGTCTTGTTCTCTGTCTTGGAAACGTCATATTGTTTTCGTTCCCCAATTATCACTATTATGGACACTTCCGAAAATATCTTGATTTCCCAATATTGCTTTGACGTACAGCGCTTAAGCCGAGGTCTAGTGTGTTTGGAAATTGTATCCCGTGCACTGCTGTACTTCAACTCAGAGGTCTGTACAGGACGGAAAACTAGGTAGGGGTGATGAAGGAGAAAGAGGACAAAAGCTGGATTAACCCTTGCCCCGATGGCGGGTACGAGGGACCTTGACCCAGGTGGGGGTAAAAAAGACCCCTAGTATCTAATAAACTAAGAAAGCTAAAAAACAGCAATCGAAAGCTGTTCAAAAACGATATCGAAAATACTGAAGTCATCTTTCTCGTCAGCTCAATTTCAAGGTCACCAGAGGTCAAAATAGGTCAAAAATTGTTCATATGACGTGTACTAAAAAAACCTCATCTATCTCAGACACTAAAATAGCTAAGAAATATCTAACACCATTCAAAAGCTCTTGAGATGGTCTTTCTTTGTAGCGCCATTTATTTTCAAGTCAGGTCAAAGCCTAGAAAGCTGCAGGTCACTGAACATTGGGAATTTTCTTTGAAATGTCCATAGCCGCCTAAGCATAAGGGCGTTTCTTTTTTCCACCAATGACTTCAAAACCAGGCAAGATACAGCCATAGCTGATGTACCATTGCAATTCTCTCATCAATACAAATCGAACGATATATGAGATTGCTATGCCAGGTCCAATTCAAAATTTGACCTGACCCAGGTCACAATTTACCCAACTTGGCCAGGTATAGTCATTATGTGTATCATTTGACTTGCAGTGATCGTACAAACACATCGGTGACAAGATAAAATTTCTATCTTTATATATTTAAAATCTATGGAGTAAACACCAACAAATGTTTACTTGACCTTAAATGACCTTTCAAAGGTAACAGGTCAATACTTTTTGTTACAAACTTCAGAAATGGGTGAAGAGCAAGCCCCAAACGATATTTGAAGTTGATTTTATCCTTACTTACTGAGAAAAGCCCTTTTCGTGACTTCCCCATGCATTCGCAATGGGGAGGTCATACTCTGTACCTGACCTTAGGTTACCAATATAAAACTATCGGAGCATATGTTGCAGCTCCTGTTAGGCCCACTTCGTGGTATGAGTTTCAACTTGATAGATGAACCCTCTTTTTAGTTTTGCAGTACTTACCATTTTTTAGGTGAGGTTGCCTTACCTGACCTGGTGACCTGACCTGATGTGACCATGAGCTAAAATTCTCAGGAAAGATGTAAAAATGAGAATGGAGCGGCTGGACTAAGTTTTGTATCCCTGCGCGCCGCCGTTTTCTGGTCACTTTAGAAAAACCCGAGGTGGGTCTAAAAATTCCCCCACCTGGGTAAGGGTTAACCATATTGGCTACCAAACTTCTACGTAGACGCACCGTGCCCTTAAAAAGGGCCGATGTTTTGAAATGCTATACGCTAAACAGGTTTAGACCAGCCTTTTTCATTTTCTTTTAATACACTCCTAAACAAGGAAAGTGAAACTTCTCTGTGTATTACTGACAGAACAACGGGGCGTCGACCTTCGATGTGGCGTCAAAGCTCTCGTCTGATAGTCTGAAGGCGGCGGGATGTCTTCCAGAGGACTTCAAAGTTCCAGACCTGAGTCCCTGTGTGGAGGAGGGCAGCAAAGGCGGTCCAGCCTTGTACCGGGCAGTGGGCTGTGCCGCTGACAGGTATCTTTTTATACTAACCTCCCTAATATCACGTCATGTTTGACGTTTATGTGCTGGAGAAGTAACCACAAGAGCTGAGCATTGCTGAAAAAATTACAATATGGGTCGTCGCCAGTCAAATGATAAAGCCATTGATTTCTTAGTTCTAAACCACTAATTGGGCTTCCAAACAAAACACAAACTTCGGTCAGTCCTCCTTTTGCTGTAGCTATTTATAAGTTTGACACCTTCCTATGGATTCTGTGAGGGCAACATATCGGTAAGTATGAGAACGGGGGCTCCTCATTTTGTTGAGCTGTTTACGTAATATGGGGCTATTGGGGAATATCATTCAGGTATTGTATCAATAGTTTAAAGAAAATCCTTCATAATGGGATTTGAACTCGCATAGCAATGTGATCGAGAAGGCCGAGAACCACTTGATAGTAATTTCACTTCCGCCCGAACATAGCTTTTGGGGAAAAAGCGGCAACACCTCACTGCCTACCAACCCCTCCCCCCGGCAACAGTTCACCGCCTACCAACCCCTCTCCCCGGCAACAGTTCACCGCCTACCAACCCCTCTCCCCGGCAACAGCTCACCGCCTACCAACCCCTCCCCCCGCCGATCCCATGGTGTTGGTTGATATTGGATAAGAGACATTTTGCTCAAGCCCCACTGCGCCTGCTGCGCGGGCAAAGTGTTGTTGTCACTTTCGCTTTCACTGATAGCTGGTTTTAGCTAAAACACTTAATTTTTATTCATATTCTGTTATGGCGCAGCCAGGCAGCAAAATTTATTCGATATGGCAGCATGACGTGCTACCATATCGTGACGTTACGCCGATGTGGATTTCTTTTCCCTTTCGCAAGAAAAATTAGCATTGCGAAATTATTGGCTTCCTAGCCTATTTCAGCATAAGTAACCCAAAATTCATCATTTTTTGTATAAAATACCCAACAATAAATTAAGGATAAAACACACAAGGTGCCACATTGTTAAGGGAACGAGCAGTCCAGGCAATCCATTCTGAATCACACTATGACACTAGGTGGTATTGATTTGAAATGGGTCAACGAGGTTAAGTATTTGGGGCATATTATCAGCTGTAACCTGGATGACACGCATGACATACTACGGGTTAAAGCGATTCTCTACTGCCAGATTAACAAACTTAAGAGCAGGGTTTTCTATGCAGATAGAAATGTTCTCAACATGCTTTTCATGATTTTATGTAGTCAGTTATATGGAGTAGAATTATGGATACGCCCAAAGAATATCAGGGTGTGGCGTGAGGTAAGGGTTGCATTTTATTCCTGTTTGAAACGTCTTGAAAATTCCCATCTGGTATCATAATCGGACAATGTGCTCTGCTTATGGTGTATATACCTTTGCATACTTCTGGTTAAAACAGATTGTGCTGTTCGAATTCTTGTAGAAAAATACAAATATTATCATTCATGCCTTCAGGGGAATTTGGCATTTTCATAATGTGATTTTAACTGAGATAGCCAAGTTGTAAAGCAAGTCGGAAAACCCGGTACTCAATAAATCATTTATTTTGGAAATCGAGACTTCCGTAGAAACAGCTAAGACCTACCTGAAATGTACCCTCATGTACCCTTAGCAGTAGGCCACAGTGTTCATAGCTGTTGATGTGACGACATATGGTGACGTCACGGTGATATCAGCCAATCGAAGCCCTTGAAGCCTATTGAATATGATAGTGGTTGCCAGATCATGACATCATCCACCGGCAGATATTTATGTCTTTCCCTGTATGTACGAAATAAACATTATTATTATTAGTAGTAGTAGTACTATCATTGACTTTGGCGCTGCCTGATAGATAGGTAAATGAAATTGTGATGGAGGCGTGGTCGCGCGGTGCGTCAAGATGTGCGAGTCGGGTGCCGTGGTTGTGGTGTTGTGCGGGCCAAGTTGACGGTAGGAGGCAGGCAATGTCGGCTCGCTTGGCCGAGTCCTCCAAACGGGTGAGTCTGTTCCGACACTCCCACTCAACACCCTTGGGCTCCAGGAATGGAATGCAGCTAGTGCCGAGCTTTGCAGCCCTCCCTGATTGTAAGGGTCCCATCCGCCCCCCCCACGATCTCTGGCCCCTTTAGCCACCCGCACGCTAAACGTTTTCCGCATAGAAGTGGCACCGAAACCGTTCATCCTCTCCTCACTCTTTTTTGTGCCCGTTGACTGTATACATTTCCCGCGGATCTACCGTCATAAGGTTTCTATTCCCCTCCCCCTTTTCCTACCGGTCCTTCCATAGCCCCTAAACTACCTTCCCTTACGAACCACCCTAAAGTGGCCCCGTAAGCTATACTATCTTCTCGCCTCAGCAATTGCATATCTTGGCGACATATCACCGCACATCAGGAGCCCCATCTCTTTGGAGCGGATATTCTGCCAATTCCAGCACCCTTCGACTTCGTCGTCTCCAAAAACGATCACTACCTCTTATACCCTCCTCCCCTTTTTCCTGCCGTGTCGCCCCTTCCGGCGTTTTTTTGCTATCAGATCCGGAACGGATGCCCTCGGAAAGCATTTCCACCACTGAGTTCTCTTGCTAGCCATACACTCATAACATACCTTGACCTTGGACCATCCTCTCTCGCGCCTCTCGCTCGTCCTCAAAATTCCGAGTCCCTCCCCGATTCCATATTCATCCTGGTGTTTCCGAGAACTCACAGCTAAAGCCACGTCGGGCAAAACCCGCGGTATTTAGAGGTCACATTCCTCCTTTTCGTGATCGTGGTAGGGTCTTCTTTATTCGTGCAAGGGCGTGCAGGAGGGCAGTCTATTCAGTCCTCCCGTGCACGTTTCGGTGCCTCTGTGACCTCCGGAATAAGAGTCAGCCTGAACCCGTTTCGGGAGCCAGTAGGCCCTAAAGTTAGAAGGAAAGTAATGCGTTACTGAACCAGGTCAAAAAGGGTCAAAAACGGATCAAGGCGGATCAAGGTGCACGTTTTGGAGCCTCCTTGACCCCCGAAATGGGAGAGTTGTCCTGACCCGTTTAGGGAGCCAGTAGACCCAAAAGATAGGAAAGGAAGGGGGCTATTGTGGGACATAGAATAGCGTTCAAATGACTCCCCCCACGTCTTTGTTATGCTATGGCATGTACGCTTGCGAGGGGGTTCCGTGGAGCTTGGTCCAAACCACGTTGCACAACAGCACCAATTGGATAGCCGTACTTTCCTTGTTTGTAGCCTTCCAAGACGTATGGTTGTCATCAAACGCTGTCTCCAGTTTTGGGGGCACTTCAGCCTGTGTTTGAGTGGCGTGTTTATGACAGAGCATAGACTCACCCGTACCCACCTCGACATTTTCCTCAAAACTGCACTAATACTGGAGGCCGCTCCCTATCAGTGCAGTTTTGAGGAAACTGTCGAGGTGGGTACGGGTGAGTCTATGCTCTGTCATAAACACGCCACTCAAACACAGGCTGAAGTGCCCCTAAAACTGCAGGCAGCGTTTAATGATAACCATACGTCTTGGAAGATTACAAACAAGGGAATTAAGGCTATCCAAATGGTGCAGACGTGCGACGTGGTTTGAACCAAGCTCCACGGAGCCCCTCCTCTCTCAATTTTACATTCCATAGTATAATAAAGACGTGGAGGGTTCATTTAAAAAACCATTCAATGTCCCACAGTAGCCCCCTTCCTTTCCTTCTAACTTTCGGGTCTATTGGCTCCCGAAATGGGGTCAGGGTAACTATCCTATTCTGGGGGCCACGGAGGCGCCGGAAACGTGCACTGTGATCCTTCTTGACCCGGCTCTGACCCTTCTTGACCTCACCCGACTGTTTCAGTAACCCGTTACTGTCCTAACCTTCGTGCCTGCTGTCTCCCTTGAGCTAAGTTGTCCACCGTCAAGGCCTTATGGTCCAAGTCATGGAGCATTGATCGTACAGGGTGTGGAGAAAGGTGGCATACGGGAGATAGTGGATCTGGCCGCGATTTCCAGGAGCCATTTGTTTAGCATTTACCAGGCCGAAGCGACGAAGATGGGGGAACGGACGGCTCCTGACTTCTAGGGAGATGCTTTATATGAAGTGGGTACTCTGTTAATTTGGGGGAAAACCTAGCAGGAAAGGGCGTTGCATGTGTCGACCCAAGGCTCTGGCTGGGCTGTGGAAAAGCCGATGTGAGGGACGGGCAGCCGGTACGGGATGCGTGGGCGGGTAGGTTCTGAAGGAGGACCGAGCCTAGGGAGGCGACGGCAGCGGTGAGATGCCGCCAGCAGGTCCCTCTCGGAGAGGGCACATTGGAGAACGTTTGGTTTCTGCGGCTGGGGCAACCAGTCGCGATGGGCCCGAGGGCCCATACCTTCCACCACTTGAAGGCGGTCTCCGTCGGGTCTTCTCTCCCGCAACTCTAATCTTGGAGTCATAAGCCCACTTGACTAGGGCGTCAGCTGCTTGTTGGGCCCGGTTACTGGCAACCTGTACAGTGCTCCCGGCATAGAGTGCTGCGGTATCGTCCGCGTACATGAGGGGTTCACTTCTGGTATGGCCTTGAGAGACGCAGGGAGAGGGGCGCCCACAACAAAAACAAGGCAGGGTCCAGAACACCGTCCACGCCCCCTCTCTCAGAAAGTGCCAGACCCAGCTGACTATGCAGCGTGAGACGCCTGGTTCCAAGAGGCGGACTCTCAGAAGGTGATCGTCGACCGTATCGTAGGCCCTGGCGAAATCAAACGTCAGGACCACTTACTTCTGGGCCGACGCACGGTCCAGAACACTCTTGCTTCGGGCTTTTGGTTTTTGCCACCCATCCTGGGCGGTCAGGATGAGGCGGCGCATGTGGACGACCCGATTGTGATATGCACTGATTCCGAGGCTGCCCTGGCCTCGCTCCGTCCTGGCCCCGCAAAACAAGTCACCCTGCTCGTGATTCAGATCTGAGAGGTCCTCTCGACCATCGCAAGAGGGAACCGTCAAGTAATTCTGCAGTGGGTCCCCTCCCACTGCGGAGTTCTGGAAAACGAGAGCGCAGACGCGCTTGCCAGCGAGGCATCTGCCATTTCCCCACATGGAGATGTCGGTGGACGTCACCACGGTGTCCGGGCGGCTGCCAGAGCGGTGAGGTCTGACTACATCAGAGCTTGGCCCGCCGGCTGGTACCGCTCACTCATGGGAGAGCGACTCCCGCCGCCTCTGCCGGCTGGTCCTGTTCACGGCAGTTCCTACACCGTTCGACCGGAGCCCTTGCCGAGAGTGCAAAGGGTGTAACACCATTTGCTGCCCTGCGGGAAGATGTCCCCATCTGCAACAAGGAGGCGGACACCCCGAAACACGTCCTCCGGTGGTGCCCGGCCCTCATGAGGACTAGGTTGTCCCTCGTGGGGAACATTCATCCCAGCCTGCCCCAGGTCTAGGGGGCGACGTCGTGGTTGCCTGGAGGTCCATTCAGAGCCGCCTGGCTACGACGCCGTCGGGGTCCAGAGGAAGTTAACAGCAACAACAGCCTTGGGAGGCTCGTCACGCTAGGAAGGTATTTGCAGGTTGGCTAGGACGTGGACCCCCGGTGGCCAGTAAAATGAAGAGCCGGAATTTGGTCATTCCGGTAGTCCCATGTCCATGACCTCCAAGCCATAGGGGCAGCGACTCCGCAATGCATCCACTGGCATGGTACGTGCAGGCGGGATTTTATGCAGCCAGCATTTAGTAAGCTTCTGTCTGGGAAGGAATTGAGGCGGGAAAAAGGAGCACGTGATCACCGGGGAAGGGCGGAACTGAATTACCACCTGTTGGGCTCTAGCCAAGCCTTTCGGAGCTGCGGCCACCGATGTGGGTTTGCACGAGTAACTGGCGGAGGCGATAGGACGAGGAACTTTTGGTGCCTTAGAACGGCCCGCGGATAGCGGTTCGTACCGATGTGACCGACTGGGGATCCCATCATTTGCGCTCCCCATCGGTTGCGCCGGAAAACGGTAGCGAAGCGTAAGCATGACTCCAGGTGAATTACTTCCTTCTTTTAGCCGGGGGACGTGCAGTCCAGCCTAATTGGTTGGTGATGCTTAGGAAGGGCTAAACAGGCTGCCCCCTGCACGCGCTTGCGCTAATAAGGTATTTCTTTCCACGATCACGAATAGGAGGAATGTGACCTCTAAATACCGCTGGCATTGGCCGATGGGTCTCTAGCCGTCAGATCTCGGGGACACCGGGAGGGATATGGAATCGGGAAGGGACTCGAAATTTTGAGAACGAGAGGCGTGGAAGAGGATGGCCTTAGATCAAGGTATGTTATGAGTGCATGCTCAGCGTAAGGACCTAAGGGTAGAAATGCTTACCGAGAGCATCCTTTCCGGATCTGATAGTGAAAAACCCACTGCAAGGGGCGACGCGACAGGAATAAACGGAAGATGGTAGGTGGGGATCGATTTAGGAGATGGCGATTCCAAAGAGTGCTGGCATTGGCAAAGTATCCGCTCCAAAGAGATGGGGCTCCTGGTGTGCGGTGATATGTCGCCGAGATATGCGATGGCTGAGGCGAGAGGATAGTATAGCTTATGTGGCCACGGTAGGGTGGGTCGTAAGGGCAGGTAGTTTAGGGGGCTACGGAAGGACCGGTAGGAAAAGGGGAGGGGGAATAGGAACCTTATGGCGATAGATCCGGGGGGAATTATAGTCATCGGGTTTGAAAAGGGGCGGGGAGAGGATGAACGGTTTCGGTGCCACTTCTATGCGGGTATTACTTGGCGTTCGGGTGGCTAAAGGGGCCCGAGATCGTAGGTGGGGATGGAAGGCGATGGGACCCTTACAATCAGGAAGGGCTGCAAAGCTCGGTACTAGCTGCATTCCATTCCTGGAGCCCAATGGTGTTTAGTGGGAGTGTCAGGACAGACTCACCCGTCTTAAGGACTCCGCCAGGCGAGCCGACATTGCCCGCTTCCCACCGTCGACTCGGCCTGCCTCCTGACCGCGCACGTGACGAGCACAACCTCTTTTACATACATTTAGTGTGATGCTGGGAGCGGGTGCGACGTCGTCACCACTGTTGAGCGTGTCGCGGCCACAATCTGCCGCACTAGCTGGCCATCAAGAGGGCGGCCCGCACACTAACGACAACGACACCTGACTCGCACTGAGCGACGCGCCCCCTGACCACGCCCCCCGTCACAAAATAATCTCAGCCTTTTGCTGTATTCCGAACATTCCACGCTCCCTTCAGTTGATGCATGTTATGCGTGTCTCGGCAGGTTAAAAATAGCAACCTCATCGGGGCTGGATGTCAATGCCCTGTACAGCCTGGCAGACAATATGTCCTCGGAAGATGCCTGGACCTCCCGACAGAAACAAAATGTGGACATCTGCCTCGCAGCGATGAATGACACTATTTTGTCAACTCCACAGCAGGAGGCTATCTTCATGCTTTCTTGTACGCACAAACTTAAAGAACACCAATGTCGACTGGATGTGATGCGGCAAGTTGGAAAGCTAATCAACGTGGACGGCATAGTGGACTGGGGACAGGTCCTTGTTCGCTGGCTGGATGAGAGCTGTATTGACGGCGCTAAGAACGCTGAAGAAGAAGCAGCCTTCGCCACTTGCGCTAATGGTACTGCTCTTGACATGGGCATCATCGAATCAGCCATCAGCCTAGCTGGAACCCTTACACGTGTGGTGGATGATGGCGTCAGCACCATCGACAAGCTGTCTCTACCTTCGGAAGCGGAAACGGTGTCCCTGATGGAACAACTGGAACTGTTCCAGTCAGCAATCAGCTGTATGGTACGAGCGACAGGCGAAGTCAAGGCCGACGGCACGGTGGACTACCGCCGTGCCCAGCAGCTGACCTCAGAGTCCCGGGGAGATCCGGGGCTGAAGAAAGTGGAGGCAGCTGTAATCGAAACGTGCCGGCAGCGGGGCATAACAGATGGTGAAGCATATCTGAGGTGTCACGACAGCAGTGCGGCCTACGCCTGCAACTCCTTCAAGTCGTACCTCTTTGTGCTGTTTAGGGGTAAAAAACTACCCGAAATGTAAGAATGGGGACCGGTGGCCCAGTGGCTTCATGTCGTTTTCAGATCGGACAGCATGGAATAACACGTGCACCGACAGGGGTTTGAGCCTCCTTCACTTTGACGGGGGCGGGTACCCTCCCCCGCCCCTCCTAAGATCTAGAGAACGATGCTAGATAGGGAAAAACGATAAATGGAATCGGATAGCCCATTCAATTCCCTATTTAAAACATTGAAACCATTTTTTGTTAGGTCACATTTGAGTTCACGACCGGCCAAGGCATGCTAACTGAGAAATAATATGCGAATGAAGTTTTTCAGTCATTCCGTCTGAACTGGTAAAGACAGAGCAAAACAATCTGGACCATTACAATTTTCGCAGCAAGCCAAATCGAATGACGTATTGACCTTGCTAGATCACGTCAATCAGGTCACATTTAGGATTAATTCTGACCTAAGGTCAGGTATACATAATTGGGAACGATCGTGTCATTATAGGTATCGCCTTACTCCATGTGTGAAATTATATAGACTTTTAATCAATATAGAAAAAACGAATGAATAAAAGTCCTGAACACATCCATCTATCAGAGACACTCCTTTCCATTCTTCTCAATAATAAGACTCTGATTATAACTTGCACTTTTCTGTTCAATTCATGTCTGAGCCTCTTCTCTATTTTTCGGTATGGAAAATGACAGGAATTTGGGAAATATTGCGGTGCGTTTGTATCATACAGCGATGTTAAAATAAACTTGTGAATGAGAATATTAAAGGATGGGTGCAGATTTGCTACGTCACAGAAAAGACTCGACTCCCCTAGCTGTTTGCAAACTAAGAAATATAGACGCAGTATAAAGCAGTATGTTGCTTACCACCTGATATCTTCAGTGGCATATAATCCGCTGACCTTAGGTCCGTTGCGACCTTGCGAGGTCACTTATATGACCCGAACACGCTGAGTCATCATTAAAGTAAAAACGCGACGAACATTTGCGCCTTTTTATTAACGGAACGTCGCAGAAGCACGTTTGAACATTTTCAGTATTCCGGAGTGCGCAGAGGTATGCCAAAAATATTAATAGACCAAGTAATAACCTTTGCAGCCTCACATAACCTAACGAGTGCTGGCAACCCCGGTAAGCGAGCGACTGCATCACCAGTAAAACCGGCTCCAATACGGTAGAAGGTTTCTGCATATGATGTTCCGTGTCAAATGAGGTCATTTCTGGTCACTGACTTTGAACGAACTTGAAATATCATTGTCAGTGACCTAGCTGAAAGTCAGCTATGCGCGCGATACAGCCTAGATGCTGAAAGCGCCCTATACACCCCAATACACACAGTCAGCTATGCCCCCGGGGACTGATTTTAGCAGCAAGCAAAAACAGGCGCTAGATTACACTTGTAAAGGTCATTTGAGGTTAGCGACCTTTTTTAGTTTTTATACGGCTGCTAGCCTTAAGTGACGTTTGGCTTAGACAAAGAGATTGACACAAAAGCCCGAAGGCTTAAGTGGTGGGTCCTCTCTTATCTCTCTCATACAACACATCACTTATACCGGACGTATCACACACATACACAGTAAGATTTGGACACACATAAAGAAACAAAACAAGCAAACCAAACAAGTAATTGAGTTCCTGACCACCGTTTTGTTTTTTATCGTCGCAAGTCACCACCGCGAGCGGGAGCCTACCGAACTGCCGCCACCCGGCCGTCCGAGTGATATGGGTGTCAAACAGACAACGCGACCGGCAGCACGAGTAGAGGAGCCGAAGCGAGACAGACTACCCTGCCACCACCGAGCATTTGCAGTGGTCTATAGCATGCGTAGATAGCTGTGGCGTCTGTCTCGGATAGCAGCTCCCAGTGGGCGGCAACCACGGACGCTACCGCTGGATTGCGGGATGTAGTTTCGAGCGGGAAACATACTAGCATTGTGTATTGCGTTTAAGTAAATGTACACTGGTGTTGCAATTTTCTACAACCTGTTGCAATGGCACGATATGTCTCTGAACTAGCTTTTTGCCAAATTCCATCCACTTCTATCGATATTAACCATTCGAAATCCTGGTGTGAAGCAAAATGAACAACAGATAAAATTACCGCTTTGAAATATATTTTACGACTTATAGCTCGGCTTAAGCCCCTCCCCCATGTGAAAATGCCTACAGCTATAGCATAGGCGGATGATGTTTTGAGGCAATGGTGGGGAGGCTGGGGCTACTAGGCAAATTCAGGGCGGCGGGGGAGGAAGATATGGGGCACGTGCCCCCCTTTTGATCGATCCTCGGCACCCCCTAAAATGTCACTTCCCACCCTCTTCCCCTAAGATATAAAAATCGGTGCCCATCGGAAGGATTTTGCGTCTCCCTGATGGGTTTTGTCGGTCAAAAGTGATAACCTCTGTTCCGGATTACACCCCTTCCCCCTGGGATGGTGCCTTCCCTAATGGCAATCCGGGATCCACCTATGCTCGAGCTCCTTGGCCCCACCTCCGTAACGACCCCCCCACTTCCGTACCCCCTCACCTTCCCCCGAAACGAAGTAGGTGGATCCAAGGGGAATGGGGACAGGTGTTCCCCATCGAAGCTAAGCGCCCCCTGAAATTGTCACAGAACCCCCTGGAAAGTTCGATGGCACCTTGAAATTTCGGTTTCCCCATAGATGCAGGTATCGGGGCCCACTGATAGGATTTAGCGCCGTCTTGACAGATTTTTCCGGCCAAAAGTGGCGTCCCTGGTCCAAATAGCGCCCACCAAGAAGGTTCCCCATCCCCCTCGCCCCCCATAGGCAATCCTGGATCCGCCTATGGGAAGCGACATTTCAGGGGGCGCCATCGACCTTTAGAAGCGTGTCTTTGTAATAAAGCCCCTAGCCTCGCCCCTTCTATCCGCCACCGTGTTTAGACATTTAATTGATATATAAATCTCGTTGCACTCTGTTCCATATTATCGAACAATACCAATGAGCGACAATCGGTCATGCAGATTTCGAATCTGGTCTTCAGGTCAATGAAAAGTCACTGCACATCTGCAGTGGAACTAATGGTAACAGAGGCCATCTCGGCAACCTACGGGTCGATTTTCTTGAAATGTTTGTGAACAAGAGAATAGCACAGTATGTAAACAAAAAATGTCATTTTTAAGCTGCACTGTTCTGCGCATGCGCAGTAGAAATCATGAAAACAAGCCTTAAGGTTAAAGATATTTTAGAGGAGGGCATGAACAGAGGAGAACCAACATGCTTAAATTTAGCATGCATGTTTTGTCACCCTTGGTAACTACAAAGGTCAGTGCGCATGCGCATTATTTTTTATGGTGACGGAGGCAAACTCGGGAGCCAATAGACCAATCTTGCTCAAATTTTGTGAGTAAAAGCAGAATACTATCTGCTAATCCCAATTGACGCCATTATGATGCTGCACTGTGCTCCACATGTGCAGTAGGAATTCTAAGGAATAAAAGGCTATAAGTGATAATTTAACCCTCACCCCACCGGGGCCATCGATGGCCCCCTAAGGTTTTTTCGAGATAGCAGAAAAACGACGAGGCGCAGCACCGTGGTTGGGACTTCTACCTCTCACTGCATCATTTTCCCACCATCCCTAAAATTTTTTACCCCGGGTCACCCAAGGTCAGGTCACCAGACGAGGTCAACGAAGATCACCTCACTTCAAATTTAGAGCTCTGTAAGAACTACATTTCAAAGTCGATCGATTTGAAACTTCCTACACTTTATGGCCCTTCCAGGGACTACAAGGTGTATCTCCGGGATTTTTCGATTTCGTGCACTGAGGTCAGGTCACGAGGTGACCTCTCCTATTGAAAAAACATGGGAAAAGCTTTCTTATGATTTAAAAGCCACAAAAGCGATTGAAAATGCTCAGCTTGATCTGAAAAGCGTTCTTGGACACCCTTTCACGGATTCCAGGGGCCATATTTGCCTTTTGACCTCTCCAAGGTCATCCAATTAACCAGGGGTCAAAAACAGTATTTCTACAATAACTTTGGCCTACTTAAGCTAGAGCACTGAAATAAGCACCATCGTGTTTGTCTCGTCACTGGGTTTCATTTTATATACGGCAAAGTCATTTTCTGAGCTTTTGTGACCTCAGGTCATCTTAGGTCAGGAGGTGACCTCTGGAGGTCACACCACTGGCGGGAGGTCTTTACCTCTCACATAGCGGAAAAAGGACTAACAATTTGCTATCAAGTGTACTTTACCACACCTCAATAGCTCTAATGCCATAAGAGTTATGCCCGGTTTGCTTAAGCATTGCATATTTGAGTGAAAATAGCCGATCTTGACCTAATTTGACCTCTGGAGGTCAAACCATTGACCTGAGCACTAAAACATGTAAAGTAATTTGTTACTGAATTCACGCAAGCTTTCCATTGCACTTTGCAGATTTGCGCTAACCCACATATTTTCGGAGTTAGAGGGGGTCATCGATGGCCCCCGGTGGGGCGAAGGTGGCGCTGGACCCCCGGTGGGGCGCGGGTTAAGCCAGGAGACAGACACACGGAATACCAACATGTTTCAGTCAATTATAACGGTATCTTCGCTCTCATTCACTGCAGACGTTGCTGTACATGCGCAGTGGTACATAGGGTAACCGAAGCAAACTCGGTAGCAAATAGGCTGAATTGACTGAAAATCTGCAGGTAAAGGTGAAATATGTTCGGCAATCCCATCATATCTTATATCGTGTTTCCTTTCTCCTGGGTATGCCCAGTGTTTACTTAAAAAAAACTTTATACGCATGTTTCTTTATGTGATGACATGAACAGAGGGCAAACGTGACGCAGTGTGCAGAGACATGCTAATGTAGGAAAAATGGGCTTACACAGGGGATTGAATGGAGCCATAATGAGAACAAAAACCAAAACTCCAACATTGCGTTGTTATAAGTATCAAACTGCTGAAAAAAACTCGCCTACCAATCGAACTGTTTGGCTAACGTACATTGTCATCGTCTTCTCTTGCGCCGGAGTGGCACCTGCCGAGGCCACAGGCCGAGGTAGTAGTAGTAGTAGTAGTCGTTGCCTGTTCTGAGGTCTGGTATCAGATACTTAAAACTTGCAGGGATGAAAGGCAGGAACCCATAAAAGATCCACCGGCTGCCGATTTTCAAGTTTTGCAAAAAAGTTCCCGATTTTTTTAATATATTTTTTAACTTTTATTTTTATTTTTTCCTATTTTTAGTCAACAGCTCTCAAACTTACACTCTTTTACACACAACCAATTACCAGTTGTTGGTAAAAGTTTGGAGCAAAAACTCGTTTTTGTTCCATGACGCTCCGACGACTAGTTCTCCACTGAGGGGCAAAACACTTCGGTCCCCTTTTTCCCATGCAGCAGTGGTGACGTCATTCTGCCCTCCTTGCATGGACCTCCTGTGCTGCAGCGGTAGGCTGCAGCCCCTAGCCAGAGTTTAGCCCCTAGCTACACCCATTGCATTGACCACCATTTGAATAGCCACCATAAATGTATATAAACATATGCAACATATGCAGATTCCGTTGCACTCCGTACCAAATTACCGAACAATATCAATGAGAGGCAATCGACCAAGCAGATTTCGAATGTGGTATTCAGGTCAACGAAAGGTCACTGCGCATGCGCACTGGAATTAGTGATAACAAAGCCTATTTCGGCAACCTACGGGACGAATTTCTTGAAACTTTGTGAGCAAGAGAATGGCACGGAACATAAACCACATATGATTTTATATTAAAGCTGCACTGTTCTGCGCATGCGCAGTAGCAATCCTAAAAATAATCCTTAGAGGTGAAGATATTTCAGACGAGGACATGAAGAGAGAGAAAGCCGACATGAGTAAATCTAGCATGAGAGTTTTATCACCTTTGGTAATTACAAAGGTTATTGCGCATGCGCATTAGGGCTTGCGATAATGGAGGCTTTCTCGAGAGTCAATCCATCGATTTGACTCACATTTTGCAGGTAAGAGCAAGATACTATCTGCAAATCCCAATCGACGGCATTATAACGCTAAACTGTCCTGCCCATGCGCTGTACGAATTCTACGAAAGAAAAGTCAATGGGAGGCAACTTTAGACCACGAGAGGAACACACAATAAACCAGCATGGTTCAGTCAATTCAGCATGGTTCATTCCTTCTCTCCGATCCGTCCGGGAAGGTCGTGTGCTATCGAGCTCCGTGCGTGGCCAGGGGTGATGACGGTGCGTTGTGTCACGTGACCAGAACTGTTTTCGGGTCTGATTTGTCGCTCGATTTCTGAAGTTTGATTCCGGGGTTCATAAGTTTGATCAGCGTTTATTAATATTGATACTTATAATTTTCTCTGTTCAAATATTTTTCGCGCGTCTTTTCGCGCGCGTCTATTCGGGTGAAAGCAATTAACCTGGGGCAGATTTGAAAGTAACTTATTGATATTTGTTGCGCCTCTCAATATTGCCGTACATTTTTGACCCCGTGAAAACCTTAGGATACTTAACTGTTGGCAGATCTCGGGGAAAACCACGTCTGAACGTAGTAAGACGGAGATTTCCGGATCTATCTTCGCATCTCTGCGCGCGAGAACGCGGAGCGGGCGCCATATTTTGCAGACTGCTGAAGCGCGTGACCCCAGGGCGTGATCCTAAGTGAGTGGGAAAGCGGTTTGTGGAAAGGGGCAAATTTTGGGTTTATCGGCTGCACAATCTGTACTTTGTCACTGAAACCTCATCTCTTTTTGTGTCTAAGCCTCTTAACATTAATTTAGTTGGCCTAGTTGTGCAAATTTAGCCAACCTTACATTGTCTGAAACCTATTGTATACCTACTACCTACTTCCAGGAACAGTAAAGCAGTAGTTTGCTTCTTGAATTAAATTAGTTTTCAGTGGGCAATTCCATCCATGCTCCTGGCCTTCCCGTGCTGCTTGTGTTTGCTTAAATACTGTTATTGTGTGTGTTGTGTGCTGCTTACGTACACTTGCTCCACAGAAACTCCCAGATTCCAAATCTTGTTGCCACTTTGGCAATGGCTGGCTCCCCATCTGGTTGAGCATCGCCCACCCTGTTAAAATCACCTGCCATAGATTGCACACTGTTTTGACTGGATCACATCACACCACATTCATTCACTTGCCTTGCCAGTTGCGCAATCGAATACAAATAGATACTCCTCACTTGCAGAGAACTGCCAGGCACACAGGTTATAGCAGTCAGGTTTAAATCCAAATGGCGTAAATAAGACAGGTTTAAATCAAAATTGCGTAAATAAGTTTTGTTTCCTTTAAGGTCATAAAGACTTGTTGTCAGATTATGGGTGATTACGACTAGGTAAATTTCACCTTTACTAAAGACTGTGTTGTTGGGTTTTTGTGGCTCATATATCCTTAACCCTATTTCCGTCAGGCTCCCGGCTACCCCTATTTCCGGCAGGGGGGGCAATATCGGCCCCCTCTAAGATCTCGTAATCTAACCGGCCGATTTTGAAAATTCAAAGTGCCATAGATTCTTCTGCTGCTAAACTTGATTTTGAAAAAAGAAAATTTCAAAATTTTTATTTTTTAGGAGAAGGTCGTGCAAAATATACAATTTTTGTGTATTTTTTAGATTTTCCATAACCCTTGTCTCTGTTGTACGATTTTCACAAAACTAGTTCAGATTTACAAATAATTGACCCAAAATTTTCATATACTCGAGTTACGCAAAAATTCGAAATTCAATGGCAGTTTCAGGACCAGGACTATGAGGGGAAATATATACAACCTAAAAAGTTTTTGTTACGCGGATTAGAAGCCGTCATATACTGCTTGGCATCTTTGACACATAAATAAATGAGAAAAAAAGTGAAAAACTCATCAGGGGCGGATGCAGTAAGGTAAAACAGTGGGGTAAAATACATACCAACAATATGCGAATGGTATGCATGAGTATATTAGTCCCTCGACTAGTTGAAATTTAATTTCTGATAATTTTTACCCTCCCATGGCAGCTCTGGGAAAGGGGGTGACATAGGCGGATCAAGGACTCGTCGTGGGGGGGTGGGGGTGATTGGAAACACATTTTCAATATACAACGATATTGAGTCGCGGCGGTGATACTGGTTGGGAATATGCATTTTGAAAATGTTTAGTGACTGGACACGCCTCTGGTAATCTAGAATTGGGTTATAACTATTTTGAATTTTCATATACCCAATTGTATTCGCCCTGGCACGGCTGTAAGTAGTCTTCTCACTTACTAACGTTTAGTCCTTCTTGATAACATTCCCCCCATTTTGAGCTGCTGTAACCGCCCCTGATGAATACAAATAGTGACAATTGTGATTGCACTATCATCTCACATAAAAAATGATATGATAAAACCATATAACTGGTATCAGGATCAGCAGAGACGGCTTCCTTTTACAAAAAACCCATCGCATACGATAATACTTGGTTTGTGGATAGAACCTCCCCAAAAACCCAGCCATAGCTCCGCCCCTGGTAAATATATAATCTTGAAAATTTCAGAAAACCTGCCTGTACTAGTTTTAGGAAAAGTCAGGAAGTTTCAAAGTTCTATCGCAAGCCGTTTCGGAGATATTCTCGAAAAACCTGAAGGGGGGCAATATTAGCCCCCCTGCCGGAAATAGGGTTAACTTAGATGCAGGTGGGTTAATTAACAAGACAAAAAAGTCTCAACTTAGATCCAGTTCCCAGTTACACCATTAAGTGTGAGGTTGCTTCTTGCTTGAAGCATGTGGAAAGACTACTGATTTTCCAACTAAGCCCTAGTCATGAAACCTACTCTAAAATTTCTTGATTCTGCCTTGAAGAAACTGAGGGAAAGTGTGAGGGATGTCACCAAAGAAAATGAAAAGTTGAGACACGAGCTACATTGTGTTCGTGCTGAGTTGAATGAAGTCCAAATTGTTGCATCCAAGGCATTGCAGGACAAAGATATTCTGAAGGGCAAGCTTGATATGATAGAAACGAACCAAAGTACTGCATCAAACTACCAAAAAAAGCTTGCCAAAGAAATAGAGGAACAAAATCAGTACAGCCGGAAGTATACCTTGCTCCTCACTGGGAAGGCTGTTCCTCCTCCGGGGAGGGATGAGAACACAACACTGGTGGCTGTAGAGCTCATACAGCGTCACCTGGGTGTGCGGATACATCCTGCCGGCATAGTTGCCTGTCATCGCCTTCAAAGGAGGGGGACAGTCCTGGTGCGCTTTGCATTTCTTGACGAGAGGATGACCGTGTATGCCAAGCGTGTTAGGCCGATCCAGCATGGATTGATCATCCACGAGAGTCTCACCCCGGAGCGTCTTGAGACTGTTAGAGTCCTGCAGCAGCTTCATACTCCTCGTGACAAATCCCCATTCACATCATACTTCACCAGTGCAGGACGCATATTCATCCGCGTCTCCCCAAACTCCAGACCGGTCGAAATCACAGTTGGGTCCACCAAGACTGAGGTTCTCCGATTGTGTCAGCGGCATGGGGGTCGTGATCTTGGCCGGGTTGATGGAGGTGTGCCCGCGGGCCTTGGGGGCCGAGCTCCGTCCGCCATTTCTGGTGGTCGTGGTGGGGGTCCCGGCTCGCGTGCCTCCTCCCGGGCTAACCGTCCGGTAACTGGTGGGGTTGCCTCCCCATTGCCTCGGGGAGTGCTCCCTGAAGGTGTGGGTGGGGCTCATGGCCGTGGGGAGGGGGCTGGCTTGTCCGCCTCGCCCCCTGCTGCCCGGCCAGCTCCTGCTTTGGTGATGGGTGGGGGCGGAACTTCCGAATTGGTGGCCCCCTCGAGCCGGCTGGATGGGGCCCCTGTGATGGCGGACGGGCCGGGTGGTTCTGGGGGGCGGGGCTTGCAGCCGTGCCTTCCTCCCACTCCTGTCCCTCCAGGTTCTCCCCCTCGGTGGTGCCTGGTGGGGGATCTGCTGTGGGGGCTGCCCCCCTGGTTGGGGGTGGCAAACCGCCCCCTGAGCCGGTTGGGGGGTCTCCCGTGGGGGTCTCCCCTCGACAGATCAGTGCCCCTGCATCTGGTTTGGGGATCCTGGTTGGGCCCCTTGCGCTGGATCGCCGTTCTGGGGCTCCCCAGGGTCAGCGGCTGGCGGTGGGCGTCCCTCTGACACTGCGGGTCCTGATGGTGCGTGTGGGGGAGGGGATGGTGCCCCCGGAGCTGTGGGAGATATGCCTCCCATTATCCCTACTCCTGCTCAGCCAATGGGTGATGGGTCGGGGGCTGCTTGTGCTGCTCGGGGGTTCAGCCGCCCCTCCATGTGCCCGCGCTCCATGCACGTCCCGCTTCACCCATGTCACTGACTGGGACATCTCATGATGTCTAGGACTGGACCTCTGTCTAACTGGAATCACCATACACTTAGGTAGTTGGCCCACCTGCAGTCAAAACATAGTAGTTTTTACTTTTATTCTTTCGTTATTGTTGACACATATTTAGTCTTGCTAACCCATTCACATTTTGTTTCTAAATTTTTAATTGTCAGAAATCCAATATACAGCCTACAGTGAACAATCATGTAACTCATAGATTTACCACCAAATTCTCAAACCTTGATAATGATGACCATAACACACTATCAACTAATTTAGATAAAGTTCTCAATGCGTGCAACTATCTCCCCATAGACGGGTACAACAATTTAGATACCTCTTCCGTCTTTCCCATAATACATGTCAACATAAGATCCCTACCAAAGAACTTTGAATCCCTGCAAGCATTTATTTCACAATTTAAGCGCAAACCTTATGTTATGCTCGTCACTGAACTTTGGCTGGATCCTGATCTCTATGACAACTTTCAAATCCCTGGGTTCAATGTGGAAATATCCACACCCCAAAATTTTAAGGGGAAGGGGGCAGGCATTTATATTAACAAACAAATTACTTACAGCAGGAGAGGTGACCTGGAATCCAAATCACTGCAGCACCAGTCTGTTTTCCTGGAAATTCAAAATTTATTTTCTTCTCACCTAGTTATTGGCTCAATCTATGGATCCCCATCTTTTCCTTCTGGCATTTTCTTTGATTACCTTGAATCATCTATAGACAGGCTCTTTCATGAGAAAAAGGTGTGTGTTCTTGGGGGAGACTTCAACTTTGATATTATGAAAAGTGAGGTCTCTGAACAAAATTCTTACTTTTTGCACTTGATGCCTTCCCTAGGCTTCTACCCTTGCATCTCACTACCAACTAGAATGACTTCCGAATCTCAAACTCTTATCGACAACCTATTTTGCAATGATATTTCAGTAGTCAAGTCTTCCTCAGTGCTGCTTTCAGATATTAGTGACCATCTCCCTGTCACTGTCGAGCTACACACATCATTTAAGATAAACACTTCAATATCCAAAACTACTACCTCTTTTGATTTTAGACAAATTGAGACACTAAAAGATAACCTTAGACGAAAATTGCAAGACTTTGAAAGAATTACTGATCCAGTAAATGCTGCAACCTTCATACAGTCAACTCTCACTGAAGAAATATCCAAACTATCATTAAAAAGGTATCTCGAAGATATGTTCCAATCCGCCCCTGGATCTCCTTTGGTCTCCTTAAATGTATAAATAAAAAATCTGATCTTTATAAAAAATTTATCAACTCAAGATCAAAGTATGATGAAACAGTCTACAAAAGATATAACAATGTATTAACTAGTGTTATTCGTAATGCCAGAAAGCTCTATTACCAGAAAAAATTAGAGGAAGACAAGACTGACCCTAGGAAGCTTTGGAATACCCTATTAACTCTGACACACAAAATCAAAACAAAAAAGATCTCCCAGAATCTTTTGAGGTGAATAAAACAACAGAAACCAACCCTCACAAACTAGCAAATGTATTCAATAAGTTTTTCTCCACTATAGGGTCTTCCCTAGATGCTTCTCTTCCGCCGTCCACCTTAGATCCACTCAGATACATGGGGGACCCAGCCCCCTTGACTTTGATTTCCATCCAGTTGATGCTAGTAGCATTCAACAAACAATATCATCTCTTAGCAACAAAGGAGCAGGATATGATGGTGTTAGCGCTAAAATCCTGAAACTAATATCTCAAACAATAATTCATCAATTAACTCACCTTTTCAACCTGTGTCTCTCCCATGGTGTGTTCCCAGACCAACTAAAAATTGCTGTAGTAGTTCCTATATTTAAATGTGGGGACCGATCATCATTTACAAATTACCGCCCAATATCACTTCTTCCAATTCTAGCAAAGGTCTTTGAAAAGCTTGTCTATATTCAAATCTCAGAGTACCTAACTGAAACCAACTCAATTTACAAAAATCAATTCGGATTTCGAAAAAAACATAGCACCTTCATGCCAATTGCTCTCCTGTATGATGATATAACTTCTGCCATGATCGACAAAAAATTATCAGTAGCTATTTACCTAGATCTTAGCAAGGCATTTGACACTGTAAATCACCAAATTCTTCTTTCTAAATTAAGATACTATGGTTTCCGTGGCACGTCTCATAAATTTATTTGCTCTTATTTAGAAAACCGCTCCCAGTTTGTTAAATTTAATGGAAACCTGTCAACTACTCCGTGCAAACTCACCATGGGCGTGCCGCAGGGCAGTGTTCTGGGTCAACTTCTATTTCTCTTATACATAAATGACTTACATAAATCCACAAATATTCCAAAATTCTACTTATTCGCAGATGACACCGCCCTGCTCCTTACTGCAGAAAGTAGAATAGACCTAGACACAAAAATTCGTGATAGCCTCGCCCAAATTACGTCTTGGCTCCACTGTAACCGCCTCTCTCTAAATGTTAAAAAATCAAATTATCAGTTTTTCTCCACATCTCCCAATGACGACCTAACTATTGTAATGAATCAAACAATACTTCACCGAAAATTCTCCACTAAATATCTAGGGGTTATCATTAGCGAGGATCTGAGGTGGACGGATCACATCAGAAGTGTGGAAAACACCATCTCAAGGAATATAGGCCTAATTCGACGATCACAGCACATCTTCAACTCAGATCACACTCTCCTGCTGTACAACTCACTGGTACTGCCTTACCTGAATTACTGCCTGCCTGTCTGGGGGAGTACATTTGAATATAAATTAAATAAGTTAAGCCTGCTTCAGAAAAGGATTGTCCGAATAATTGCAAAAGCTGACCGTCTAGCACACACTGATCCGTTATTTAAAAGATTCAAAATCATAAAATTAACTGACCAAATTGAATTAGCCCAGCTCAAAGTCTTGCACAGTTATCTAACCAATTCTCTTCCTGACCCCATGAAAGAAAGGCTTCATCTGATTGATCAAACTCAAATCGCTTATAACATAAGAAACCAGAGTCACTTTCATGTTCCTTTTGCCCCAACTAGATACAAAAATTTTCCCTCTTTGTATCTGCCCCCAGATCATGGAACAGAACTATAGCCCGTAAAATACCAAATCTTGGCGATGTCCCATTGAGTAAATATTTCTTCAAAACAGTGACCGAGAAAATATACCTAGACACTTACTAATATCATTATCGTTTACAATTCTGTTTTTGCTTAGTTTTTTTCACACAAAACTAATATCACACTTTCTCACTTTTTTTGGATACTTTCTTGATGCTTTCTTTACGATATATCCTACCTCGATAGTGGGCCCATCAACACACACTAATTTCCCTGTCTTGCGTAGTCCCTAGAATGTGGCGTGCTTGGGGTGTCGTACAGGCTAGCCTCCGACTCCCTCCTGCTGAAGTCGAAATCACCATGCTGCTCTCCTCGCCTGACAGTCCACTCTCCTTAGCCCTGTTAAAAGTTAAAAGCTGTGAGATAAATGTGTAAAATAAAACAAAAACTGTTCTTGGTTAATAAACTACTAGGAGGTTGGTCGGCACATCCAAGCTAAAACCTTATATGCCTAACCCGTGTGTCTTTTGACTGGCTAATCGGTGTGCGCCGCGTGACGGTATTCCCAATGCCTGCTCGCTGATGGTTGCGGGGGATCGTGAACGGGTCGCGAATCGGTCGTCGGGGTTTGCGGCCGCATTGTTGGTCGTCGCGGAGCTGGTTAGCACACCCCCGCTCCACCTTGTCCAAATCCGAATCTAACTACTCGTGTTCCGTGTCTCTCCGGTGAACCACTTAATGAACCCAAAACTGCCGCCCTTTTTCCTCCTGCCGTACTTATTCCGAATCTACTTTCAGCGCTCCCAGGCCGCGGGTGCCTGGCGCGGATGGCCGGCGCGGGTGCCCCTGGTGGGGGCTAGTGTCGCCGCGGGTCGCCGGCGGCTGGCCGTCCGGCCGTGGGCGGGTGGCTTCCGCTCTGCGGCTGCGTTTCGCCGGTCGCCGTGCCTGGGGCGGCCGCCTGCCGGCCGCCCTGCGGTTGCATCTCGACGGTCGCCGCGCCCGGTCGGCCTCCCGCCGTCCGGCGTGGTCTCGTCTCTGCGGCTGCACGTCTTCGGTCGCCGTGGTGGGGCGGCCTCGCGCCGCCCGCCGCGGTGGCCGCTCTGCGGCTGCGCCCCGGCGATCGCTGAGCCCGGGCGGCCCGTCGCCGTCCGGCGCGGTGTCGCCTCTGCGGCTGCGGGTCTTCGGTCGCTGCGGTGGGATGGCCTCCCGCCGCTCGCCGTGGCGGCCACTCAACGGACTCATCCCGGCGTTCGCCGCGTCCGGGCGGCCTCTCGCCGTCCGGCGCGGCATGCGGCTTCATGTCTTCGGTCGCCGTGGTTGGGTGGCCTCCCGCCGCCTGCCGCGGCGGCCATTCTGCGGCTGTGCCCCAGCGATCGCTGCGCCCGGGCGGCCTCCGCCGTCCGGCGCGGTGTCGTCTCTGCGACTGCCTGTCTTCTGTCGCCGTGGTGAGGTGGCCTCGCGCCGCCCGCCGCGGCGGCTGCGCCCGGGCGGCCTCTCGCCGTCCGGCGCGGTGTCGTCTCTGCGGCTGCGGGTCTTCGGTCGCCGCGGTGGGGTGGCCTCCCGCCGCTCGCCGCGGCGGCCCCTCTGTGGACTCATCCCGGCGGCCGCCGCGTCCGGGCGGCCTCTCGCCGTCCGGCGCGGTGTCATCTCTACGACTGCCTGTCTTCTGTCGCCGTGGTGGGGTGGCCTCCCGCCGCCCGCCGCGGTGGCCGCTCGGCGGCTGCGCCCCGACGATCGCTGCGCCCGGGCGGCCTCTCGCCGTCCGGCGCGGTGTCTGCGTGTCTTCGGTCGCTCGCTCTCTCGCCTGGGCGTCTGCCACCGCCCGCTGCGGCGGTCGCTACGCGGGATATCGTCACCTGTTGTGGAGGTGCGGCGACCTCTCTGCGGCCGGGCTCCGGCCCGACGGTTGTGTTGCCCTGTATTTTCTCGCTGTATTATACTGTTACCCATGCTTTTTATAATATTGTCCAGCGTAGTCATGCCGGCCGGCCATAGGATTTTAGGGTGCGCACCCATTGTACTGTTTAAAAAAAAATTATGCTAGTATCTTCGCTGTCATTCACTACAAACGTCACGGCGCATGCACGTTGCCACTTTTGGTAACAGTAACGAATGGGCGGAATCATTAGAAAATTGGCAGGTATATGTGGAATATAGTCCGTAAACCACGAAAAATTGTAAAATACATTTCCATTGTTCTGTGCATGCACAGTCTTTACATAAATAGGCGTTAAACGTGTGTATATTCCATCGATGACTTGAACAGAGGACAGATGTGATGCAGATTAAATAGACATGCTATGTTAACGATATTGCATTGCTGTAACTATAATACTGCTAAAAATCCCCGCCTGTAAATCTAAGTGTCAAGCTAACGTACATTGTCACCGGCTTCTCCTACGCCGGAGCGGCACATGCCGAGGCCGCAGGCCGAGGTTGTAGTTTTGTTGTTGTCTGTTCTGAGCGCTGGTATCAGAAAGTTAAAACTTTTATGGAAAGACGGCACTTCCAAATGAATAAACACCACGGTTTCCAGTTTTCAACATTTCCAAAATTTTGCCCAGAATTTTGCATTATGTGAATTTTAACTTTTATTTTTCTATTTTTGGTAATTCATCTAGAGTATTCAAACTTGCACCCTTTTACATCAGGGAAGTTTGAAGTTGACACAAAAATATGAAACGAAAAAATCTCAAACTTAGTGCTCTAAATTAGCTTTTAAGCTTTGCACCCTAAATTTAGCGGAAAACTCATGGTCAAAACTATAAGCTTGAAATATCTGAAGCTACGGCAGTTCAGGTTCTAAGTCAAATACCAACTTATAGGCCTGTTTGTGCAGTTCTGCACAAACACAAAAAAACGGAAACGGAAATTTGAAGGTCATTTTTGGCCAATTCCGTGAAGGTCTGCATTTCCCAAAATATTATTCAAACACTTCTATCTTCCGATATAATTAATCAAAATTAATTTCCATTTCAGATTATAAAAGAAAATAGCCTCCCCTCTATATATATTTAGGGATGAAAACTTTCAGACTGAAACTTTTTATTTTATAGGCAAAAATAAAATATAAGTTTTAAGACTTTTTATTTTCAGTCACCTGGTTTCCAGAACCTGATAGCTACGGTATTAAACTTAACACCTGAATAGCAAGCTTCGTTGCCGTCATTTTTCTCACTCATACTACAATTATCTCTTATGGCTCCTGAGCTATAAGCCGTAAAATACTTTTCAAAGTGGTAACTTTATCTGTTAATTTTTGCTTCACACCAGCATTTTGAATGGTTAATATCGATGAAAGTGGATGAAATTCGGCAGAAAGCTAGTTGAGAGACATATCTTGCCATTGCAACACCAGCCTACCTTTTACTTAAATGTAATACACAGTGCTAGTATGTTTCCCGCTCGAAACCTCACCCCGCCGTCCGGTAGTAACGTCGGTGCTGGCGGCGCACCGGGAGCTGCTATCCGAGACAGACGCCATCGCTATCTACGCATACTATAGTCCAGCGCGAATGCTCGGTGTTGGCGGGGTAGTCTGTCTCGTTTATGCTCCTCTACTCGTGCTGCCGGTCGCTTTGTCTGTTGTACTCTCATATAATAAAGATTTTATTCACCCCTTTGAAACTACTAAATTTCTGAAGTCATAAAGCGTAAAAACAGCCCTCTCCATAGTCAAACCTAATGCTTTACACCCAGTCAGAGCATGCTTGAGTGCTTGCACCGACATGTTCGCAAACTTGCACCGACATGTGCCAATCCACGCGGGCGCACCGAGCGTTAACCCTGCTTAGAGGTGACCGCTTCAAGGCCAAGACGCTAAATCCTCGTGCCTTTGGCATGGGAATGGCAGTCACTGAGTTCATAGTGTCCACAAAACTAATGGACTTCCATTAGAGCTATGCAGATCTGAAGTGCCGACAGGATATTCTATTAACATTGGACCCCATCACACCCCAATTCGCAGACACTTGGCGTACTCTGGTACCCAGTATTCTAGGAAATCCACACTTGCCCTCATTTCTGGATGATGAAATATTCTCGGTCAACTCGTCAGCATCCGTATCAAACCGTATATAAACAGCCGCCTTCAGCGCTGAATAGGCAGTCGTGTTTCGCATTCGCCATCCCGACGGGGAAGTTCTGCTGGTCAGCTCCGTGACATGTGACCAGTGGTGACGAGGAGACTGCTGACAGTGTAGAGTGTTGGAACTACTGCTGAGTTACGGCCTGTTCACAACGCCAGGCCAAACGTGGGAAAATAAATTGGACTTAGTACAAAAAGTACCTTCCTCGCCCACGACGAGGTCCTAACCGCTACGCAACCATAATTCACAGCCACACCAAAGAGCCCATCTTGGTGACAACTTATATCGCTCGGACGGCCAGGTGGCGGCCGCGCGGTAGGGTCCCGCTCGCGGTGGCGACTTGCGACGAATAAAAAACAAAACGGTGGTCAGGAACTGGTTTGCTTTTTTGGTTTGCTTGTTTTGTTTCTTTCTGTGTGTCCAAATCTTACCGTGCATGTGTGTGATACGTCCGGTATAAGTGATGTGTTTTATGAGAGGGATAAGAGAGGCCCCACCACTTAAGACTTCGGGCTTTTGCGTCAATCTCTTTGTTATACCCGTCATATTATATATATATGTTGTGTTCATAGTGACAAATATAAGTTACAATAATGTTTAGGCGAATTTCAAAAACTAAATTTATAAAAACATTATATGGCACCGCATTTAACGCGTTTCGTATTCACTTCATCAGTATGCAGCACAATACAAGTATGAATCGAAACAGGAATATTCAAACATCAACTTTGAATTTCGGCAATCATGTCATGCGAACAATTCTTCAACAGTCCTTCAGCAAAAAAGGTTTTCCGATTATTAGCACACAGGCCACAGTGTGCACACATTTTGAAGTCGCCTTTTTATGGTATGAATATTCTGAAGTCGCGTTTTTATGGTATGAATGTGTGCACACTGTGGCCTCGGTGCTAATATTCGGAAAACATTTTTTGCTGAAGGACTGTTGAAGAATTGTTCGCGTGACATGATTGCCGAAATTCAAAGTTGATGTTTGAATATTACTGTTTCGATTCATACTTGTATTGTGCTGCATACTGATGAAGTGAATACGAAACGCGTTTATGTGGTGCAATATAATGTTTTTATAAATTTAGTTTTTGAAATTCGCCTAAACATCATTGTAACTTATATATATATAAATTTATAAATAAAAAAAAAAAAAAAAAATAAATATATATATATATATATATATATATATATATATATATATATATATATGTTTCCGTCCAATAAAAGTTTATCATCTATCTATCTACCCACTAGTTATGCATCCTCTGACCATAGGTAACACTGATCAAAGCATCCACCGTTGCACACTATTTCTTTCCCAGCCAAATAAACCTCTTTGTGGTGCTATGATGACACGTGACTCCTTGCACTGCCTGCTTAAAGGGAATGTGGCAACTTCACAACGTGATTTTAACTGATATAGCCAAGTTGTAAAGCAGGTCGGAAAACCCGGTACTCCATATTTCATTTGACTTAGAACTCGATATTTCCGTAGAAAAAAGCTAAAACCTACCTGACACCTTCCCCCTCAGCCCCCCCGTCGATGGCGGCCATTGTTGTGAGCTACTGGTGTGACGACATATGCTGACTTCACGATGAGCATCAGCCAATCGAAGCCCTTGAAGCGTTTCAAGTATGGTAGTGGTTGCCAGATCGTGACATCATCCACAGTCTGATATTTCTTTCTTTTTCTAGAGGACTATTTTTAAAAACCAAATCTTGAGCTTATTGTACATTTTCAGAGAAATCATGAGTGGTTTCATTATTTTTGGCTAAAAATACGCCTAATTTCACTAAATTCCAGGATTCGACCAAGGTGCCACATTCCCTTTAAAGCTGCAGCAATCGGCTATTGGTTTTGTCTGCAGTCATACGTCGAAAACTCACAGCTTCAATTCCCTGTAACTTATTCACGTCCTTTGTCCCTTTACGGTGCATTTGACCTCCATTTCTCTTCAGAACCCTGTGCAGTGGCGGATCCAGGGGGGGCAAAAAGGCAATTGCCCCCAAACGGAAAAGCTCGGGGCAAAACTATGTTTCCCCCCAAAGCGATCGACCTCCTTTTTCCCCGACTTGTTTTTAGCTTGTAAGCAGGATGTTGGTGCTTCAACTCTCAGCTTCAAACAGAGTTAGTGAAGTTCAGTGTAAATATTGGGGCTTGGATAGGAAAAAAGTATCTTGAGCCCATATCTTTCACCCCGTGGCGCTTTTTTTGCTCTTCGTCTCCAGTTCCCAAAATCCTACCGAAAAGGCATATTGTAACGCAATTTTGCACTGCGCGACGTTTTTTTGCTTTTCGACTTTGGTTTGCCCCTCCCAAACCATCCGGCTAGATCTGCCACTGACCCTGTTCCATTATGCACCATGTGCTATACGAGCCCCACTTCGAAATTACCTGCATCACTAGCTCTTCAAACGATCTTCTGCAAGGCACGGTGAAATTATTCACTCTTTATGAAGAATTGCATACTTGAATATAGGATATGGTGTATTAATCAATATCCCAGCACCTACAGGGTGTTTCATAAAGAATGATATTTTTTAATTGATCATAATGCGGTTATAAATAGGTTGTTAAGGTATGATTTACATATCAATCGAACGCAAATTTTGGGACATTTACGATTATTTGTATTTTGATAAATGTTTTGATATTTTTTCTGGTTAAAAATAGTCTTAAAAATGAGCTGAAAAATACTGTCTGTTTAGCCCTCATCGAAAATGTTCGTAGATATCACGCGCGTATCACGTGACAAGTATCACGTCAATGACACTGCAAACATCACATCGTCACTGCGGTACATCACAGTACACACGCACATTGCCTCTGGAAATTAATTATAAAAACACACCTCTCAAGCTTAGGAAAGCTCGGGTCCAAGCAAGCAAACCCCAATTGGTCCATGTCCCTTGCTCTGCGGTGGATGGTGAGGTATTTTGCGCTGTGTCCGCCGCATCCATTCATTCATATGGAAGGTAAGCCAATGAGCCATATGGAGCTTGAGCCAACAACTTTAAACTTGTAATATTACTGAAACTTGTGCTTTTGATGTGCATGCTCACATGCCATTTTTGTGTGCTAAAGCTGTTTTAGAGTGCTGCCAGTTCCGTTTTCTCAAATATAAGCGGGCATGTATTATGTTTCTTGCATCATTTTTCCGAGTACATTTAAGACGGGGGAAAATATTTGATGCAAATGAAAAATGTCTATCGAAAAATGTCCTCTAATTTACCATTAAAATGAGTGTTTGGTGGGCGGATTTGAAGGATTTTGAGTCCTTTACTGAACATTTAAAAAATATCATTCTTTCTGAAACACCCTGTAGAAGAAGATATTGCACCACAAGAAAACCGCAAATAATACTTTTTGCCATAAATTCATTAAGATTAACGCGGAGCCGTGGAAAACGTGGCCAAAGCCGTCAGCTACAGTCAGCTGACTGCCAGCTGACGCTGCAGTCAGCTGAGTGCTAGCTGACGGCTTTAGTTTGGGTGTCTGGCGGAGGACGGCTATCACCGTACACAATTGCAGAGCTCTGGCATCAAATTCTCAGGGTGACAACAACACACCAGAATATGACACGACGAAACCCGCCGAGCGGCCAGAATAGAGCCTCTTGAGAAATCTCAATCCACTTTGCTCCATGGATTTCGTCATGCGGCTCTGACGGTAGTGGAGGGAACTGCACGAACAGGCACGCAGCGGCACAGTGAAGGTGACCTCGGCTGCAGTGGGGTGTACAGGCAGGTTTGGATTCCGCACCCGTTCATGGCGGATCTGGAGAATTATCTTACTCAACATCAAATCCATTATCAGCCCAATCAAATTTCTCAGCATTCATCCCTACTTGTCCGACTGGATATCTCACATGCAGTAAGCCGCATTAAATCAAAGACCAGTATTTTACCCCGGTCATTCCTTAACGGGATTGCACGACATTTTTCTGACAAAAATTATGGCTGGCGCCTTTGCTGGCCTGGTATAAGAGAGCAGTAGCAGCTGACATGAGGGTACTTGGCAAGGATGGCTGCCACGCGTGTGGCTGTATTCTGTGCGCTATACTTATTGACATCCACCAACGTCCACGGGCAAGGTAAGCCGTGTTGTAAGTAAAGTAATCCTGGCATTGACTTAGGTTTCATCCACAGTTTCAATGACGATCGGACGGTGTATCCGGATACAAGCACGATGCGGATAGAGCTTTTGGCAGTGGAAACCGGGTTTCAATCGGATTCTCGTCAATCCGCATCCAACAAGAATATGACAGGATTTGGCAGCGTGATGGTAAATGTTTTCCCTACAGCGCGGAGGGCGAAGGAGAGTAGACTGCAGCGGGTAAAGTTTTCTTCCTAAATTTGGGCGAAGGGAAAGTGAAGGAAGTGAAAGGAAAGTGAGTGGTGCGCCAGAAATCTAGACAAAATTGAGATTGAAACTTCTATCTGTTACATTTATAGCATCATCCAAGCTAAAGCGTTATGGAAACACAGATCGCTGAATCCGAAATCTCAGCTCTGTGCTGATCGCCTTTCGCCCATGAAAACATAGGTATTAGATGCAGGTATTTTTAGCCGCTGTCAAAGCTCAAATCCTACTTGAGGCTTTTGTTTGCTGATGAGAGCCCCAGTTGCAACTCCACGTTTTAGCCTACTTCCACGATGCTTCAACAATTCAAGTCATCAACAAGTTACTTAAGCTGAGTATTCTTATGACATATTCTTTTCACTATTCAATTCCACCGGTTCATACCATAGACAGGTCGGTAAATGAATTAGACTTTTTATTACTTCCCATTCAACCGATGGACCATTGAGTTTTCAATTTAATCATCTGATTAGTTCATTTTGTTTGGATAACAGGAATAACGTTTTGTTTAGCGGTGGAAACGTCATATTCTTTTCGTTCCCCAATTATCACTATTATGGACACTTCCGAAAATATCTTGATTTCCCAATACTGCTTTGACGTACAGCGCTTAAGCCGAGGTCTAGTGTGCTTGGAAATTATATCCCGTGCACTGCTGTACCTCAACACAGAGGTCTGTACAGGACGGAAAACTGGGTAGGGGTGATGAAGGAGAAAGAGGACAACAGCTGGATTTACCCTTGCCCCGATGGCGGGGACGAGGGACCTTGACCCAGGTGGGGGTCAAAAAAGACCCCTAGTATCTAATAAACTAAGAAAGCTAAAAAAACAGCAATCGAAAGCTGTTCAAAAACGATATCGAAAATACTGAAGTCATCTTTCTCGTCAGCTCAATATCAAGGTCACCAGAGGTCAAAATAGGTCAAAAATTGTTCATATGAGGTGTACTAAGCAAACCTCATCTATCTCAGACACTAAAATAGCTAAAAAATATCTAACACCATTTAAAAGCTCTTGAGATGGTCTTTCTTTGTAGCGCCATTTATTTTCAAGTCAGGTCAAAGCCTAGAAAGCTGCAGGTCACTGAACATTGGGAATTTTCTTTGAAATGACCATAGCCGCCTGAGCATAAGGGCGTTTCTTTTTTTACCAATGACTTCAAAACCAAGCCAAGATACAGCCATAGTTGATGTACCATTGCAATCCTCTCATCAATACAAATCGAACGATATATGAGATTGCTATGCCAGGTCCAATTCAAAATTTGACCTGACCCAGGTCACAGTTTTACCCAACTTGACCTGGTATAGTCATTAAGTGTATCATTTGACTTGCAGTGATCGTATAAACAAATCGGTGACAAGATAATATTTCTATCTTTATATATTTAAAATTTATGGCGTAAACACCGACAAATGTTTACTTGACCTTAGATGACCTTTCAAAGGTCACAGGTCAATACTTTTTGTTACAAACTTCAGAAATGGGTGAAGAGCAAGTCCCAAACGATATTTGAAGTTGATTTTATCCTTACTTACTGAGAAAAGCTCATTTCTTGACTTCCCCATGCATTCGCAATGGGGAGGTCATACTCTGTACCTGACCTTAGGTTACGAATATAAAACTATCGGAGCATATGTTGCAGCTCCTGTTAGGCCCACTATGTGGTATGAGTTTCAACTTGATAGATGAACCCTCTTTTTAGTTTTGCAGTCCTTAGCATTTTTAGGTGAGGTTGCCTTACCTGACCTGGTGACCTGACCTGATGTGACCATGAGCTAAAATTCTCAGTAAAGATGTAAAAATGAGAATGGAGCGGCTAGACTAAGTTGTGTGGCGCTGCGCGCCGCCGTTTTCCGGTCACTTTAGAAAAACCCGAGGTGGGTCTAAAAATTCCCCCACCTGGGTAAGTGTTAACCATATTGGCTACCAAACTTCTACGTAGACGCACCGTGCCCCCAAAAAGGCCCGAGGAGTTGGAATACTATACGCTAAATTGGTTTAGACCAGCCTTTTTCATTTTCTTTTAATACACTCCTAAACAAGCAAAGTGAAACTTCTCTGTGTATTACTGACAGAACAACCTGGGACATCGACCTTCGATGTGGCGTCAAAGCTCTCGTTTGATCGTCTGAAGGCGGCGGGATGTCTTCCAGAGGACTTCAAAGCTCCAGACCTGAGTCCCTGTGTGGAGGAGGGCAGCAAAGGCGGTCCAGCCTTGTACCGGGCAATGGGCTGTGCCGCTGACAGGTATCTTTTTATATTAACCTCCCTAATATCACGTCATGTTTGGAGTTTGTATGCTGGACAAGTAACCACAAGAGGTGAGCGTTGCTGAAAAAAATTACAATATGGGTCGTCGCCAGCCAAATGATCAAGTCATCTCATTTCTTAGCTCTAAACCAATAAATGGACTTCCAAACAAAATACAAACTTCGGTCAGTCCTCCTTTTGCTGTAGCTATTTATAAGTTTGACACCTTCCTATGGATTCTGTGAGGGCAGCTTATAGGTAAGTATGAGAACGGGGGCTCCTCATTTTGTTGAGCTGTTTACGTAATATGGGGCTATTGGGGAATATCATTCAGGTATTGTATCAATAGTTTAAAGAAAATCCTTCATAATGGGATTCGAGCTCGCATAGCAATGTGATCGAAAAGGCCGAGAGAACCACTTGATAGTAATTTCACTTCCGTCCGAACATAGCTTTTGTGGAAAAGGCGGCAACAGCTCACCGCCTACCAACCCCTCCCCCCCCGCCGATCACATGGTGTTGGTTGATCTTGGATAAGAGACATTTTGCTCAAGCCCCACTGCGCCTGCTACGCGGGCAATGTGTTCTTGTCACTTTTGCTTTCACTGATAGCTGGTTTTAGCTAAAAAAACTCAATTCTTATTCATATTCTGTGATGGCGCAGCCAGGCAACAAAATTTATTCAATATGGCAGCATGGCGTGCTACCATATCATGACGTTACGCCGATGTGGATTTCTTTTACCTATTCGCAAGAAAAATTAACATTGCGAAATTATTGGCTTCCTAGCCTATTTCAGCATAAGTAACCCAAAATTCATCATTTTTTGTATAAAATACCAAACAATAAATTCAGGATAAAACACACAAGGTGCCACATTGTTAAGGGAACGAACAGTCCAGGCAATCCATTCTGAATAACACTATGACACTAGGTGGTATTGATTTGGAATGGGTCAACGAGTTTAAGTATTTGGGACACATTATCAGCTGTAACCTGGATGACACACATGGCATACTACGGGTTAAAGCGATTCTCTATTACCAGGTTAACAAACTTAAGAGCAGGGTTAGCTATGCAGATAGAAATGTTCTCGACATGCTTTTCATGATTTTATGTAGTCAGTTATATGGAGTAGAATTATGGATACGCACAAACAGGGGCGCAGCCAGGGGGGCACAGGGGGCAGGTGCCCCCCCCATCGGTGCCGGGGTGCCCTTTTGATTGCCAGTTGGTGTGCCCTCTTTGGCCCATGCCGCTCGAAATTTAGTGCCCTACGCCGTTGAGCCTCGAAGGAACTAGACTGCATTTAGCGATTTCAACTATTGTTTGACAATTAAGTGCCTCTTTTGGTCAGCTAGAACATTCTGTCGCCTTTCCAAGCACCTGGAAAGAGTATAAGCACGTAATCCGTTCCCAGATAATGCCTCATCGTCGCCAATAATCGTACGGGCGGAGCTCATCTGGTGCCCCCTGGAGCTGATCATATGCCCTCTGAGCTGATCTGGTGCCCTCGTAGTCAACCTGGTGCCCCCCTGAGAAAATGAGTGTGCCTTCTGAACCTATATAATACTCTCTGAGTTAGTCTGATGCCTGCGAGCTTGCCTGGTGCCCTATTAGCTGTTTTAGTGCCCCTTGAGCTGATCCGGGCCCCCTGAGCTTATTTAATGCCTCCCGGAGTTGATATACTGTCCAGGGGTGCAGCCAGGGGGCACAGGGGGCACGTACCCCCATCACTGCCAGGGTGCCCTTTTTATTTCCAGGTGGTGTACCCAATTTGGGCCGTGTCGCTCGAAATTTAGTGCCCTACGCCGTTGAACCTAGATGTAACTGGACCGCATGTAGCGATTGAAACTATTGTTGGACAATTTAATACATTTTTCGGTCAGCTAGGGCATTCCGTCGCCTTTCCAAGCACCCGGGAAGATTATGGGCACCTATTATGTGCCCACCTAATACCTCATCGTCGCCAATAATCGTACGGGTGAAGCTAATCTGGTGCCCTTTGAGGTCATGCCGTGGCCTCTCAGCTGGTACAAGCCCCTTGAGCTGATTACTTGCCCTCTAAGCTGATCTGGTGCCCCTGAGTCAATCGAGTGCCCCACTGAGGAAATAATTGTGCCTGCTGAACCTATATGAGTTTTTATAATGCCTCCGAGCTTGCTTGGTGCCCTAATAGCTGATTTAGTGCCCCATGAGCTGATTCGGGACCCGGAACTGATCGCATTTCTACCCAAGTTGATCTACTGTCTCCTAAGTCAATATGGTGCCGCTTAAGCTGATTAGGTGCCCCCTCAGCTAATTATTGGTGTCTCCTTAGATGGTCTGGTGCCCCCTGAGCTGGTTTGGTGGGCCCTGAGCTTATCTTGTGTCCCCTGAGTTGTTATTGTGCTCCCTGAGCTGATTTAGGCCCTGCCATTGTCTTGGGGCTGGGAGCTGATCTGGCCCCCGAGCGGATCGACCTGGTGCCACCTGAGCTGCACTAATGCCCCTGAGTCGATCTGGTGCCTCCTGAGCCCATCTGATGCCCTCTGAGCTAGTCTGGTGCCCCTGAGCTAATCTGGTGCCCTTTAAGCTGATCTGGGCCTCCTCACGTGATTTCATGAGCAGGTCTAAAGCCCTGAGCTAAGCTGGGCCCACAGAGGCTGATGAGGGCCCCTGAGATTATATGGGGCTCCTAAGCTGATTAAGTGGCGCCTGACTTGATCTGGTACTCCCGAGCTGGTCGGGGACCACTGATTGGATTGTTTGTACCCGAAGCTAATCTGGTGCCTTATGGGCATCTGGTGTCCCCTGAGCAGCTCTGGGGCTTTTGAACTGATTGGGCCCCGAGCTGGTGAGGGATCCCTGAGCTGATTTAGTGCCCCTGACTTGAACTTGTCCGCTGAGCTGATCGATGTGGTGCACCCTGAGCAGATATACTGCCCCCTGAGCTTAACTAATGCCCCCTGAGTTGATTTGGTGCCTGCTGAGTCATCAGTGTGTCTCCTGCGCCCATCTGATTCCCTCTGAGCTAGTCTGGTGCTCCATGGCTAGTATGGTGCCCTTTAAGCAGGCCTGGGCCTCCTGGTTTGATTACGTGATTTCCTGAGCAGCTCCCAGGCCCGGAGCTGAGCTGGGCCAACAGGGGTTGGTAAGAGCCCCTGAGATGGTATGGGGCTCCTGAGCTGATTAAATGCCTCCTGACTTGATCTGGTATTCCCGAGCTGATCTGGGCCCCGAGCTGGTCGGGACCACTGATCTGGTGGTTTGTCCTCGAAGCTGATCTGGTGCCCTATGGGTCGATCTGGTGTCCCCTGAGCAGCTCTGGGGCTTTTGAACTGATTGGGCCCCGAGCTGGTCAGGGATCACTGAGCTGATTTAGTGGCCCTGACTTGATCTTGCCCCCTGAGCTGACTTGAGGCCACTGAACTGATCTGGGGCCCAAGAGCGGATCTGGGTTCTGAGGGTACCCTGAGCTGGTCTGGGCTCTGAGCTTGTGAGAGCCCCTAATGTTGGCTTGAGGCCCCCTGAGGTGATCTGGCGCCTTAAACTGTTTTGGGGTTTCTTGAACTGGTTTAAGGCCTTATGAGCCTATCTGTGGCCCATTGAGCTAGTCTGATGACCTCATCTCTAGGGCCAATGAGCTAGTCTAGTCCCTAAGAGAAGCATGAGCTGCTCTGGGGCCCTGATCTACATCAGGGACCTCTGAGGTGGTCTTGAATAGACAGATAATAAGAACACAAGGCCAACTCCCGTCATCTCGGGGCGGGGTCACTGAGCTAGTCTAGTCCTTGGAGGCATAACTGGGGGGATGAGGGAAGCTGCTCTGGCGGCCTCTGATCCACACTTGGGGGCTCCAGAGCTGGTCTTGAATAGATGGGGAATAAGAACACGATGGAAATTCCCTTTGTAAAACGGAGCTAACGAGGAATTAGGAATCTGTAAAACGGCTTGTGATGCCTAGGCACCCCTGGTTATATAAATTGCCTACTATACTGGTGGAGTCTGGGAAGGGATGATAAAAAGGCATGTGCCCCTGAGCTCAGAGCACAGTCCCCTAAACCAGAATTCCTACTAATTAATTTAAATGAAGAATTAGTTTCCACAATTTTCAGCCCTGTCCCACCATCCCCATCCAAACCACCGGCCTGTTCACCTTTTCTTTACTCTTAACTGGGACCGATCCTTGAGAATTTGGAAGTTAATAAACGCGTTCAAAAGGTATCTCCCAAATTATTTCGGCAGCACAAATTTTAATCCTCCAAAGTCACTATACCACTCCTCGTCCGACGGCGATTGTGGGAGGCAAGGAACTTAACCGCCCCACCGGGGGCCATCGATGGCCCCCTAAGGTTTTTCCGGGATAGCAGAAAAACCGAGGCGCAGCACCGCGGTTGAGGGCCACCTCTCACTGCATCATTTTCCCATCATCCCTGAAATTTTTACCCCGGGTCACCCAAGGTCAGGTCACCAGACGAGGTCAACCAAGGTCACCTCACTTCACCTTTAGAGCTCTGTAAGAGCACATTTCGAAATCGATCAATTTGAAACTTGACACTCATGACCCCTCCAGGGCTACAAGGTGTATATCCGGGATTTTCGATTTCGTGCCCTGAGGTCAGGTCACGAGGCGACCTCTCCCATTGGAAAAGCATGGGAAAAGCTATTTCATGATATAAAAGCCACAAAAATGATTGCAAATACTCAACTGCCAGAACAACGTTTTTAGACACCCTTCACGGATACCAGGGGTCATATTTGCCCTTGACTTTCCAAGTTCATGCAAGGTCACCAGAGGTCAAAAACAGTATTTTGACAATAACTTTGACCTAATGAACTAGAGCGGTGAAACAAACACCATCGTGTTTGTCTTGTCACCGGCTTTTATTTGATATACGGCAAGGTCACTTTTGACCTTTCGTGACCTCAGGTCATATTAGGTCACGAGGTGACCCTGGCGGTCAAACCACTGGCGGGAGGTCTTTACGTTCCACATAGCGGAAAAGTACTGACAATTTGCTATCAAATGTACTTTACCAGGCCTCAATAGCTCTAATGACATAAGAGTTATGCCCAGTTGGCTTAATCATTGCATATTTGAGTGAAAATAGCCGATCTTGACCTAATTTGGCCTCTGGAGGTCAAACCATTGACCGAGCACTAAAACATGCGAAGTAATTCTTACTGAATTCACGCGAGCTTTCATTGCACTTTGCAGATTTGCGCTAACGCCCATATTTCGGAGTTAGAGGGGGCCATCGATGGCCCCCGGTGGGGCGAAGGTGGCGCCGGACCCCGGTGGGGCGCGGGTTAATCCGCGTTCGACCAGGGCTCACTCGTCACGACAAAACCAGTGGGCATAACAAATAATTTTCGACTCCAATATGCCTTAACTTGCACATGGTAACAGATATCACATGCTCCGCTGATTTCTCTGATGTCAAGTACTTGCATGAGTTGGCTGATTTGCCCTTAAATCTATCCAAAACAGTCGTATTTGGCTTAATTCATGACATTTGGTGATATTTTCTCTTTTTTATCGGTTTTAATCGAGTTTTCCTTCTCCGTCAATGATTTATTTGTATTTCTATTGAACCAAAGATGCCAAAAAATGATATGAACAAAGATATGGCAAGTTTTTAGGTAACGTTAAAAAGTGCCCTTTTCCCGGGTGCCCCTCAAAGTTGGTGTGCCTCCCCATACCAAAGCCTGGCTGCGCCCCTGCGCACAAAGAATATTAGGGTCTGGCGAGGTAAGGGTTGCATTTCATTCATGTTTAAAACGTCTTGAAAATTCCCATCTGGTATCATAATCACACAATGTGCCGCTTATGGTGTATATACCTTTGACATACTTCGGCAAAACAGATTAAGCTGTTCAAATTCTTGTAGAAAAATACAAATATTACATCATGCCTTCAGGAATTTGGCACTTTCATAATGTGATTTTAACTGAGATAGCCAAGTTGTAAAACAAGTCGGAAAACCCGGTACTCAATAAATCATTTATTTTGGAAATCGAGACTTCCGTAGAAAAAGCTAAGACCTACCTGAAATGTACCCATCATGTACCCTTGGTAGTAGGCCACAGTTGTCATAGCGGTTAATGTGACGACATATGGTGACGTCACGGTGAGATCAGCCAATCGAAGCCCTTGAAGCCTATGAATATGATAGTGGTTGCCAGATCAGACATCATCCACCGGCAGATATTTATGTCTTTTCCTGTATGTACGAAATAAACATTATTATTATTAGTAGTAGTAGTACTATCATTGACTTTGGCGCTGCCTGATAGATAGGTAAATGAAATTGTGACGGAGGCGTGGTCGCGGGTTGCGTCAATATGTGCGAGTCGGGTGCCGTGGTTGTGGTGTTGTGCGGGCCAAGTTGACGGTGGAAGCAGGCAATGTCGGCTCGCTTGGCCGAGTCCTCCAAACGGGTGAGTCTGTTCCGTCACTCCCACTCAACACCCTTGGGCTCCAGGAATGGAATGCAGCTAGTGCCGAGCTTGCAGCCCTCCCTGATTGTAAGGTTCCCATCCGCCCCCCCACGATCTCTGGCCCCTTTAGCCACCCGCACGCTAAACGGTATCCGCATAGAAGTGGTACCAAAACCGTCCATCCTCTCCCGACCCTTTTTGTGCCCGTTGACTCTATACATTTCCCGCGGATCTACCGTCATAAGGTTCCTATTCCCCTCCCCTTTTCCTACCGGTCCTTCCACAGCGCCCTAAACTACCTTCCTTTACGAACCACCCTAAAGTGGCCCCCTAAGCTATCCTATCTTCTCGCCTCAGCAATTGCATATCGTGGCGACATATCACCGCACATCGGGAGCCCCATCTCTTTGGAGCGGATATTTTGCCAATGCCAGCACCCTTCGACTTCATCGTCTCCAAAAACGATCACTACCTTGTATACACTCCTCCCTTTTTTCTGCCGTGTCGCCCCTTCCGGCGGTTTTTTTTGCTATCAGATCCGGAACGGATGCCCTCGGTAAGCATTTCCACCACTGGGTTCTCTTGCTAGCCATGCACACATAACATACCTTGACCTTGGACCATCCTCTCTCGCGCCTCTCGCTCGTCCTCAAAATTCCGAGTCCTTCCCCGATTCCATATTCCTCCTGGTGTTTCCGAGAACTGACAGCTAGAGCCCCGTCGGGCAACACCCGCGGTATTTAGAGGTCACATTCCTCCTTTTCGTGATCGTGGTAGGGCCTTCTTTATTCGTGCAAGGGCGTGCAGGAGGGCAGTCTATTCAGTCCTCCCGTGCACGATTCGGTGCCTCTGTGACCTCCGGAATAAGAGTCATCTTGAACCCGTTTGGGGAGCCAGTAGACCCTAAAGTTAGAAGGATAGTAATGTGTTACTGAACCAGGTGGGTGAGGTCAAATAGGGTCCAAAACGGATCAAGGAGGATCACAGCACACGTTTCGGAGCCTCCGTGACCCCCGAAATGGGAGAGTCAACCTGACCCGTTTAGGGAGCCAGTAGACCCAAAAGATAGGACAGGAAGAGGGCTAATGTAGGACATAGAATAGCGTTGAAATGACCCCCCCACGTCTTTGTTATGCTATGGCATGTATGCTTGAGAGGGGGTTCCGTGGAGCTTGGTCGAAACCACCTTGCACAACAGCACCAATTGGATAGCCGTACTTTCCTTGTTTGTAGCCTTCCAAGACGTATGGTTGTCATCAAACGCTGTCTGCAGTTTTGGGGGCACTTCAGCCTGTGTTTGAGTGGCGTGTTTATGCCAGAGCATAGACTCACCCGTACCCACCTTGACATTTTCCTTAAAACTGCACTAATACTGGAGAACGCTCCCTATCAGTGCAGTTTTGAGAAAACTGTCGAGGTGGGTACGGGTGAGTATATGCTCTGTCAGAAACACGCCACTCAAACACAGGCTGAATTGCCCTTAAAACTGCAGGCAGCTTTTAATGATAACCATACGTCTTGGAAGATTACAAACAAGGGAAGTAAGGCTATCCAAATGGTGCAGTCGTGCGACGTGGTTTGAACCAAGCTCGACGGAGCCCCTCCCCTCTCAATTGTACATTCCATAGTATAATAAAGACGTGGAGGGTTCATTTCAAAAACTATTCAATGTGCCACAGTAGCCCCCTTCCTGGCCTTCTAGCTTTCGGGCATATTGGCTCCCAAAACGGGACAGGATGACTCTCCTATTGCGGGGTTCACGGAGGTGCCGAAACGTGCACTGTGATCTTCCTTGACCCAGCTCTGACCCTTCTTGACCTCACCCGACTGTTTCAGTAGCCCGTTACTGTCCTAACCTTCGTGCCTGCTGTCTCCCTTGGGCTAAGTTGTCCACCGTCAAGGCCTTATGGTCCAAGTCATGGAGCATTGATCGTACAGGGTGTGGAGAAAGGTGGCATACTGGAGATAGTTGATCTGGCCGTGATTTCCAGGAGCCATTTGTTCAGCATTTACCAGGCCGAAGCGACGAAGATGGGAGAACGGACGGTTCCTGATTCCTAGGGAGATGCTTTATGTGAAGTGGGTACTCTGTTGATTTGGGGAAAACCTAGCAGGAAAGGGCGTTGCATGTGTCGACCCCAGGCTCTGGCTGGGCTGTGGGGGAGCCGATGTGAGGGACGGGCAGCCGGTACGGGATGCGGGGGCGGGTAGGGTCTGAAGGAGGACCGAGCCTAGGGAGGCGACGGCAGCGGTGAGTTGCCGCCAGCAAGTCCCTCTCGGAGAGGGCACATTGGAGAATGTTTGGTTTCCGCAGCTGGGGCAACCAGTCGCGACGGGCCCGAGGGCCCACACCTTCCACCACTTGAAGGCGGTCTCCGTCGGGTCTTCTCTCCCGTAGTCCTAATTTTGGAGTCATAAGCCCACTTGACTAGGGCGTCAGCTGCTTGTTGGGCCCGGTTACTGGCAACCTGTACAGTGTTCCCGGCATAGAGTGCTGCGGTATCGTCCGCGTACATGAGGGGGTTCACTCCTGGTATGGCCTTGAGAGACGCAGCGAGAGGGGCGCCCACAACAAAAACAAGGCAGGGTCCAGGACACCGTCCACGCCCCCTCTCTCAGAAAGTGCCAGACCCAGCTGACTATGCAGCGTGGGACGCCTTGTTCCAAGAGGCGGACTCTCAGAGGGTGATGGTCGAGCGTATCGTAGGCCCTGGCGAAATCAAACGCCAGGAGCACTTACTTCTGGGCCGACGCACCGTCCAGAACACTCTTGCTTCGGGCTTTTGGTTTTTGCCACCTATCCTGGGAGGTTAGGATGAGGCGGCGCATGTGGACGACCCGATTGTGATATGCACTGATTCCCAGGCTGCCCTGGCCTCGCTCCGTCCTGGCCCCGCAGAACAAGTCACCCTGCTCGTGATTCAGATCTGAGAGGTCCTCTGGACCATCGCAAGAGGGAACCGTCAATTTATTCTGCAGTGGGTCCCCTCCCACTGCGGAGTTCTGGAAAACGAGAGCGCAGACGCGCTTGCCAGGGAGGCATCTGCCATTCCCCCACATGGAGATGTCGGTGGACGTCACCACGGTGTCCGGGCGGCTGCCAGAGCGGTGAGGTCTGACTACATCAGAGCTTGGCCCGCCGGCTGGTACCGCTCACTCATGGGAGAGCGACGCCCGCCGCCTCTGCCGGCTGGCAACCGGGTGGCGGCGGTCGACGTCCACCAGCTGCGAGCGGGACACTGGTCCTGTTCACGGCAGTTCCTACAACGTTCGGCCGGAGCCCTTGCCGAGAGTGCGAAGGGTGTAACACCATCTGCTGCCCTGCGGGAAGATGCCCCATCTGCAACGAGGAAGCAGACGCCCCGAAACACGTCCTCCGGTGGTGCCCGGCCCTTATGAGGACTAGGCTGTCCCTCGTGGGGAGCATTCATCCCAGCCTGCACCAGGTCTGGGGGGCGACGTCGTGGCCGCCTGGAGGTCCATTCAGAGCCGCCTGGCTATGACGCCGTCGGGGTCCGCAGGAAGTTAACAGCAACAACAGCCTTGGGAGGCTCGCCACGCTAGGAAGTTATTTGCAGGTAGGCTAGGACGTGGACCCCCGGTGGCCAGTAAAATTAAAAGCCGGAATTCGTTCATTCCGGTAGTCCCATGTCCATGACCTCCAAGCCATAGGGGCAGCGACTCCGCAATGCATCCACTGGCATGGTACGTGCAGGTGGCATTTTATGCAGCCAGCATTTAGTAAGCTTCTGTCTGGGAAGGAATTGAGGCGGGAAGAAGGAGCACGGGATCACCGGGGAAGGGCGGAACTGAACTACCTCCTGTTGGGCTCTAGCCAAGCCTTTCGGAGCTGCGGCCGTCGATGTGGGTTTGCACGAGTAACTGGCGGAGGCGATAGAACGAGGAACATTTGGTGTGTTAGAACGGCCCGCGGATAGCGGTTCGTACCGATGTGACCGACGGGGGATCCCATCACTCGCGCTCCCCATCGGTTGCGCCCGCACACGGTAGCGAAGCGTAAGCACATGGCTCAAGGTGAATTTGCTTCCTTCTTTTAGCCGGGGGACGTGCAGCCCAGCCTAATTGGTTGGTGATGCTTAGGAAGGGCTGAACAGGCTGCCCCCTGCACGCGCTTGTGCGAATAAGGCATACCCTTCCACGATCACGAATAGGAGGAATGTGACCTCTAAATACCGCTGGCGTTGGCCGACGGGTCTCTAGCCGTCAGATCTCGGGGACACCGGGAGGGATATGGAATCGGGAAGCAACTCGAAATTTTGAGCACGAGAGGCGTGGAAGAGGATGGCACTAGGTCAAGGTATGTTATGAGTGCATGCTCAGCGTAAGGACCCAAGGGTGGAAATGCTTACCGAGAGCATCCTTTCCGGATCTGATAGTGAAAACACCCACTGCAAGGGGCGACGCGACAGGAAAAAAGGGAAGATGGTAGGTGGGGGATCGATATAAGAGATGGCGAATCCGAAGAGTGCTGGCATTGACAAAATATCCGCTCCAAGGAGATGGGGCTCCTGGTGTGCGGTGATATGTCGCCGAGATATGCGATGGCTGAGGCGAGAGGATAGTATAGCTTATGTGGCCACGGTAGGGTGGGTCGTAAGTGCAGGTAGTTTAGGGGGCTACGGAAGGATCGGTAGGAAAAGGGGAGGGGAATAGGAACCTTATGGCGATAGATCCGGGGGGAATTATAGTCAACGGGCACGGAAAGGGGCGGGGAGAGGATGAACGGTTTCGGTGCCACTTCTATGCGGGTAACACTTGGCGTACGGGTGGCTAAAGGGGCCCGAGATCGTAGGTGGGGATGGAAGCCGATGGGACCCTTACAATCAGGAAGGGCTGCAAAGCTCGGCACTAGCTGCATTCCATTCCTGGAGCCCAATGGTGTTTAGTGGGAGTGTCAGGACAGACTCACCCGTCTGGAGGACTCCGCCAGGCGAGCTGACATTGCCCGCTTCCCACCGTCGATTTGGCCTGCCTCCTGGCCGCGCACGCGACGAGCACGACCTCTCTCACATACATTTAGTGTGATGCTGGGAGCGGGTGCGACGTCGTCACCACTGTTGAGCGTGTCGCGGCCACAATCTGCCGCACTAGCTGGCCATCAAGAGGGCGGCCCGCACACTAACGACAACGACACCTGACTCGCACTGAGCGACGCGCCCCGTGACTACGCCCCCCGTCACAAAATAATCAGCCTTTTGCTGTATTCCGAACATTCCACGCTCCCTTCAGTTGATGCATGTTATGCGTGTCTCGGCAGGTTAAAAATAACAACCTCATCGGGGCTGGACGTCAATGCCCTGTACAGCCTGGCAGACATTATGTCCTCGGAAGATGCCTGGACCTCCCGACAGAAACAAAATGTGGACATCTGCCTCGCAGCGATGAATGACACTATTTTGTCAACTCCACAGCAGGAGGGTATCTTCATGCTTTCTTGTACGCGCAGACTTAAAGAACACCAATGTCGACTGGATGTGATGCGGCAAGTTGGAAAGCTAATCAACGTGGACGGCATAGTGGACTGGGGACAGGTCCTTGTTCGCTGGCTGGACGAGAGCTGTATTGACGGCGCTAAGAACGCTGAAGAAGAAGCAGCCTTCGCCACTTGTGCTAATGGTACTGCTCTTGACATGGGCATCATCGAATCGGCCATCAGCCTAGCTGGAACCCTTACACGTGTGGTGGATGATGGCGTCAGCACCATCGACAAGCTGTCTCTACCTTCGGAAGCGGAAACGGTGTCCCTGATGGAACAACTGGAACTGTTCCAGTCAGCAATCAGCTGTATGGTACGAGCGACAGGCGAAGTCAAGGCTGACGGCACGGTAGACTACCGCCGTGCCCAGCAGCTGGTCTCAGAGTCCCGGGGAGATCCGGGGCTGAAGAAAGTGGAGGCAGCTGTCATCGAAGCGTGTCGGCAGCGAGGCATAACAGATGGCGAAGCATATCTGAGGTGTCACGACAGCAGTGCGGCCTACGCCTGCAACATCTTCAAGTCGCACCTTTTTGTGTTGTTTAAGGGCCAAAAACTACCCGAAATGTAGGAATGGGGACCGGGTGGCCCAGTGGCTTCGTGTCGTTTTCAGATCGGACAGCATGGATTAACACGCGCACCGACAGGGGTTTGAGCCTCCTTCACTTTGACGGGGGCGGGTACCCGCCCCACCCCTCCTAAGATCTAGAGAACGATGCTAGATAGGGAAAAACGATAAATGGAATCGGATAGCCCATTCAATTCACTATTTAAAACATTGAAACCATTTTTTGTTAGGTCAAATTTGAGTTCACGACAGGCCAAGGCATGCTAACTGAGAAATAACATGCGAATGAAGTTTTTCAGTCATTCCGTCTAAACTGGTAAAGATAGAGCAAAACAATCTGGACCATTACAATTTTCGCAGCAAGCCAAATCGAATGACGTATTGACCTTGCTAGATCAAGTCAATCAGGTCACATTTAGGAATAATTCTGACCTAAGGTCAGGTATACATAATTGGGAACGATCGTGTCATTATAGGTATCGCCTGACTCCATGTGTGAAATAATATAGACTTTTAATCAATATAGAAAAAACGAATGAATAGAAGTCCTGAACACATCCATCTATCAGAGACACCCCTTTCCATTCTTCTCAATAATAAGACTCTGATTATAACTTGCACTCCTCTGTTCAATTCATGTCTGAGCCTCTTCTCTATTTCTCGGTATGGAAAATGACAGGAATTTGGGAAATATTGCGGTGCGTTTGTATCATACAGCGATGTTAAAATAAACTTGTGAATGAGAATATTAAAGGATGGGTGCAGATTTGCTACGTCACAGAAAAGACTCGACTCCCCTAGCCGTTTGCAAACTAAGGAATATAGACGCAATATGAAGCAGTATGTTGCTTACAACCTGATATCTTCAGTGGCATATAATCCGCTGACCTTAGGTCCGTTGCGACCTTGCGAGGTCACTTATATGACCCGAACACGCTGAGTCATCATTAAAGTAAAAACGCGACGATCATTTGCGCCTTTTTATTAACGGAACGTCGCAGAAGCACGTTTGAACATTTTCAGTATTCCGGAGTGCGCAGAGGTATGCCAAAAATATTAATAGACCAAGTAAAAACCTTTGCAGCCTCACATAACCTAACGAGTGCTGGCAACCCCGGTAAGCGAGCGACTGCATCACCAGTAAAACCTGCTCCAATACGGTAGAAGGTTTCTGCATATGATGTTCCGTGTCAAATAAGGTCATTTCTGGTCACTGACTTTGAAAGAACTTGAAATATCATTGTCAGTGACCCAGCTGATAGTCAGCTATGCGCGCGATACAGCCTAGATGCTGAAAGCGCCCTATACACCCCAATACACACAGTCAGCTATGCCCCCGGGGACAAATTTTAGCAGCAAGCAAAAACAGGCGTTAGATTACACTTGGAAAGGCAATTTGAGGTTAGTGACCTTTTTTAGTTTTTATACGGCTGCTAGCCTTAAGTGACGTTTGGCTTAGACAAAGAGATTGACACAAAAGCCCGAAGGCTTAAGTGGTGGGTGTTCTCTTATCTCTCTCATACAACACATCACTTATACCGGACGTATCACACACATACACAGTAAGATTTGGACACAAATAAAGAAACAAAACAAGCAAACCAAACAAGCAAACCAGTTCCTGACCACCGTTTTGTTTTTTATCGTCGCAAGTCACCACCGCGAGCGGGAGCCTACCGAACTGCCGCCACCCGGCCGTCCGAGTGATATGGGTGTCAAACAGACAAAGCGACCGGCAGCACGAGTAGAGGAGCCGAAACGAGACAGACTACCCTGCCACCACCGAGCATTTGCAGTGGTCTATAGCATGCGTAGATAGCTGTGGCGTCTGTCTCGGATAGCAGCTCCCAGTGGGCGGCAACCACCGACGCTACCGCCGGACGGCGGGATGGCGTTTCGAGCGGGAAACATACTAGCATTGTGTATTGCGTTTAAGTAAATGTACACTGGTGTTGCAATTATCTACAACCTGTTGTAATGGCACGATATGTCTCTGAACTAGCTTTCTGCCGAATTCCATCCACTTCCATCGATATTTACCATTCGAAATCCTGGTGTGAAGCAAAAATGAACAGATAAAATTACCACTTTGAAATATATTTTACGACTTATAGCTCGGCTAAGCCCCTCCCCATGTGAAAATGCCTACAGCTATAGCATAGGCGGATAATGTTTTGAGGCAATGGTGGGGAGGCTGGGGCTACTAGGCGAATTCAGGGCGGCGGGGGAGGGGATATGGGGCACGTGCCCCCTTTGATCGATCCTCGGCACCCCTGAAATGTCACTTCCCACCCCTTCCCCTAAGATATAAAAATCGGTACCCATCGGAAGGATTTTGCGTCTCCCTGATGGATTTTGTCGGTCAATAGTGATAACCTCTGTTCCGGATTACACCCCTTCCTCCCTGGGACGGTGCCTTCCCCAATGGCAATCCTGGAACCGCCTATGCTCGAGCTCTTTGGCCCCACCTCCGTAACGACCCCCCACTTCCGTACCCCCTCCCCTCCCCCGAAACGAAGTAGGTGGATCCAAGGGAATGGGTACAGATGCCCCCATCGAAGCTTAGCGCCCCTGAAATTGTCACGGAACCCCTGGAATGTTCGATGGCACCTTGAAATGTCGGTTTCCCCATAGATGCAGGTATCGGGGCCCACTGATAGGATTTAGCGCCGTATTGACAGGTTTTTCCGGCCAAAAGTGGCGTCCCTGGTCCAAATAGCGCCCACCAGGAAGGTTCCCCATCCCCTCGCCCCCATAGGCAATCCTGGATCCGCCTATGGGAAGCGACATTTCAGGGGGCGCCATCGACCTTTAGAAGCGTGTCTTTGTAATTTAAGAGGGCGCCGATGGCCGATTGTGGTGCGGGAGGGGGGTGGGGGGAGGGGTTGAGGGGAGGGCTTGGGGGAGGGGGCGGGGGCTTCTACCCTACTTATTCCCTGGATTCACCCATGGTCCAAAACACGAAACATGATACTCTTATTGTAAACTCGGACTTTTACGTTACTCTAATTGCTTGTGATGCATTATGAGTAGTATTGTGTACCTTTTACCAGACCATAACCACATAAACAGAGCCGGCAGCTCCGATCGGCGGCAGTTGTGGCGGCATGGACGCAGGGGTGACACCTGGCAATGTGCTACCACGATGCGCGGACAAAGGGCAATTTTGTAAAGGTAACTTGGTGTTTTATTGATATCTAACCAGATGGAATGTCGACATATGTGTCTTACCTAGCAGCATTCAAAATTTCATTTCCTCCAATGACGCTAACCACCCTAAAATCAGGTGTGAAGCAAAAATGAACCGATAAAATTACCACTTTGAAATTCATTTTACGGCTTATAGCTTTGGAAGCCGTAAGAGATAAGTGGGGGGGTATGGTTGAGAGAAATGACGGCAACGAAGTTTGCTATCCAGCCGTATTAAATTCAATACCGTACCTATCATATTCTGGAAACCAGGTGGCTAGGAATACAAAGTTTCAAAACTTATATTCTCTTTTTGCCTATAAAATAAGACGTTTCAGTCTTAAAGTTTTATTCCCTAATTATATAAAGAGGGAGGCTATTCTCTTTTATTATCTGAAATGGAAACTAAATTTGATTATTTAGATCGGAAGATATAAGGGTTTGAATAATATTTTGAGAAATGCAGCCCTTCACGGAATTGGCCAAAAGTGACCCTCAAATTTCCGTTTTCATTTCGTTTTTGTGTTTGTGCAGAACTGCACAAATAGGCCTATAAGTTGGTATTTGACTTAGAACCTGAACTGCCGTGGCCTCAGATATTTTGCGCCTATAGTTTTGACCATGAGTTTTCCGCCAAATTTAGGGTGCAAAGCTAATTTAGAGCACTAAATTTTAGACTTTTTCTTTCCAACTTTTGTGTGAACTACAAATTTCCCCGATGTAAAAGGGTGCAAGTTTGAATACTCTAGATGAATTAGCAAAAAATAGAGCAATAAAAGTTGAAAATCACATAATGCAAAATTCTGGGCAAAATTTTGAAAATTTTGAAATTTGACAACCGTGGTGTTTATTTATTCAGAAGTGCCTTCTATCCATAAAAGTTTTAAGTCTTTGATACCAGTGCTCAGAACAGACAACAAAAACAACAACAAACTCGGCCTGCGGCCTCGCAGGTGCCGCTCCGGCGCAGGAGAATCCGGTGACAACGTACGTTTAGCAAACAGTTCGATTGACAGGCGAGTGCTTTCAGCAGTATGATACTTACACCAACGCAATGTTGGAACTTTAGATCTTGTGTTCTCATTATGACTCCATTGAATCCCCTGTGTAAGCCCATGTTTTCCTAAATTAGCATGTCTCTGCACACTGTGCCACGTTTGGCCTCTGTTCATGTCATCACACAAATAAACACACGTATAAAGTTTGTTTTGTTAAGTAAAGTCTGGGCAAACCCAGAAGAAAGAAAATACAATATAAAATATGATGGGTCTTCCGACCATGTTTCACCTTTACCTGCAGATTTTCAGCCAATTCAACCTATTTGCTACCGAGTTAGATTCGGTTACCCTATGTACCAGTGCGCATGCGCAGTAACGTCAGCAGTGAATGAGAGTGAAGATACCATTATAATTGACTGAAGCATGTTGGTATGCCGTGTGTTTGTCTCCTGGTCTAAATGATCTCTTATAGTCTTTTATTCCTTAGAATTCCTACTGTGCATGTGCAGCACAGTGCAGCGTCATAATGCCGTGAATTGGGATTAGCAGATAGTATTCTGCTTTTACTCGCAAACTTTGAGCAAAATTGGTCTATTGGCTCCCGAGATAACCTCCATAACCATAAAATCTAATGCACATGCGCACTGACCTTTGTAGTTTGCAAGGGTGAAAAAACATTCATCCTAAATTTAAGCATGTTGGCTCTCCTCTGTTCATGTCCTCCTCTGAAGTATCCCCAAATTTAAGTCTTATTTTCATAATTTCTACTGCGCATGCGCAGAGCAGTGCAGCTTCAATATGACATTTTTTTTGTTTAACATTCATTGCTATTCTCTTGTTCACAAAATTTCAAGAAAATCGACCCGTAGGTTGCCGAGATGGCCTCTGTTACCATTAAATCCACTGCGCATGTTCAGTGACCTTTCATTGACCTAAAGGCCAGATTCAAAATCTGCATGACCAATTGTCGCTCATTGGTATTGTTCGATAATATGGAACAGAAAGCAACAATATCTATATATCATTTATATGTCTAAACACGGTGGCGGCTACAAGGGGCGAGGATAGGGGCTTAATCAAACCATGTGAAAATTCCTACAGCTATGGCATAGGCGGAGGATGTTTCAAAGCAATGATGGGGATGCTCGAGCTAATAGGTGAATTCAGGGTAGTGGGATGGGGGGCATAGTGGGCACGTGCCCCCCTGATCGACCCACGGCGCCCCCCTGAAATGGCCACGGCGCCCCCTTAAACATTCGATGGCACCGCCTGAAATATCACTTCCCACTTCCTAAGATGCGAAAATCTGCACCCATCGGAAGGATTTTGCGTCCACCTGGTAGGTTTTGCCGGCCAAAAGTGAACCCCCTGTTCCGGATTACACCCTTTCCCCGGGAAGGTTTCTCCCCTACCAAAAATCCTTGATCCGCTTATACTCGAGCTCCCTAGCCCCGACCCCCGTACTGATGTCCTGGATCCGCCTATGCTCGAGCTCCTTAGCCCCACCCCCTAACTGATGTCCTGGATCCGCCTATGCTCGAGCTCCTTAGCCCCAACCCCATACTGATGGCCTGGATCCGCCACTGCTTATACAGTTGATTTAAGCAGGCAGTGCAAGGAGTCACGTGTCATGGTATCACCACAAAGAGGTTTATTCAGCTGGGAAAGAAATGGTGTGCAACGATGGATCCTATGACCAGTGTTATGGTCAGAGAATGCATTAACTAGTGGGTAGATAGATAGATGGATGATAAACTTTTATTGGACGGAAACAATCATTTCTTTCCCAGCCGAATAAACCTCTTTCTGGTGATACCATGACACGTGACTCCTTGAACTGCCTGCTTAAATAAACTGTATAAACAGTGGTGGATCAAGGGCATCAGTACACTCAGAGACAGTCGAGACCACTCAAGGTTCTCCGGAGACAATGGACCGGTCCACCCCTTCTCTACAGAGAGCCACACTTTGACTGAGAACCTGTGGTCCGTGCAAAGTTCTCCTGGTCACACAAGGTTCTCAGCTTCACACATTTTCGTCTCGCACGAGAACTATATCGTGAATGCGTATTCTGTGGACCATTCTCAGGTGAGGCCAATTTCTTTTCGGAGCTTTCTGCATGGTCTCCGAAAGCGTTACGGATCTCACGCGAGATATTCCATCATACTCAAGTGAGACTGCTGCCGGCGCTGGTGAGAACCATGTACGCCCCAATCGCGGGGAATTAACGTGTTATACGTTCTCAATATTAGTTTCGCGTGTTGTTTTGACTAAAATACTGTTTGTTTTCCGCGTGAGCCGAATATGCTTCCGAAAGAAAGCGGAAGAAAACGAATCTATAAACTTCCATAAAATTTCGGCTCATACGGAGAACAAACAATATTCGCCATTTAAGAATGGCAATACTGCGTGCATACCTCTTAAAAAACTACTTATGCCGCTCAGATTTGTATTACTTCTTTTGCTCAAACTGTGATTTACAAGCGTCACAAACTATACAGTTTCTGTTTGTTTTAATAAGATAAACACGGAAAATGCACGCTCAATGCACAAAATTCTAGAGCATATTGCAGTGCAACCGCACTGATTCCAGCAAAAATGGCATGTGCTAGGTCAGGTGGCAAACCATCAACCAAATAAAAGCCCTCAAGCTCGTTCAGTTCACAAACCGAGTTCAAACGACAGGAATGTTTTTGATACACAGAATTCTAGAACATATCGCACAACAACTGCACTGATTTCTGCAAAATGGCATGTGCTAGGTCAGGTGGCAAACCATCAACCAAATAAAAACTATCAAGCTCGTTCAGTTCACAAACCGAGTTCAAACGACAGGAATGTTTTTGATACACAGAATTCTAGAACATATCGCACAACAACTCAACTGATTTCTGCAAAATGGCATCTGCTAGGTCAGGTGGCAAACCATCAACCAAATAAAAACTATCAAGCTCGTTCAGTTCACAAACCGAGTTCAAACGACAGGAATGTTTTTGATACACAGAATTCTAGAACATATCGCACAACTGCACTGATTTCTGCAAAATGGCATGTGCTAGGTCAGGTGGCAAACCATCAACCAAATAAAAACTATCAAGCTCGTTCAGTTCACAAACCGAGTTCAAACGAGGGGAACATTTTTTATGCACAGAACTCTGCTGTGGCAGGTGAGCAACTCCCCGAACCTGCCAGTCCTTCAGTTTCAACAGAAAACTGTGTCTGATTACAGCCACAAAATCAACAATATGCTACCAACACCTCCAGGCCCGTTGCACATACCACTAGATATGCCTAATCATTAAAAGAAAAACCCTTCCAGAACATCATCAGGCAATGTCTAATAGTAAAATTTGGAGATATTCTAGCTGAGGGGAGCAGTACGTTAATTGTATTTCTGGCAAGCTTTCTCTTTTCAACTTACGTGACGCAAAGGTGACCAGGAAAACTAGCGCATTTAACACCTTCCACTCGTGCAATCTTCTGGAATCTTGTGACCTACAAGTAATGGAAGCAAACGAATGAGAACCGAAAACTCTGCGGCTGTCTGCCTCACAGATACCTTGGAGCCCTTCGCCCGGAGTGGCTGCGGCCTATTCACGCGGTCCTGTCTAGAGTATGGAAATGTTACAATGCTCCGATTTAATTCAGCCAGCGTTACTAATTACATATTTTTAGTTTGTGTTCAACAATGATTGCTAAATTAAAAACCCCAAATTTCAAACTTAAAACATTAAGTGATATAAAAACAAGTGTAAATGCCAATTAAAAAGGAGGTACAGTGATCTGCAGCCACATGAGATCATTAGGCTCGTGATATTATCATATGTAAGACTGCTTGATTCTAACGCTGCATACTTCCGATACTCAAGAGTCGGTTTATCATGTCTTACAATTACCTTTTCTCTGATTTTATCGATCCATTTTGTTAGAGACGGCCGAAGTCAAACTACCGCGAGATGATCCAAGACAAATGGGGTATATCATTGTCACGGCCCCCCTTTAAATTTGTAGTTCAACTTATTTTATTGGTTGTTCAGTTTTAATTGGATGTCATATTTTTTGTTAAATTGAACTTCCGTTGTTTTTATTTGTACTTTAGGTTTTATCTTTTTGGTATTCATCTCTTTTTAAATGAAAATTAATTGAGACCAACCCAATGCACGCCTCCAAAATACATCGCAAAATAATTAGATCAACCACTTAAAAGCCACCAAGATGGTTCAATTCACACACAGAAATCAAACGAGAGGAACGTTTTTGCAACAGAGATGATTCTGCTCTGCTCTGCTGAGGCAGGCCAGGAACTCCACAACTACATCAGTTTCTTGTTCTGGGCAGGAAGTTTTCAGCAGAAAACTTTGACTGACGGTCAAGTGACGAGTACCGCTAAGGCACACACTAAGTACACTTAAAACCGCGAAGACACACACTAAGGCAGACCCCGCATACTTCTTAGTCAAGCTTCAGACGCTTCGCCAGCGTCCAGCAGAGTCGGGGCACAGTGGCATCCTGTACACGCAGGACAAAGTGCTGGATGAACACGATGGCAGCACGCCGAGGAGTGCGGCCGAGCGGCTGAGCGAACACGCTGTAGGCTACGGCCCACAGCAGCACCGCTTCAACAAGCGTGCAACAGCAACCGACAACCACCTCTTCGACCTGGATGTCGTACCCGTGTGTCTCCTGCGTTATCCTAGGAAGCTCGCAGGAGTCGCCGACGACGCGACAGATGTCAGTTCCCAAGGTCGCGAACAACGCCTCCAACGCATCTGAAAGTGAGGGTAATACCTGTGACCCTTGCAGAGACTCTTACAAGAGTGCCACGTTCCGATAAAGGGGCAGTTGCACCAAATAAAATTGGCGATAAATATGCATCATCTTTGGTAAATTAGTGCAAGCACATGCTTATTTATCAGTCAAGAGGGATGCTGGCATGCACAATGGAGGGGAGGCTGCCGTCAACGTGCAGTGGAGAGGGGTGGTCCTAGTGTCCCCTCTGAAATATCGGAAACCAAAAGGGTTACAACATTGCCCGCTTGGGGGTGTGGGGAGGTGATCTATATTATAACCGAAGTTAATAAATTCCAAAGTCAAATAAGGTAAATGTCAAATCTGGACCATGCTGGAGAGCCATCGGGAACGGTCATGATTATGCAGAAAAACGGCGAAAACACCAAACGCGGACCAAGACTATACAGTAAAGGTCCTACACAATGTCCTATCAAAGTTTCAGGTCTAGCTCATTCTAGGTCAACGATCTAAGACGTAACAAAATGGTATATTCCCAACAATACACGATAAAACTGACACTATACAAGCCTTTGGGCGGGAAAAGAGGGGTTGACCTTGAAAAGGGACCTCTGCATTCGACCTGAGACCTTGAAAGTGTTTAGCATTTACTATGAAGTCGTAGTAGAACACTTGTCACCTTGAATAATGTCATCTGACCAGAATACTGTGGCCAATGACCTTAAAATTCAGGTGGGTTGACATTGACCTATAAACTGATGGAGACGTTATTACATCACCATTCCGTGTACAGTGCAGGAAAACTGTTGCGATTGCGACGGTATAAAAATATATGTCTAACTGAAAGCAGAAAAGTAAAGAAATTATTTACCGATTGTCAAAATTTATTCACCAATCGACGCATTTAACTCTCTCAAATGCAGCCAAGTAGCCTTTTCCAGTTCTTAAAGGCAATCATGGTGACCCCCTTCAAAGCGCGCGGAAGTTGGAAACAGTGAGTGAGAAATACTCGTTAAATAAAAATAACCCTATTATACATTTACCTGAAAATATCAACAAACGAAAAAACGTCCATTTCCATATGAAAAACTCACCATCTGGGCCACGCTGATCACCACCCAGCCCGAACTCCTGGTTGAGCAGGGCGAGAAGCTCGTGCCAGCGCGCTTCAATTTCTTCCTTGCCACGAGCACGACCAGTAACCCGCTCAAAGTCTCTCCAGATCTGTAAGGAAACAATTTGGAGTTTTTATTCCTCATAGTTAAGCGACGACTAGCTGCTTTAGTTATTCGGCGTCGAATGGGGGAAGGGAAAAGTACTAGCCTGGGGCTAGGGCAGGGCGCCAAATCCTGCCTTTGAGAGGACTTCAACCCGCAACATGCTGTATAGTGAACAGATGCCACGGGCCGGGCCGAGCGCTAACCGACTGCCACCCGGACCCCTTGGATCTTAAATATTATGTGATTATGAACGGATCCAGCTTAATTCTGGGAAAAATGGAGCAGGGGCGAGCAGAATGAGGCACTGGTACCCTCGATTAAGTTTTCGGCTCCCAAAACCACGCCCACCAACACCGACTCGCATAACTTACTGAAAAAGGCCCTTATTTCTTTATATCCAGGTGCCAATGTTGCAGCCCGTTGCACGACACAATTAATATATTGGATTTCGTGACGACCAGAACGTCACGTCTAAGAAAAAATTCATCTGTCGCTCAGAGATGGGCTCCCTCACCAGAAGCACACCTGAGAATCCCCCGTTACTATACCTGTGTGCAATACCAGAAGCCTACCGACAAAATCACATATGCCGTAAAAATATAAGATCCCCCTGAAGAAAACCATTAACAAGTAACAAACCGATCGATATGTCCTTGTAAAAAGGACGGATTATGAGGGAGAGTTAGGGAAAGGGGGAGAGAAATATATGCGCACTAAAAGTTTATGTCGTTTTTTACGTAGTTTACATCCTAACAGCACACCTGGAAAAACGATCGCGTTTACCGAAAATAAATTCACCTCAGCTGCGCTGAAGAGCCAGGGAAACTTTTCCTCACATCTCTTGAGAGGCAGGCGCATCTGAACAATCAGGCGCCTTCTTTCCGCGAACGTTCTCTGCTTCAGGTCCTCGACGTCTGCCCCACCGGCGTCCGGAGTGGTGAGCGCAGCTAGGGCGTCCAGAACCTCGATGGTCGGGACGCCAGCGGACGGTAGATAAAACGGTAGACCTCGTCGACTTTGCTCAGTCGAACCACGTCGAACCTTTTTCGCCGCACGCTCGTCCTCCAGGGTCTGGCTGGACTTGCGATACCGTTCATTCTTCAGTTTGGTCCTCAGACGTTGTTTCAGGTCATCCTGCAACATAATTCACGTGGTGAAACAAGACGACCCGCCATGTCATGAGGCCTTCACGATGTGGGGCAGGGGTGAGGTCAAAAACTGTCGCAGTAACATGGACTGTCCGCCCAAGAGTGACATAACGTGGAGGCGTAGGACCCCCGGTCATACAGTTTATGAAAAATCCGTTCCTCAGAAAAAAACGGATGAATCGGAAGGAAATGATGCGGCCACAGGTTGCATGCGCCGTCTCAGTTTTGCCTCTCATACGTGCCAAAATAATGAACAGCACATCGCAGCAGCAGCAGCAGCAGCAGCAGCAGCAGCCTCTCTCTCTCTCTCTCTCTCTCTCTCTCTATATGCCATATATGGGCATGGGGCTAAGGAGCTCGAGCATAAGCAGATCCAGGACATCAGTACGGGGGTAGGGGCTGAGGAGTTCGAGCATCGTCGGATCCAGGACATCAGTACGTGGGTGGGGCTAAGGAGCTCGAGCAAAGGCGGATCCAGGACATCAGTACGGGTGTGGGGCTAAGGAGCTCGAGCATAAACGGATCCAGGACATCAGTACTTGGGTGGGGCTAGGGAGCTCGAGCATAGGCGGATCCAGGACAATAGTACGAGAGTGAGGCTAAGTAGCTCGAGCATAGGTGGATCCAGGGCATCAGTATGGGGGTGGGGCTAAGGAGCTCGAGTATAGGCGGATCAAGGATTTCTGGTAGGGGAGAAACATTCCCGGGGGAAGGGGTGTAATCTGGAACAGGGGGCTTCTTTTTTGACCGGCAAAACCTATCAGGTGGACCCAAAAACCTTCCGATGGGCGCAGATTTTCGCATCTTAGGGGGTTGGGAAGTGATATTTCAGGCGGCGCCATCGAATGTTTAAGGGGGCTTCGTGGCCATTTCAGGGAGCGCTGAGGGTCGATCAAGGGAGGCACATGCCCCTATGCCCCCACCCCCTTCACCCTGAATTCACCTATTAGCTCGAGCATCCTTACCATTGCCTCGAAACATCTTTCGTCTATGCCATAGCTAGAGGCATTTTCACATGGGGGTATTAAGCCCCCTAGCCTCGCCCCTTCTATCCGCCACCGTGTTTAGACATTTAAATGATATATAAATCTCGTTGCAATCTGTTCCATATTATCGAACAATACCAATGAGCGACAATCGGTCATGCAGATTTCGAATCTGGTCTTCAGGTCAATGAAAAGTCACTGCACATGTGCAGTGGAACTAATGGTAACAGAGGCCATCTCGGCAACCTACGGGTCGATTTTTTGAAATGTTTGTGAACAAGAGAATAGCACAGTATGTAAACAAAAATGTCATTTTGAAGCTGCACTGTTCTGCGCATGCGCAGTAGAAATTATGAAAACAAGCTTTAAAGTTGAGGATATTTTAGAGGAGGACATGAACAGAGGAGAACCAACATGCTTAAATTTAGCATGCATGTTTTGTCACCCTTGGTAACTACAAAGGTCAGTGCGTATGCGCATTATATTTTATGGTCACGGAGGCTATCTCGGGAGCCAATAGACCAATCTTGCTCAAATTTTGTGAGTAAAAGCAGAATACTATCTGCTAATCCCAATTGACGCCATTATGACGCTGCACTGTGCTGCACATGCGCAGTAAGAATTCTGAGGAATAAAAGGCTATAAGTGATAATTTAACCCTCGCCCCACCGGGGGGCCATCGATGGCCCCCTGAGGTTTTTCCGAGATAGCAGAAAAACGACGAGGCGCAGCACCACGGTTGGGACCTCTACTTCTCACTGCATCATTTTCCCACCATCCTTGAAATTTTTTTCCCCGGGTCACCCAAGGTCAGGTCACCAGACGAGGTCAACCAAGGTCACCTCACTTCAAATTTAGAGCTCTGTAAGAGCTACATTTCAAAGTCGATCGATTTGAAACTTCCTACACTTTATGGCCCTTCCAGGGACTACAAGGTGTATATGCGGGATTTTTCGATTTCGTGCTCATGCTCATAAACATTTATTTGACGGAAACAATATGACATTATAAGAAAGAGATTGGCGCAAAAACCCGAAGGCTTAAGTCGTGGCGCATCTCTCATCTTTCTCACTAAACACATCGCCTATACCGGACGTATCTCACACAAACACAGACACACATACACACGTGCACAATCACACAGTAAGATTTGGAGACATAAAGAAACAAAAACAAGCAAACCAAATAAGCAAACCAGTTCCTGACCACCGTGTTTATCTTCCATACGTCGTAAGACGCCACCGCGAGCGGGAGCCCACCGGACGGTCACCACTTGGCCGACACCGCACACTGGAGCAATTGGGCTTCAAAATGGGCCAAAACCTCGTAACTAAAGAAATCCTTTAATAGAAACTATTTTTTGGGCTCAAATGACAGCTGTTGCTCTGGACGTTAATTTCCAGCCATGAAAAATGGGGTATCTACACCAGGTCATATTAGGTCAGCCTTTTTCCCAAGACTTATAAACACCGGAATCTGGTTTTCGTTCTTTCCAATTGTGCAGACTCTCAATGAGACAGAATCAGATAAGATGGGTCCATTGACGGTTTAAATGCAAGAAAAATGTACAATAAATATTTTCGAAACGATCTGACTTATTCAAGGTCATCATAGGTCAGCGTCCTTGCTGAAGCTTCACTCTGGTTTGACTATTATCTTACGATAAATAACCACACAAATTATATGTACTTCACATATCTAAATCCCTTAGCGAACCGTATCTAAACTTCTAGGGCCATGCACGGTCACCACCTTTATTGGCACAACAATGTTAAAATAAACGTGATTTTAGGGAACGATTACCGTGACTCTTCTCATAAAATGAGTACGAACATACATATGGAAACAGACAACACATTAAACTCGCAGGGAATGTTCATCTTATCATTCATCTCCCTCAGCATCTTTTTTTACTCTCCTTTTAACATCCCACGCCCCTTTATCCAGTCTGCTATCCATTGACCCACAAAAAGCAAAGTTGTCAGTCGAGATAATTCTCGTTCAAGTCCAGACCAGCTCTTGAATCAGGTTCACATCCAAGTACCCACTCACGCCTAATCGTCATCCTCATCGCCAGTGTCACTATCTTTCAGCTTAAGAAGAGGGTTACTGCCGGACTCGGAACCTTCGATGTCATGTGACTTCTGGCGTCTTCTGGGTTTGTTGATGTCATCGGAGATGATGTTACTTATCACGGGGTCACTGGTGATGAGCAGGTAGTGATACTAATCGGTGATTGTGTCGACTCAGGATGTCTTCCTGGCATGATGTTCCCTGAATGCAAGGTTATCTTTATTCCTTGCCTCCTGTGCCTCCCTCACTGTATGCTCCTATGGGAAGCTCCAGGCTCTCAATAACATCTGCCCCATGCATTAACACCTTATGCACGGTTGCCGGCATGTTGTACCTGAGTACAGGTCCACAAACAGTCTCGCTGTCTCAAGAGCATAGATCCGATACTTCTCAATGTCGATTGTTGATGATGATGATAGTGCTGCTAATGTTACTGAGAACCTTTGAAGCAGATCCTGGCTTACCCCAGTCACCTCACTGAACTGTTGAACGTTTCCGAAAGCACGACGAGCTGTGTTGCCGTCATTTGTCGTGCCGCTGCCCCCTGCCTTTGGCTGGTCGACGACCAGACTCATAGTGGCACGAAAACGTTCCTGTACAACTGTTTTCTGTATTTTTACAGCGTCCTTCTGATCGTCATTTTGAGCCCTCCATGAACGAATGGGTAACTTGTATGAGATGTGAACTACACATTCGAAGAAACGAATCCAAGCGTGTAACGTGGATAGTCCGAATTGCATGGCTTTGTTGTCCACCGGACGCTCCTGTACAGCACTTATATTATTCATGTCGCTGGGTTTTGCATTGCATAAGTTGCAGGTTGCACTTCCCGTTTCGGTCAGGGCGCCGACCACTTTCCCATCCACCATAGTCAGGTGCATCTGGTGGCTGACCTCTACGCGGCGACCGCCGGGAGTGGTCAGAACAGTTGGCTGTAGCTGACTGATTTCCGATTCAATACGCACCCGTTCCTGGCGAGAAAGACTAGCCGTTTCCCGGGCGTAACGTATACAGAGGGGTCGGCACAGTCGGGTGGACGACGGCTTTTCGTTTTTCCAAAGTACTTGTTCTTCTTTCCGAAGCCGCAAAGGCACTAGTGTGGTGCAGAAGAGACTCTCCTCTGATCCTCCTTCATACTCAGTACGCGTGGCCTGTTTATACACAGACTGTGATGTGGCGCCATCGAAGCCCCATTTTGACTCCAGGCGGCATTTTATTGGAGGAATGTTGCTGGGTCCTGGCTCAGTTACCGGTGAACCCATTTCTGCAAGGAATCCATGAGCCTGTGCAAGCCGTTCGGTAGTCTTGTCGAGCAGAGCTTGAAGCGTAACAGTGGCTTTAGAGTCGGTGAAAACCATCAACTCTTTCGTTGGATAGCATGACGCCTTTGCTGCTCCAATTTTCTTGTAGGATGGAAGTGTTGGAGATTTTGCTGCGTCTTTAGTGGCATCTCTCATTTTTTGATAGCCATGTTTTGTTAAATCACACGCTACACTGCAAGTGCTTTTTCATCAGAAATACATGCCGGCTTGGGACGTGAGAAGCCTCACGCAGAGTACGACGGATTTTTGCTGGTCTTCCCGGGGACTCAATTGTCTCTTTCAAAACATACGCCAGGTCACTCGTCTTCTCTTCTCGCGCACTTTGCTTTGCAGCATGCACCAACTTTTGGGTGGAGTGACTTCGGGATAGGTCACGGGATGCACGTCGCTTCGACCTTGAACTAAGGTGCTCAAAAGGCTTGGCTGGTCGTTCCCCTGAACTCCTTGATGCTCTCCCGTCATTTTCCTCCTCATCGTCACTTTTTGACGTGCTCACCTGTAAGTGTCCTTCAAACTGGTGGGTGTATCTGTTGAAAAGCCGTTGCTTGCGCCGTCCACACCCCGTCCATTTAATTTGTAAGTCCTTAAAAAATGCTGCGAGCACTTCACCAAATTTCTCCCTGCAGTCGGCACTGAGCTCAGCTTCGCTCTCTACTTGAGCTAGAGCAAGACCTAGCTCAACAGCACGTTCCGTGCTGTTTTTCACCTGTTTTGAAAGAAGACCACTATCAGCAACAGCTTCTGTAAAAGCTCGTCTCTTGATTCGTGCCTCCATGACAGAATGTCAATGCAGAAGCCTAGCGCGAACAACTGTACGACCGAGCTCTATGGTGCCGTGGTTGCCTATGAGTGAGACCAAAGCCAACTGAAAACAATACCCGAGGACATTGCGTTTCATGCTACATCTACCGACATTGCGACCTGAGCTTCATGACTCTCTGCCCAGCATCTCGCATGTCCGCCTTCCCCTGTCACGACTCGACAACGGCACCCTGTCTGCCGTCCTTACTCCAATTGCCGCGCAACATGAGCCGGCGGCCGCCGCAGCCGCCGCAGCCGCCGGCCTCACCGCGCTACTTGGACTACATTGCCGCACAAAAGTATCATATCTCCCCTGGGACAACTGATGCCGTGCTAATTTTTTTCACTGCTGGTTAGAGGACACAACACTGCACCACTAGATATACATTTCTAAGTGAAACTCGCTGTGCGTTTTTTTCGCGGGTCTAACAAAGTTAAGGTTTTGATAATAAATTCAAAGTTTTACATCTCCCGATAAACACAAGTGCATTAGGCTCTTATTGCCAAATTTCCTATTTTTCAACATTGAGTGTCTTCAGGGCGTTCCCAGCTTTCCATTTGTATAAAGAAATAACGGTTTTGTGACTGTGACCATGGTTGAAAATGGATCGGAAAGTGCACCTCATCTCCAGTCAATTCGACGTCGGGCTGCGGCGTCTTTGATGCGCGATGTTTCAGCATCTATGCAGGCGGCTAAAGAGGAGTAAAATGGATAAAATTATACTTTTCCTAGGCTTTGGACATTGTTCTGTCAGAAGCAAACGCTTGAATCCGATTTTGAAGAGGTCAAAATTGAGGGTTTTGGCCGGTTTTGAAGGCCATTTGCCCCAGTGTGCATCGCCCACTGCGCCGGCCAGCACCCACCGACCGCCCCCAGCGCTAAACAAATCTTCTTGTTTTTAGAATGTAGTTTTGGAATGCCTTGGCCACCTCTCTTCCACTGCCAACGTCCAGGTCACTACCGGATATCAAAAGGTCTAATTTTTTTTGTTGGGAGAACGCATTTAAGTCACTTCCTAAAATTACTGTTAATGATTGAAAGAGTTCATCACGCTGGTTCCTATAAATGGGACAAAAGAGCACGAAGTGTTTTACTGTTTCGGTTAGGTATACACATAAGCACTGAGGTGACAGAGTTTTTAGTAACTGGAAAGTATGTGAATTTAGTTCAGACGCTCCTACGTGGAGTTGAGTGTGTAGTTTGTTCCCAATTTTAGTCCCAAATTCGAAATATTTAGAGGCTGCCGTCGGACCAAAATACTCACAAATTTTTCTTTTGAATACTGCGGAGCTCGACATCCTAATTTCTAGGGGAAGACTGTTCCATTCTTTGGTGGTTTTTGGTATAAATGAGTTTTGAAATAATGTTGTTCTAATGCAAGGCCGGGTAATATTTTGCGAGTTTCTGAGTGTCCGTCCAGTGTGTGAATGCCTTGTTTCCGGAATGGTAGACCTGATATAATTTGGAGCAAGTGAATTTGGATGTTGAAGTTTGTGGAACTCTCGTAGTCTATGCACTTTTCTTCGTGTTGCCAAAGAGGTCCAGCCTAGTTCCTGGTGCAGCTTTGCCGTAGGTGTTCTTCTTTTGGCCCCTGTGATCAACCTCGCCGCTCTGTTTTGGAGTCGTTCTAATCGGATGGCGTCATTTTTGGTTATCAGTCCGTCAAATACAGTGTCACAATAGTCAGTAGGGTCTCACGTACATGGTGTAGATTTTGTCGACAGTGGGTCTTGGGATATGTTGTGCAATTGGATATATTGGGCCGAGTGCCTTGTTGATTTGCTTCAGGGTATTGTTGACATGTTCGTGGAATCGAAGGTCACTGGAGAAGGTGATTCCCAGATGTTTGTGATTCTGTGTTTTAGAAATAATTTCGTTTCCAAATTTCAATATTGGTCCCACTGCTTCTCGACGGAGGGAAAAATTTTGCTGGACTGTTTTGGATGGATTAAAAGTAATGGCCCAGTCTCGACCGTATTTATGTATTTCATCGAGGTCTTTTTGCCGTGAGTTCTGAGTCTCGAGTAATTCTGACGGGACGTACGGTCTGAAGAGGGACGTATCATCAGCAAAGCATAAAGTCTCATTGGCTGTCTTGGTCGAATGTCCGTCTAGGTACATAATCGCTAGTAGTGGCCCAAGAACTGACCCTTGGGAACATCCTGATGTCAAGGTCTTCAGTTGAGAAAAGGCAGGTGATGGTCCTTGAAGGGAAGGATTTTGGGCATGGGTATGGCCCGGTGGTGTTGAGACTGTAAAAGTGTCATTTCCAAGGATAACACGCTGCTTTCTCTCCGTCAGGTAAGTGCTTAGCCATTTTAAAAGGGGTCCAGTGAGTCCAAAGTCGTGCTCGCACTTAAAAAGTAATCCGTCATGCCAAATTTTGTCAAAATATTTTGAAATGTCGAGGTATATCGCTGTGAAGTCTTGTCCTTTATCCAGTGTTGCATATAAGTTATGGGTCAAGTAGGTGAGCTGTAGCTGAGTGTTGTGGTTGGGCCGGTACCCACTCTCTTTCTCGGTTAGAAGCTGATGTTCGGTGAGGTGGCTATATATTCGCTTGAAGACTATTTCTCCAATATGTTTGACACACAACACAACAGAGAGATGGGTTGATAGTTAGTTGGCTCCGACGGGGACCCTTTTCCTTTATAAATCGGCTTTACATTTGCGATTTTCCACGACTGGGGGAATGTACCAGACTGTAGTGATTTGTTGAACAATTTGGTCAGGGGTTTGGCAATTATAACTGCAGAGAGCTTTAAAATTTTTGTAGGGAGTTCGTCTGGGACTGTTGACTTATGAGGATCCAGTGAGTTCAAAGTTTGTAGTACCTCGTGCTCTTGAACTATGATGCTGCTGAAAGTGGGTACCGGTTGGAGGTCAGCTTGGTTGACCACTGGGTTTGGCACAGTTGGGGGGTCGATGACCGTCTGTGATACGAAAAACTCGTTAAGTAGATTGGCCTTGCCTAGACTGTCATTTATAATTTCCCCATGGTTCCCTATAAGAGGGGGAATTGTGGAATTTTGAGACCGTCCTACAATGTTTCGTAATATCTGGTGATATTTGTGGGGGTTTTGTCGGTTTTCTAGAAGTTTTTCAGTTTCATTTTTTAGATGTGCAGAATGTAAAGTACGATTCAGCTTTGTCACCGTGTTCCGCTGCCTGGCCCAATTTTCCCAGTGCTCAAGAAGATCGGTCCTTTTTGCTTGAAGAAAAAGACGGTTTCGTTTTCTTATTTGCTTTTTGAGTTCACTGGTCACCCAAGGTTTGTCTCTTTCTTTAATTATTACTGTTTTCTTTGGGATAGCTAATTCTGCTGCATTTAGTAGAGCTTTAGTGAACCTGATAGTGGCGTTGTCGATATTCCCGTCCAAAATTTGTTCCCAATCAGTATCTTGTAATATTTGCACGAAAATGTCTATATTCATTCTGTTGTAGTCCCATATGGATCTTTCTATGGATTTGGGTTGAGAAGTGCTTACTTTAAGGATTTCAAATATGGGGAAGTGGTCTAAAGCTGCGAACGAAGACAGAGTTCCACTGGCTATAACAATTCCCTCGTTGCTAGTAAAACATAAGGGTCTAAGATTGGCAGTGTTGTTGTTTGGCCTGGTTGGGGTTTTGATCAGCTGAGTGAGACCAAGAACGCTTGCCGCGTCGGCCAGTTTGGTGTCGAAGGGTGTAACTCCGCTGCTATTTTGAAGGTAACGCTCGGATAGATAGTTGTTTCCTGCGTTGAAATCGCCCAAAATTAGTAAGGTCGAGCCAGGATACTCGTTGCAAAGTGTGACACTGTCAGCAAAATTACTTGTGAACTGATCAAGTCTATTCGAGTCTAAATTCGGGGGCAGGTATAGGCAGCAAATGATGAGAGAAATGCTCGGGAGTTTCAGCTTACACCAAACCAATTCCTCGGAATTGTCCCCTTCTAAATTTTCTAGTCGGTGCATAGAAATTGTTTTATGAATGTATTGCTACCCCTCCTCCAGACCTATTACGATTGTTTAGGAGTGGTGCATGAAAGTCTGGGATGTCATATAAAATAGGATTTACATTGTTATCGAGTTTAGTTTCCTTCAGTGCCACTATTTTGATATTTTCTGTACGGATAAGTTGGTGCAGTTCGTCCACTTTTCCCGAAGTTGTAAGGCTGTTGATATTTACATGTGCGATTGTTAAATCACTGATATTCGGTGGGCCCGGGTTTTTTCGATACCTGCTATGATGAGAAGAACGTCCATATCAGCTACCAAATTTAACAGCTCCCATTGTGCGTTGGTGGGTTTAAATGCAGCTCTACTAGCGAAATCCCAGATCTGCAGCCTTGGATGTTCATATCCTTTGATGCGAGCTTTTATCCTAGCCGTAGCGACAATCTCGGACTTCTGGTCGTGAACAGATGTTAGATTTAGGTGGTGCCACCCCCGCGCCGGCAGCGGGCGAGAGTGACCTTGGCTAAGTGCCGAATGCGTGGCGCAGGGGCGGCACTGGAGGCGCCGGCCCGGGCCGGCAGGCAGCGGCGGAAAACTGGCGGCAAAAATCATCCGGCAGAGCTCCCTCCAAACCAGGGGAGCGCGATGCCGACCACAGTATTAGTTTCAGAAGGTGGAAGGCAGTAGGTACACTTCACTATATGTGGTTTAGATATGGTGGCACACACGGGTATCAAGTGGCTACTGCTGAGGCTGATCTCACCTCAGCGCGGATCAGTATAGCTTACAGACAGTTGTATTGAATTTTTAGCAGCATATCCTGGATTGCATCGACATTGCATCTTGAATTGAGTACATAACCCGGGTTATTATTGCTTTGTGGATGATATGCGAATTGGAAGCATGTACGACAATAAGAAAGACAGCATTAAAACTTAGTCTAATAATCCGTGTGATACCCCTGAGGTCGCTCAAAAAGGCGAGCACCGCAGAAACCATATATAAATACCAAGGCAAAGAGGAGAAATTATAAGTGGTTTGATCGACCGCTATTAGGTACAGTGTAACACAGAAGCAAGTTCCAATTTAGGAGAAACACGTTGGATTTATCTTCTAATTGTACACAACGAAAATTTTTTATAGCATAACACAGAAGCAAGTTCCGATTTAGGAGAAACACGTTGGCTTGTTTTCTGATTGTACACAACGAACAATTTTGTATGTAGCATAACACAATCAAGTTCCGATTTTGGAGAAGCACGTTGGCTTTATCTTCTAATTGTACACAACGAAAAAAATGTCGACTGTATCCTTTTCCAGAGTGAATTTTTTCTCAATCAGAATCGGGCTCAGTAGTCTCAATCATAGTCACTTACACGTCTCTGGTTGCTTGGTTATCGTTTACGGCGCGTACCGTCCGACCCGCCTGACTGCCGCTGACGCGACTGAGACCCGGGAGTGACCGCTGCGCCACCCCGCGGCGGGGGCCGGGCGGCTCGCGTCGGCTGGCGGCAGGGGCGGCGCCTGCCCGGGCACGGGTGTTGACCGGCGTCTAGTCGCCGAGTCCAGTCCCTGCGTCCGCCGCCGGGCCGGCCCCGTCCCCAGTGCTCAACCTGAGCAGTGGCGTCTCCAGGAGAGGCGCTTCTGGGGGATGATGTATGGCTCCCTGGGTTGAGCTCCAGCTCCTTCATCGTCTTGGTATTGAGCAGTGGATGGTCTCCGATGAGCCTCCTCAGGTCTGCGACTCCACGGATGATGCTTGTCGGGCTGTCATCTGTGACTCGGATTTTCATTTTGCCTCCGTCGGTCCACTGCCTTGCGATGACCTTGTCACGTCTCAGTTGTCGGGCCGTGTACATGATAGCACTGTTGTGCCGGGTGAGGCAGTCCGACATGAAGATTTTGGACAGGGCATGGGCTGGAAGGCACGACACTTAATCGTCTCTGGCTTCTCGGATAGTTTTTCTCTCACAGTAAAACTCCTTGCGTTTCCTGTAGGTTGCAAACATTACTATAATGGCTCGTTGTTTCCCCTCTCGAGACCATCCAAGCCTGTGTGCATTGCAGATGTCGTGGGCTTCAATTTGCACACCTACCAGGCGTCCCAATTCTACGACCAAACCAAACACGTTTTCGTTGGCACTCTCCGGAACTCCAGACAGAACTATACAGTTCTTCATACTGTACTGCTCTATCTCGTTTATGTGCAAGGCCTGTTCTACTATCGTGTTCTGCAAAAACTCGCGTTCTTTAGCGAACTCTGCCTCTTTCCTGGCTAGCGCCTCGCTTACCGCTGGGGCGATGATCGTCTCTTGGATGGCTTTAATCACTTCGCTGTTTTTAAGTCCGTCAAGTAGTACCTTAAATTGGGCGTCCATGGTCGGCCGCTCCCCTCCTAGGCAGATCTGAATGTTGGCACCGTGGTTTGGCACTCGCTCACTCACTCAACACTACCAGCGATCGGCCAGCGTAGCGGGGCGGAGCCGAACACGCACACGTCCGCTCGCGGCGGTGACCGGTCAGGAACTGAGGTGACCTGAGGTCAGGTCACGAGGTGACCTCTCCCATTGAAAAAAACATGGGAAAAGTTGTCTTATGATCTAAAAGTCACAAAAGCGATTGAAAATGCTCAGCTTGATCAGAAAAGCGTTCTTTGACACCCTTTCACGGATTCCAAGTTGAAGTTGAAGTTTGTGTTATTGGAAAAGAGGCCTGGAATGGGCCTGTGACACCAAATACTACGTCTCGGAAAGTTCTTGGATAACTTTGATGGGATCTGAGTGGAAATGGTAGGTGAAGTACCATTACTCGTGCCTGAAACTATCCCTATGCCAAAACTTATCCAGGTTGGCCTTGAACATGGTCAGACTAGTCGAGGATACCACATGTTCAGGCAGGCTGTTCCAGGCGTCCAGAGACCGTACAGTGATGTGGTGCCTCCGTATTCTCCTGACCGCCCGTTGCTTCTCTAGCCTGAGATGGTGACCTCTAGTGTTGAGAGTTCCATTTGCCATCCTGATGACACCTTCAGTCTTCATAAGCCCAGAAATCATTTTGTAAATGGCAATCATATCTCCTCTTTTTCTCCTGAAAGATAGACTAGGAAGACTCAGTTCTTGCATCCTTGTTTGGTATGGGATATTTCTTCCTTTCAATACCAGCTTGGTGGCCCTCCTCTGGATCCCTTCGATCTTCTTTTGGTCGGCGATGAACATAGGTCCCCAGATGACGTTGCCATATTCAAGTATGGGCCTCACCAATGCTTGATAGAGTTTCTTGAATATCCTCCTGTCCAAGTAAGAGAAAGTTCTTTTGATGACGGCCAGAATTCTCCTTGCCTTTTTTATTACCTCTGCAGTATGTTCATGAAACTTTAAATTTTCGTCCACTATGACTCCTAAATCTTTTTCGCTTGTTGAGGTCCTGACTTCCTCCGGGCCCATATAGAAAGGTCTTCTTGGGTTCTTTTGCCCAAGGTGAAGCACCGCACATTTCTTCAGGTTCAGTGGAAGCTGCCATAGATGAGTCCAGTGTATAACCTCATTCAGGTCGTTTTGGATTGACTCATGCTGGTCTACACTTTCCGTTGGGCCAAATAGTTTAACGTCATCAGCAAACAAAACTATACTGTTCTCAACCAGTCGCGGAAGGTCATTAATGAACAGGATGAAACACAATGGCCCGAGTATAGATCCCTGGGGAATTCCACTGATTGTATTTGTCCACCCAGAAGATGTCCCATTTATGACTACCCGCTGCCTTCTGCCAGTGAGATAGGATGTGAGCCAGTTTATGACTTGCGAGCCTAGCCCATAGGCCTCCATTTTTCTTATGAGTCGTTTGTGGGGGACAGCATCGAAGGCTTTCTTGAAATCGAGGTAAAGGACATCAACAGGTTGATTAGATTCCAGCAGCTCGCTCCATTTTTCAAAACAGTTCAGCAGTTGGGTTTCACAAGATCTCTTGGGGACAAATCCGTGTTGGTTTGGCACTATAAGGTTCCAGGGGCCATTTTTGCCTTTTGACCTCTCCAAGGTCATCCAAGGTAACCAGGGGTCAAAAACAGTATTTTACATTAACTTTTGACCTAATTAAGCTAGAGCGCTGACATAAGCACCATCGTGTTTGTCTCGTCACTGGCTTTCATTTTATATACGGCAAACTCACTTTCTGAGCTTTTGTGACCTCAGGTCATCTTAGGGTCACGAGGTGACCTCTGGAGGTCACACCACTGGCGGGAGGTCTTTACGTTTCACGTAGTGGAAAAAGGACTGACAATTTGCTCTCAAGTGTACTTTACCACACCTCAATAGCTCTAATGGCATAAGAGTTATGCCCGGTTTGCTTAAGCATTGCATATTTGAGTGAAAATAGCCGATCTTGACCTAATTTGACCTCTAGAGGTCAAACCATTGACCTGAGCACTAAAACATGTGAAGTAATTTCTTACTGAATTCACGCGAGCTTTCTATTGCACTTTGCAGATTTGCGCGAACCCACATATTTTCGGAGTTAGAGGGGGGCCATCGATGGCCCCCGGTGGGGCGAAGGTGGCGCTGGAGCCCCGCTGGGGCGCGGGTTAAACCAGGAGACAGAAACACAGAATACCAGCATGCTTCAGTCAATTATAACGGTATCTTCGCTCTCATTCACTGCAGACGTTGCTGTACATGCGCAGTGGTACATATGGTAACCGAAGCTAAATCGGTAGCAAATAGGCTGAATTGACTGAAAATCTGCAGGTAAAGGTGAAATATGTTCGGCAATCCCTTCATATTTTATATCGTGTTTCATTTCTCCTGGGTATGCCCAGTCTTTACTTAAAAAACTTTATACGCGTGTTTCTTTATGTGATGACATGAACAGAGGACAAACGTGACGCAGTGTGCAGAGACATGCTAATGTAGGAAAAAATGGGCTTACACAGGGGATTGAATGGAGTCATAATGAGAACATAAAACCAAAACTCCACCATTGCGTTGTTATAAGTATCAAACTGCTGAAAAAACTCGCCTGCCAATCGAACTGTTTGGCTAACGTACATTGTCACCGGCTTCTCTTGCGCCGGAGTGGCACCCTGCCGAGGCCGCAGGCCGAGGTAGTAGTAGTAGTAGTTGCCTGTTCTGAGGTCTGGTATCAGATACTTAAAACTTGCAGGGATGAAAGGCAGGAACCCATAAAAGAACCCACCGGCTGCCGATTTTCAAGTTTTGCAAAACAATTCCCAATTTTTTATTCTATTTTTTTTACTTTTATTTTTCTATTTTCCTATTTTTAGTCCACAGCTCTCAAACTTACACTCTTTTACACACAACCAATTACCAGTTGTTGGTAAAAGTTTGGAGCAAAAACTCGTTTTTGTTTCATGACGCTCCGACGACTAGTTCTCCACTGAGGGGCAAAACACTTTGGTCCCCTTTTTCCCCCGCAGCAGTGGTGACGTCATTCTGCCTTTCTTGCATGGACCTCCTGTGCTGCAGCGGTAGGCTGCAGCCCCTAGCTAGAGTTCAGCCCCTAGCTACACCCATTGCATTGACCACCATTTGAATAGCCACCATGTATGTATATAAACATATTGAATATATGCAGATTCCGTTGCACTCCGTACCAAATTACCGAACAATATCAATGAGAAGCAATCGACCAGGCAGATTTTGAATGTGATATTCAGGTCAACGAAAGGTCACTGCGCATGCGCACTGAAATTAGTGATAACAAAGTCTATTTCGGCAACCTACGGGACGATTTTCTTGAAACTTTGTGAGCAAAGGAATGGCACGGAACGTAAACCACATATGATTGTATATTAAAGCTGCACTGTTCTGCGCATGCGCAGTAGCAATCCTAAAAATAATCCTTAGAGGTGAAGATATTTCAGACGAGGACATGAAGAGAGAAAAAGCCGACATTAGTAAATCTAGCATGAGAGTTTTATCACCTTTGGTAATTACAAAGGTTATTGCGCATGCGCATTAGGGCTTGCGAAAATGGAGGCTTTCTCGAGAGTCAATCCATCGATTTGACTCACATTTTGCAAGTAAGAGCAAGATACTATCTGAAAATCACAATCGACAGCATTATAACGCTAAACTGTCCTGTCCATGCGCAGTACGAATTCTACGAAAGAAAAGTCAATGGGAGGCAACTTTAGACCAGGAGAGGAACACACAATAAACCAGCATGGTTCAGTCAATTATGCTAGTATCTTCGCTGTCATTCACTACAAACGTCACGGCGCATGCACGTTGCCACTTTTGGTAACAGTAACGAATGGGCGGAATTATTAGAAAATTGGCAGGTATATGTGGAATATAGTCGGTAAACCACGAAAAATTGTAAAATACATTTCCATTGTTCTGTGCATGCACAGTCTTTACATAAATAGGCATTAAATGTGTGTATATTCCGTCGATGACTTGAACAGAGGACAGATGTGATGCAGTTTAAATAGATATGCTATGTTAACGACATTGCATTGCTGTAACTATAATACTGCTAAAAATCCTCGCCTGTAAATCTAAGTGTCAAGCTAACGTACATTGTCACCGGCTTCTCCTGCGCCGGAGCGGCACATGCCGACGCCGCAGGCCGAGGTTGTAGTTTTGTTGTTGTCTGTTCTGAGCGCTGGTATCAGAAATTTAAAACTTTTATGGAAAGACGGCACTTCCAAATGAATAAACACCACGGTTTCCAGTTTTCAACATTTCCAAAATTTTGCCCAGAATTTTGCATTATGTGATTTTTAACTTTTATTTTTCTATTTTTGGTAATTCATCTAGAGTATTCAAACTTGCACCCTTTTACATCAGGGAAGTTTGAAGTTGACACAAAAATATGAAAAGAAAAAATCTCAAACTTAGTGCTCTAAATTAGCTTTTAAACTTTGCACCCTAAATTTAGCGGAAAACTCATGGTCAAGACTATAAGCTTTAAATATCTGAAGCTACGGCTGTTCAGGTTCTAAGTCAAGTACCAACTTAAAGGCGTGTAAGAGCCGCATGACGAAATCCATGGAGCGAAGCGCATTGAGATTTCTCAAGCGGCTCTATTCTGGCCGCTCAGACGGGTCTCGTCGTGGTCTGTTGTTGTTGGCGTCTGTCCGTCCTGAGAATTGATGTCAGAGCTCTGGAATTTTGTAGGGTGATAGCCCTTCTGCTCCAGACACCCAAACTGAAGCCCCGAGTCGAAATCCAAAATAGTTTTTGAGAAATTTTGGCTCAAACTTTTTCTGTTTTATATTTTTCTAATTTTTACTTCTTAACCTACGAACTTGAAACTTATGTCCTTTTCGAAAGATAACAAGGGCCAGCTAGGGAAAACGAATTGAGCTGATCCGACAATATTTATTGCGCGAAAACGCGGCATTTCTCACGCGAGCAAAAAACCTGCTAAAAGTTGATGGCCGACTTGTGCGCTCGAAATGTCAGAAGACAGGCCTCAGTTAGCTGAAAGGCAGTTACCTAGGGGTAGCTAGGAAAATTTTGTAGTGCTTAGGCATAGTTTTGAGTGCAAAACGCAAAATTTTGACCTACTTTTTACAGTTCTTCCGGAAGACTGAATTTTGGTTCATTTCATTTCAACGTTAATATCTCACAATCTAATTGACCGATTTGAGTTTTCATTTCAAATAATGAAAGAACATTGCTTCCGCCTTATAATATTTGGAGATGGAAGTTGTGAATGTGAAATTCTTTGTTTTAAAGGCATAAATAGAAATTGAGTCAAAAAAACTTTTTATTTGCATCTTCCTGGTTCCAAGCTCATGTCACTCACAAACTCAGAACTGACATGGCTGAAGAGGAAAGTTACTTGCGGTCATTTCGCTCACTTATACTACCCACCTATCTCTAATGGCTTTCGAGTAATTAGTCCAAAATGTATTACAAGATGCTAAAGTTCTCGGACCACCTTTGCTTCTCACCATGGTTTGAAGTCCTTAAAATGGATGGAAGTGGAAGTAATTTGGCATGAAGCTAGCTTACGATCCTAGCTCGACGATACAACTAATTTCAGCCCAAAAGAATGTTTGGTTCGTCTTCTAGAAGCACCTTTATATCGTGCCTTTTCGGGACAAGCACAGCACCCGGCGCCAGCGGCCCGGCATATTCGGCGGAGTTGTACTAGCCAGTGACCTCCTGACGGGTCACAGCTGTTCAGCTAGTGGGAGGATGAGTAGTGTGGCACGGTGGTCTAGTGGTTAGAGGCCCTGTCTCTTGATCAGGTAGGGTCCGGTTCGAGTCCGGGGATGGCCACGTACTCTTTATTGGTTATTTCAAAGAAAAGAATGATAAAAACTGACTTGCAGGCTTATGAAGAGATGCATGAAGAACGAAATATGGTTTGCTTTCGGCACATTGTCATGCGGCTCTCCTGCGCCGGTGGGGCGTTAGCCCAGGCCGCAGGCCGAGGTTTGTGCAGTTCTGCACAAACACAAAAAAACGGAAACGGAAATTTGGGGTCATTTTTGGCGAATTCTGTGAGGGTCTGTATTTCCCAAAATATCATTCAAACACTTATATCTTCTGATCTAATTAATCAAAATTAATTTCCATTTCAGATTATAAAAGAAAATAGCCTCCCTCTTTATATATTTAGGGATGAATACTTTCAGACTGAAATATTTTATTTTATAGGCAAAAATAAAAGATAAGTTTTAAGACTTTTTATTTTCAGTCACCTGGTTTCCAGAACCTGATAGCTACGGTATTAAACTTAACACCTGAATAGCAAGCTTCGTTGCCGTCATTTTTCTCACTCATACTACAATTATCTCTTATGGCTCCTGAGCTATAAGCCGTAAAATACATTTCAAAGTGGTAACCTAATCTGTTAATTTTTGCTTCACACCAGCATTTTGAATGGTTAATATCGATGAAAGTGGATGAAATCCGGCAGAAAGCTAGTTGAGAGACATATCACACATTCTCCTACAGTCCAGGCAAACTATCTTCAATTTAATTTCTCATTAACAGAAACTTTGGCCAGCCGAGTAAAGGCATCCCTAGAAGCCTCCTCGCCTCCAAATCCTGATGCAAATACCTATGCTAATCTCTTCATCAAGACAATTCAAGGTGAACTTAAACTGATGTCAACAACTAAAAGGAACAGGAAAATTGATCCTATCCAGCCCTGGATATCACAAGCAATGGTCAGATGCATTAATGAAAAAAACAAATTATACAGAAATTTTTGAAAAATCGAACAACCCATAACCGCCTGAAATATTGCCAATATCGGAATAGACTAAATACTGTACTTAAAGAATCTAAATATAATTACTACAGAAACAAATTGGCTGAACACCAAAATAACTCTCAGAAACTATGGAAAACTATCAATGAAATTATCAGAAGAAACAAAAAACTTGGAAACAGGCTCCCTGACTACTTCAGACATGGTAACAACATCATTCAGGATCCGAATAAGATAGCTTCCGAATTTAATAACTTTTTTGCTACAATTGGAGAAAATCTTCAACATCTATTACCTCAAACACCCACTGACCCACTTGATTTCCTTAATGACATAGATGTGAGAGATCAAATGTTCCTGGAGCCAGTATCCTGTCAGAATGTCTTGGGCATAATTCAAAATTTAAACAATACTGGACCTGGAGCTGATGACATAAGTGGCAAACTCCTAAAGAAACTTGCACCATATTTAGTCACTGAAATTACCCATCTTATGAATCTTTGCCTGGAAAATCAGATTTTCCCTGATATCTTAAAAATAGCTATTGTAAAGCCATTATATAAATCAGGACCCTCAAATCTATTTACTAATTATAGGCCAATTTCAATTTTACCAGTCATATCCAAAGTTCTTGAAAGAATTCTTCACAACCAACTCACTGATTTCATAGAAAGAAATAACATACTGAATGAGTACCAATTTGGCTTCAGAAAACAGCATTCGACGTACATGCCCTTATCACTCATTCATGACCTAATAACTTCAAACATTTCAAAAAATAAAAAATGTGTAGGCATATATTTGGATTTAAAAAAGCGTTCGATACGGTTGATCACAAAATTTTACTTAGGAAAATGTGTAGGTATGGCATAAGAAATGGGTCCTTGAAAATGTTTCAATCATATCTTGAAAACAGGGTACAAATCACTAAGTTAGAAAGCCTGAATTGTATGTCTTCTCCTAAAATTGTTTCCACAGGTGTACCTCAGGGGTCTATTCTGGGTCCAGTCCTATTCATAATCTATATTAATGATATCTTCAAATCCTCTACAATTCCCAATTATTTTCAGTTTGCAGATGATACATCAATTTTCTTCTCAGGTAATACACTTTTTGATATTGAACATGAAATAAATCAGGTAACCCCCAAAATATGTGACTGGCTTTGTGCCAATAGACTAACACTAAACACATCCAAAACATTCTACCAAATATACTCTATAATTGACAACATGCCAAATCTAACACTTCACCTAAACGGCGCTCAAATTTCGCGATCAGACTCAATAAAATATTTGGGTGTCACCATTGATGAGAACCTCAAATGGAAAAATCACATCACGAAAACCTGTAATACTTTAAGACGAAACATTGGAATGGTTGCGAGGGTCAAATTCATACTTGATAAGAAAACACTCCTCCTTCTATATAATGCCCTAATTCTCCCATATCTAAGTTATAACGCTCTCATTTGGGGAAGTAACTTCCAGACCAATATAACTAGGGTAATCAACCTACAAAAACGAATAATTCGACTAATAGACTCAGCAGAACCTCGAGCACCCTCCGGCCCCATCTTCAAAAGGCTCAATCTTCTTAAATTTCCAGACTTAATAAAACAGCAAAAAATCTTAGTACTCCATAGCTTTATTCAAGGGAAATTACCCGTAGCATTCACAGACTCATTCCACTTTCACCATTCAACTAGATACATGCGCCGAGTTGTCCATTTCCGGGAGCCTGCTGCGGAAACAGTCTACAGATCATTTGCATTTCCAATTACCTGCCCACGGATCTGGAATGATATCATAGCTAGGAATATTCCCAATATTCATGACATACCCTTCTCTAAACCATTTTTCAAAAAAGTCATCAAAAAAATATTCATAGATGCATACTAACAGTCTAAATACTAATGAGGTAGCTTCTAAGATCGCTAAATTCCATCTGCCGGCGGGCGTCCGGCGCCGTGCAGTAGTTAGCTGAACCCCCGCACCACCGGGCCCACTGGGTCCGCGGGTGCGGGTAGGCGCCGGATTATTCCGGCGTCTGGTGACGGTTGACCTGCCGGTAGCGACTTGTTTCGCTGCCTGGTCGGCGTCCGTCACCGAGCGGCTTTTACTGCCCTCCGCGACTCCGGACCCTAGGGTCCGGGGTCGCGGGGTGGGCGCCGGTATTGAGGCCCCGGCGCCTGGTGCCGGACGTCCCGCTGGCAGTGGTACGAGCCCTCTGGAAGAAAATATCACAGTTATGTCCTTCGACCGACCTGGTCTGGAAAACATTTTACCCCTTGGCTTGCTTCTGGGTCCAAGATGTTGCTTGTCTTCCTTGTCTAAATCCACCTGGTCCACTACTAGGTTACCATACATACCAAGGACTATTTCCGTAAAACACTGGATGAATGTGTGAACTCAGATAGCAGCTAAACCCTCTTTACTAGTTGTGCCTTTGTGCTGTAATTCTTTTAAGCAAACTATTGGCAATTTAACAATATTATTAAGCACTACTCTCTATGCGAAATGTAAGTCAAGGAGCTATATCAAGATTACCCTTATCGGCTCCTTGTCCCATCTGTTTTTTTCCTAACTTAACTCGAACTCCCCTCTCTCTCCCTCCCTCCCTCCTCCTCCCCCCCTCTCTCCCTCCCTCCCCCTCCCTCCCCCTCTCTCTCTTTCTCTCTCTTTCTCTCTCTCTCTCTCTCTCTTTCTCTCTCTCTCTTTCTCTCTCTCTCTTTCTCTCTCTCTTTCTCTCTCTCTCTCTTTCTCTTTCTCTCTCTCTCTCGCTCTCTCGCTCTCTCGCGCTCTCTCTCTCTCTCCTCTCTCTCTCTCTCTCTCTCTCTCTTATTTTTCCACCATATCTTTCTAAATTACTTGGGCCCACATATGTTGCTCTCAGCATTTGTTTTGCATAAGTTGCTTGTAGCACGTGCTTATGCCACTATGTATGATAGTTGGCCCCTACCAATATCTACACACCTGTCAGTCATCTATATGTTGTTTGCTTGTTTCAAGATGGAACACCATGATGAGAACCTGCAAACGACTCCAGAAATGTGACGACGTCCGCCATCTCTGCAAAGGCCACCTGCTACTTCAACCGACCTTGTCATCGCTCCATGAACTACATCTGCTGACACCCCTCACTCAGCAGTATGATGGGGCGGTCACCAGCCACGACTTGAAAAACCTGACTGCCTCCGCCCGACTCTCTTCGGACCGGCCCACCCGGCGCCGTGGTCGCGGTGTTAAAAAGCCCACCACCACTGTTCACCGGGCAGTCAAGACTGGAAGTTCAAGAAATAGCATTAACTTTTATATATTCTCAGCCTCGGGCGGTCATCAGCCCACCAACACGAACGTGCCGATATAAAACTGCGTACTGGTGCCGCGGCCGTGGAGTTAACAAGTTGACCAGCACTGCCCAGTGATAGGACTGTAAATTCAAGGAATATCGGCAGTTCTCAAAACCTCAGCTCTAGCTGGCCATGTCGCCGCTTCCAGAACTGCATCAGCGGCCGCCCTCGTTCAACAGCAGGATGGGGGCGGCTGCCAGCGACGACTGAGGCACCTGATGCCTCCGCCCGGCCCTCCAGACTCTCTCTGCCGATCCACCTACCGGAACATGCCGACACACAGTACGCGCCATTGCTGCTGCTGCGGCGTCGGCGAATCCACCTGCACTGTTCGGGGTTGGACAAGACTGAAAGTTCCTGGAAGTAGTAGTGACAGTTCTCATATCTCCAGCTCAAACCGGCCATGTCATCGCTTCAGAAGATGCTTCCATTGCTGCCCTCGCTTGGCAGTGTGCTGGAGGTGGCCACCGGCGGCGACTAGGGCCTCCAGCGACGACTGGAGACCCCTGGCCGTCCCCCGCATCACTCTCTTCGTTCTCTCGGCCAGCCCTGCATAAACGTGCCGACCTACGGTGACGTGACGTCGGCAGGTCCCCCAGCTCTGCCCAATATTTGGACGGGACTGGCAATTCATGGAGCATCAGTGGTGCGCATAATTCCTGCTCCAGTTAGCCGTATCGTCACCTCTGGAATTACTTCCGCTGCCGCCTTCGCTCATCAGCATGCTGAAGGCGGCCACCAACGACGGCTGGAGAAACCTGGCTGCCTCCACCTGGCCCTCTTTGGACGCTTCCAGCAAACCCACCTACATGAACGTGCCAATCTACAGTAACATACCGCGCCACCCACCTTGGTCGGCTGGGCCTGTGATACCCCAATGGCCTAACACTTATATTTGTGGTATTCTCCTGATTTATCCCTCTTGCTCTGTTTTGTCTGTTTACTGCCTAACTGTTTTGTTCTATTCTTGTTTTTGGTTTCTTCCCACTAGTGCCTTAATTTGATCTCGCCGAACGCATCTTGTCTGTGGTTTAGACATATCCTGCTTTGTTTATGTATGATTTAGCTAGTTTTTGTTTAAGTTTTATTTGTTTTGTTTTGTTTGTTTTCTAGTTTTTTGGTTTGATTGCCTTGCTTGAATGTTGTTGAGTTTGACTGGATCCTGCTTTGATTAGGTATTTGTCCTTATTTCTCATATTTGTTCTTGCTTCTAATAACTAAATATTTTCTTAGATTCAATATGTTCAACATATGTGGGCCCTCTACGTATCTACTTATAACTTAACCTTATTAATTGTTGTTTTGTGTGCCGTTTTGTTTATTTGTAGCTTTATTTTGCTCTTTTAACTGTGTTTTGGCGTTATATTTGTTCTTTTCGTTCTCTAACGCTCATCTTACTTTGTTATGCTGTTAGCCTGTCAGTCTCTGTTTTATCGCTTTTTCTGTTTGTTTTCTCGTTCCATGGCTACTGTCTCTTTGTTAGGTTTTTATGATTTGCTCATTCTGCCTATGCTACACACGTGCTCTTTTACACTCGTGGTCTGGTTGCTTACTTCCTTTTGTTTATACTATGTGCCTGTAAAGTTCTATTCTGTTGCTAGCTGTTCAGCCTTTGCTTTGCTTTGCCCATGTCTTCTTTTGCTGGTCTATTCATTTCTTCTGTCCCCCCTGTTTGTATATGAAAAATGAAATAAAAAAAGCTGATGATGAAAAAAATATCTTGCCATTGCAACACCAGTCTACCTTTTACTTAAATGTAATACATAATGCTAGTATGTTTCCCGCTCGAAACCTCACCCCGCCGTCCGGTAGTAACGTCGGTGCTGGTGGCGCACCGGGAGCTGCTATCCGAGACAGACGCCATCGCTATCTACGCATACTATAGTCCAGCGCGAATGCTCGGTGTTTGCGGGGTAGTCTGTCTCGTTTATGCTCCTCTACTCGTGCTTCCGGTCCCTTTGTCTGTTGTACACTCATATAATAAAGATTTTATTCACCCCTTCGAAACCACTAAAGTTCTGAATTCATAAAGCTTAAAAACAGCCCTCTCATAGTCAAACCTAATGCTTTACACCCAGTCAGAGCATGCTTGAGTACTTGCACCGACATGTGCCAATCCACGCGGGCGCACCGAGCGTTAATCCTGCTTAGAGGTGACCCCTTCAAGGCCAAGACGCTAAATCCTCGTGCCTTTGGCATGGGAATGGCAGTCACTGAGTTCATAGTGTCCATAAGACTAATGGACTTCCATTAGAGCCATGCAGATCTTAAGTGCCGACAGGATATTGCATTAAGATTAGACCCCATCACACCCTAGTTCGCAGTCACCTGGCGTACTCTGGTACCCAGTATTCTAGGAAATCCACACTTGCCCTCATTTCTGGATGATGAAATCAGAGGTGCAGAAACTTGCCAACTCGGCTACTGGAGTTTGTGACACATTTATGAAAATTGAGGTACATAAGTGTGACAAAATAGCGATCGTGACAGTATGGTTCAAAATCAAACCGCATATTTTCGAAATACAGAATGAAGCGTGTAGCGATAAATTTAATTTAGCAACTCTGTTCTTCAATTGCACAGCGTACCATCAGTGATGCAATATTGGTACTGTGTTTAGTTTCTACTAAAACGAGGGACCCCCGCTGCAGAAAACCCGGAAACCGCTGTCACAGTTGCCAGATTTTAACATGCAGCCCAATGGTGCCGATTGTTAGTAGTTGCCAGAAAGTTGCCGCCTAGATGCCCGAAATGTGACAGTCAATTTTTTCGAGAAATACATGATTGTGGGCATATTTAAGGCATTAAAGATAACGCAAATACGTTATCAAGTATTTCTCTGTCCATTTTGTCAGGTTAAATAATATTTAAAGTTTGAGTCTCTTCGATTTAGCGGTCCCTATTTCTTTGAATTTAGTATTAAGTACGCCTAAAAGCTACTAAGAAAAGTACTAAATGAGTGAAAGAAATAAACATAGCTGGGCAGCAATTCTACCTAAACTACGCAACAGCGACAAGACAAGTTCGTAGTGTTTATTTGATGTAGAGCCTGCCAAAAAATGTACACAGGTGGGAAGCCACTTTTTTGGGGCATATTTTTGGGGTATATCTGAGATAAGTGCAGGCTAAAACTGGCTGGAATAAATAGTGCTGCCCATGGCTAATCTAAGATAATTGTAGGCTACTTTGAGACTGATGCACTTTCACATATCAAACTTGGTTTTTCATTCCGTAGATTGCTTGTGCCTTACCTTATTTGTGCCCTAGATCAAGATTGGTTAGGTAGATTTGGAGCTGGAGAAAGTTGGGAGAGATGGTGCCAGCAACAGACTGGCAACAACAGTAATTCAGGTGAGATTTCATGATCAAATTATCATGTCAATATTGTACAGATAGCAAATGTGTGCCAATGCAGTCCTCCACAAAGTGTTAAAACACACACTAACGTGCACTGGAGGGGGCCTAGTAGACCCCCTTCTCATCTCAGGAAATCACAGAAAATCTCAGAAAGAAAGAGAATTTGAAAAATGCTGGTTGGGGGTGTGTTGCTTACTACCAGTGGTGGTAAGCAACACACAGGACCTGAACTGCATGGAGTTAAAGCAGGACTTTGACTACACTGGATCTTTCTTTGGTATGAGACTTCCAATACCTCTGTAGGTACCTATTAGGCCAATAGACATAATTTTACATCTATGCAGGGTAGTTGCCTCGGAGTTTTTACTGCAAGAAGGAATGAACAGGCAGGTGATAATCAGGTGTTAGGGGAAAATTTTAAGCATTTGATCCGTCTATAAAAATGCTACCTAAGGTCCACTTTACCAACACATTTTAGGTAGATCCAAATCCTATGTTGACATTGACATTTTTGTCCCTTTTGTTGATATGTGAGATAGAAGTTCAGTGGGGGCGGGGGGAAGCTGTGATCAGGGTTCCCAATTGTGTGTAGGTGCACGCTCCCATTCATAGATTAGTTCCCAATAATAATTATTTTCATGATAATTGCCACATTTAATCATGGGGAAATGTACCATAATTGGAAACACTCCTTCCAAAAATGGAAACTTTCAAAAAGGGAAATGCATGTCATTAGGGGAAACTGCAGTCAGAGTTGCCAATAAAAGTTATGATCCCAATACTGGAAACAATGATCCATAATTGGAAATTTTCCTTCCAAAACATAAACATGATCTAAAAATGAAAACACAGTTTAATACTTTCATGCAGTAACACTGGCGGATCTAGGCGGTTGGTTTGGGAGGGGCAAACCAAAGCCGAAAAGGAAAAAAAACATCACGCAGTGAAAAATTGCGCTAAAATATGCCTTTTCGATAAGATTTTCGGAACTGGAGACGAAAACCAAAAAAAGATAAAAACCCCACGGGGTGAAAAATATGGGCTCAACATACTTTTTTTGCTATCCAAGCCCCAATATTTACACTTAACTTCACTAATTCTGTTTGAAGTTGAGAGTGAAGCACCAAAATCTTGCTTACAAGCTAAAAATGAGTCGGGGGAAAAAGGAGGTCGATCGCTTTGGGGAGGGCAAAAACATAGTTTTGCCCCGAGCTTTTCCGTTTGGGGGGCAATTGCCTTTTTGCCCCCCCCTGGATCCGCCACTATGCAGTAATGGCTTGGCGCTTGAACCTTGTCTGTTGCAAAAAGTAAGAGACAAGTAGATGACATTCAGCATATTGGAAATAGTATTCAAGTATACAATTATCATTTCCAGCTTTTTGTGACAGAGGAGGCATACGTCGCCTTGAGTTTGTGACAGCCAGCATACTTTCTGCACCTCTGGATGAAATGTTCTCAGTCAACTCGTCAGCATCCGGTATCAAACCGTATATAAACAGCCGCCTTCAGCGCTGAATAGGCAGTCGTGTTTCGCATTCGCCATTGCGACGGGGAAGTTCTGCCGGTCAGCTCCGTGACATGTGACCAGTGGTGACGAGGAGACTGCTGACAGTGCAGAGTGTTGGCACTACTGCTGAGTTACGGCCTGTTCACAACGCCAGGCCAAACGTGGGAAAATAAATTGGACTTAGGACAAAAGTATCTTCATCGCCCACGACGAGGTCCTAACCGCTACGCAACCATAATTCACAGCCACACCAAGAGCCCATCTTGGTGACAACTCATATCGCTCGGACGGCCGGGTGGCGGCCGCCCGGTAGGGTCCCGCTCGCGGTGGCGGCTTGCGACGAATAAAAAACAAAACGGTGGTCAGGAACTGGTTTGCTTTTTTGGTTTGCTTGTTTTGTTTCTTTCTATTTGACCAAATCTTACTGTGCATGTGTGTGATATGTCCGGTATAAGTCATGTGTTTTATGAGAGAGATAAGAGAGGCCCCACCACTTAAGACACTTCGGGCTTTTGCGTCAATCTCTTTGTTATACCTGTCATATTATAGATATAGATATATATATATAGATATATATATATATATATATATATATATATATATATATATATATTGTTTCCGTGCAATAAAACTTTATCATCTATCTACCCACTAGTTATGCATCCTCTGACCATAGGTAACACTGATCAAACGATCCACCGTTGCACACTATTTCTTTCCCAGCCGAATAAACCTCTTTGTGGTGCTACCATGACACGTGACTCCTTGCACTGCCTGCTTAAAGGGAATGTGGCACCTTCACAACGTGATTTTAACTGAGATAGCCAAGTTGTAAAGCAGGTCGGAAAACCCGGTACTCCATATTTCATTTGTCTTGGAATTCGATATTTCCGTAAAAAAAGCTAAAAACTACCTGACACCTTCCCCCTCAGCCCCCGTCGCCGGCGGCCATTGTTGTGAGCTACTGGTGTGACGAAATATGCTGACGTCACGATGAGCATCGGCCAATCGAAGCCCTTGAAGCGTTTCAAGTATGGTAGTGGTTGCCAGATCGTGACATCATCCACAAGCTGATATTTATTCCTTTTTCTAGAGGAGTATTTTTAAAAAAACCAAATATTGAGCTTATTGTACATTTTTCAGAGAAATCATGAGTGGTTTCATTATTTTTGACTAAAACTACGCCTAAATACACTAAATTCCAGGATTCGACCAAGGTGCCACATTCCCTTTAAATCAACTGTATAAGCAGTGGCGGATCCAGGCCATCAGTATGGGGTTGGGGCTAAGGTGCTCGAGCATAGGCGGATCCAGGACATCAGTACGGGGGTGGAGCTAAGCAGCTCGAGCATAGGTGGATCCAGTACATCAGTACGGGGGGTGGGGGTAAGGAGCTGGAGCATAAACGGATCCAGGACATCAGTACGGGGGTTGGGCTAAGGAGTTCGAGCATAGGCAGATCCAGGACATCAGCACGGGGGTTGGGCTAAGGAGCTTGAGCATAGGCGGATCCAGGACATCAGTATGCGGGTGGGGCTAAGTAGCTCGAGCATAGGTGGATCCAGGGCATCAGTATGGGGATGGGGCTAAGGGGCTCGAGCATAGGCGGATCAAGGATTTCCGATAGGGGAGAAGCTTTCTCGGGGAAGGGGTGTAATTCGGCACAGATGGCCTCACTTTTGACCGGGAAAACCTATCAGGTGGACCCAAAATCCTTCCAATGGGCGCAGATTTCGCATCTTAAGGGGGTGGGAACTAAAATTTCAGGCGGCACCATCGAATGTTTAAAAGGGCGCCATGGCCATTGCAGGGGGTGCCGAGGGTTGATCAAGCAGGACACGTGCCCCTTGTACCCCCCCACACCACCCTGAATTCACCTATTAGCTCGAGCATCCTTACCATTGCCTCGAAACATCCTTCGTCTATGCTATGGCTGTAGGTATTTTCACGTGGGCTGGATTAACACGCGCACTGGAGGGGGGCCTCGGAGGCCCCCACCTGTTTTTCCGAGGTGGCTGGAGAACCGCCTGTAGCCGAAACCCGAAACGTGGTCACATTTAACAGAATTTAATAGCGCGTCGATTGGTGAAGACTTTTTGAAAATCGGCCGCAAATTTTTTGACTTATAGGCTTTCAAAGTCAGACCTGCATTTTAAGATCACCGTAAACGCGCGGTCGGACCAGTTAGCTTGCATTGAAGACCGAGTGGTGACGTCATAACGTCATATAAGCGGGACTATATGTCAAGGTCACTTCACATGAAAGTCAAGGTCAAGGTCAAAGGTCACAGGTCAAGGTCATATCTGCACTTTCAAGGTCACTGACCACTGTACGTCCGGCCAAATGATGTTACCCCGTCTGACATATATTATGCTATGACGTCATCGGTAGGGTATCCCAATACAAAGGTCAAGGTCAAATGTCAAGGTCAAAGGTCATTGGGAAAGGTCAATCCTCATTTCCCGCCAAACAGTGGCTATAGTGTTAGTCAAAGTGTAAATAATAAGTAGTATACCATATGGTGACCTTAAAGGTCAATGACCTTGAATGACCTTGACCCAAAAGTTGTGGGGAAGCCTCTTCTTTGAGACCTCTTCTCTATGAACCTTGCCCGCCTTTAGCTTATTCCCGCCATTCTCCTGCATAATCACAGTATTTACCAATCGATCCCAGCATGGCCAATATTTGACCTTTACGACCTCGTTTGACCTTGAAGATATTGACCTAGGTCAATGAAAATTTGTCATCATGTAGATCACTATAGCCCCCACCCACCTACCAAGTGGCGTTTTTCTAACTCTCTTAGTTTCCGAGATCTTAGGGGGGCCTACCAGGCCCCCCTCCAGTGCGCGTTAGTGCCAGACCCCCTTCCAGTGCGGGTGTTAAGCCCCTGGCCTCGCCCCTTGTATCCGCCACCGTGTTTAGATATATACATGATATATAAATCTCGTTGCACTCTGTTCCATATTATCGAACAATACCAATGATCGACAATCGGTCATGCAGATTTCAAATCTGGTTTTCAGGTCAATGAAAGGTCACTGCACATTAGGGTGTCCCTAAAAAACAAAAATAATCGCTAAAACTTCTTATTTGGAGGAATGTTGCATCCATACGTCAATGGCATAAATTCAGAGTATCAGATTTTAGTTTTCATATTTTGCGATTCGCCGCACTATTTTGCAAATATATTTTTTACAAATTTAGCATATATCGCGGCTTGCCTAACTACAATTAATAAATGTAGCATAATACACTTAAAACTTGTTATGCGTAACGGTTTACTGAGCCACTGCGATGGGCATTTTAACAAAATCAAACATGTGTGCAATGTTGAACACAAATTTATGAGATGGACTGTGGCTCTTTCTCTACTCTGCATCCGAACTACGTACTAACATGTTGTGGGGGTTGTTTCAGAGTGTTTAGAACATGGAATCTGGAAGCGACGGAGGTAAGCAGGAGGGTAAGAAGAGGGGGAGACCAAGGGGAAAGGAGAGAAGTCAACTGGAGGTCCTGAGTGAAGATTTGTCATCTCCTGAGGCTTCCCGGCGCCGCACTGCCTCAACGTCTGCACCGAGGCCGCCTCCCAGACCAAAGGAGGAGGTTCCTGCCGCAACACCCCGTCAGGCTCTCCCTGAAAGCACCTCCAGCAGACCTTCTTACTTTATCTTGGGGAAGGCTCTTGCCTCACTGCAGCACTCCAAGCTGCCTAAAGCTAGCGCTGTGCTCCTGCGGCTTCTCGCCCTGCTGGAGAGTCACAGCCTCCCAGAGGCTGGTAAACTTGTGACAAAAGAGGTGAAGGCTGTGTGGGTCTAACATTTTGGACCAAAGCTCATTCTAGGGAAAGAGTATGGCAAGGAAGATGAGGACGGGATTAATGAGAGTCTGAAGATGATAATTAAGGACTACAACATATCAGCAAAGGTGGTGGAAGTCTCCAAGAAGTGGAGAAGTCTGGAGTATGAGAGCAGGAGGCCGGACAGGGCAGCGAAGGCAAGCTTCCAGGAGAAAATGGTGAAGATGAAAGCTGTGTGATTTCAATCGAACTTTGGAGATTGTTTGGCCTCTGTTTTGTATCAATATCTAATATTTTCTGATTGCTTTCATGCCAGTGGCGATGTCAAACCATAATTTGAGTGGGGTAACCGGAACCAAATTCCTACTAAATATATTATCGTATTGAAACAGCTGATTATGAATTCATGAGGATGTTGAGCCAAGTTAACACGCGCATTGACGGGGGTCTGAGCTACCTTCGCTTTGACGAGGGGGGCGGGTACCCGCCCCCCTAAGATCTCAAGAACCACGGTAGGTAGCGAAAAACGGTAAGCGGCGTTGGGTTGCCCATCCACTTTTCCATCGAAAATATTTGAACCATTTTTTGTCAGGTCACATTTAAGGTCACCAGAGGTCAAAACATGCCGTAATAGGGATAACATGTAAATTAAGTTTTTCGGCCATTACATCTGAACAAATAAAGATATAGCAAAACGACTTAAACTATCTGAATCCTCGCAGCAAGCCGAATCGAATGATATATAATTTGACCTTGCTATGTCAAATCAAGGATTTGACCTGACCTGATCTCAGGTCAGGGTCAAATTACATAAAATGCATATCATTAGAACTGCAAGCCAAGGCAGGTTGAATGTAATTAAAATATACGCTCCATCACTCTCCGTTACTGAGTTATACAGTAAAAACCATTTTCCCATGTACTTCCAATGGAGAGGTCATGCCTGGTACCTGACCTTAGATCACCGATATCAATAATACCGGAACATATTTTAGAGAACTCGGTGGGCCCATTATGTGATATGAGTTTCAATCGGATAAGTACACGCTGCTCCAACTTATGCTATCTTAAACTTTTTTGAGGTCAGGTCACTTGACCTGTACTGGTGACCTGACCTGAGATGACCTAACCTTAGAATTTTCACAGAAGTTGTAAAATGATGAGGGGAAAAGGGATGCCAAGTATGATGGCGCTACGCGCCGCCGTTTTTTTACTGTCTCCGAAAAACCCGAGGGGGGCGGGTACCCGCCCCCGTAAATGCGCGTGTTAACCACCGTGTGGATACATCCTACCATCCGTAGTTCCAGACGCTTGGTATAGTTTACATTGTCATATTGGACATATTGAAGTACAAAGTTAAACTTTGGCTTCTAAATTGACCCTCCATTGAGGGAGTTGCTCGTTCGAGTGGTGGGGTCGGAGTCTCCGTGAAAAGTCCCTTGATGACTTTAGTGAGACTCCGACACCAGCAGCCTTACCAGGAACAACCTGAACAAAATTTATAAAAAGAAAAAAGAGCTGCCGCGGCGCTGCTATCGCACTGAGGCAGTATTGGCAGCTGTGCCTCGGGACCAGGCATTGTCTTATCTCACGCCGGCCCACTAACACTTTGAAGCTGTTAGCTTCCCCTCCCAAGGTACGCACGCCGGAAGTGTTGACACTCAGTGGCAGATCCAGCAATACATTTTCGAGAGAGTGGGGCTAAGGGCGTGGTAGCAGTAAGTTATAAGGAGATGCATAACAATTAATGTTTATGATTTAATGGATTTACTTGGTTTTTCTGCTCCTGGAACCGCCTATGAAATAGCATCAATATACGTACAAAATGTCAGTTTGTATCAGAATTAACATTTCGCAGGTAAAATTTGGAGAATCATGCCTCTCAATACAAAAAACGGCAATAAGCAACAACCTTGTTACATGTCCTCTTTTCGAATCTCCTACATCAGCCCGTGAGAACGAAACGGCAAAAACAGGTTCTTGACATCTTTCATTACAAATCACAAACGTCAAGTCAGTTCAGATAAGAAAACAGGGTGAAAAGCATATATCTGAAAATTTCCCATATTTACCCCTCCTGACTCTACCCATGAATTTCGAATTTCAACAAACCCAAAATGTATGTGTATCAGCATAAAATTATGGAACTATACACGGATTTTCATACAAATGAAATAATAAATGGAGGCGCAGTAACCAGTTGAAAAAATTTAAAATATCCTATTTTTGCCCCGCTGAACCCCCCCTTCTGAAATTTTTGAAAATGTATATAGCTAAACAGAGAGTTCACATAAAAACAAAATGGTTTTTGTTTCATTGAAATCGGTCGACAACTTTCGCAGATTTCAGGGGGAGGGGTGATGGAGCCCCTGTTGATTCTGACTTTTTACAGGGACGGCGTAATAGGGTTAAAATATATCACAAAGCAGATGAGCTGTAAATGGGGAAAGTTGCTGCTCATGAAACAAATAAACAATAAACAACAAAACATGTTTCAAAACACTGGGCGAAAACCGGGTCTAGAGAGCGGGCGAAAACCGGGTCGAAAAAGCTGGGTTACGGTGTGCGAAAACGACTATCACTCATATTCTCTGGCGTCATGCAGCGCAATTAGTTTATGAGGCGCGTCACACCCAGTCTCTCCTAAGTTTTGTAAGCGTTACTATTTGATTCATACAGTAAATTCTATACAGCCTTGTATACAGCTCCCCTCCAACAGCAAGCGCAGATCACCAGATGTGACGTCACACCTCGAGGCATATAAAATGGGAAAATTAAATGGTTAAGTATCCAAATTTTTGCAAAAAGAGCCCCAGAATCGAAAATAAAATGTTTATCCATTGCACTTGGGATAAACTTGATTACCGTGTATTCTCACAAATGCGTATCCAGGAAGTGCCATTAGCAGCAGTTTAACACACAATTTAATGGTGAAGGAATTCCTCCACGCCCGAGTGACGTCACACGGGCGTGGAGGAATCCGTCTTGAACGCACCTTTAAGTAATCTTGCCTTGTATACATTCATACATGACATGCTATGAATTCCAGAGGCGGATCTGCAGGAACAGGGACGGAGTCGCACAGTCAAGGTGACCTCGGCTGCAGTGGGGTGTACACTAAGCTGGGGTGAAATAACAAAATTTTCGAGAATCATCCCAGCTCAGTATTTGTTTAGTGCATTCAAACATGCTGAATCCAAAAATGATAATTAAAGCTGTAAAACATTTCTGCGATACCCGTCCATTTGGGTTTTTGTATAGTCTTGATTTTCGCGTTTAACCTATATTGTGCGTCATCTTCCAAAAGTCGCAAATATGCAAACTAGTACCTCACTTGAAAGATTTTGATGAGGTCGATCGATTTATCTAATAAACTAATCAAAATCTTGATAAGATGAATATTTTAGAGGATATTGGGCTTTGAAGGTTCATATTGAGTGAAATCAAAGCAAAAGAATCGAGTGTTACCCATATTCATTTATTTTGTATAGTTTTACATGCAGGTTCTCTACATGCAAAATATAATGCAGGTAGTCTCAGTATCATGCAAAATACTGCCAACAGATGCATACCATTTACTTCTCGCATACAGATATTATGGAAGTACCCCTACCCAGTCCTTTTTAGTGTCGCACTTTGGCAGCAGCCGGCGAAATGCTGCTCCTGCTCTATTGAAACCATCTCTGGTATTGTGGCCACAAACAGGTGCACTGGCATTCGTGACAAGCTTGACACAGCTTTCCACACTTAGTTTGTGGCAGGGGAAGGGTGCCACTGATAATGGCTTTTCGCGGAACTTCATAAGCTCGGTTTTTGTCAGCTTGACGGTCAACATGAGTTCTGTGACATTAACTTCGTCCAGGATCATCAGCTCAGAGAAGTGGCGAGCATCCTGATTGTACTTGGGGACCCTGAATGTCTGGGCACTCGTGTCACCTTGGCCATTGTTATCTCTTACTGCCAGTATGGCATTTACGGCCGCACACCGCACAGATGCAGCTTCATCAGCCAACAAAGCCAGGAGGATGTTTTCAGGATGGCACCAGTACGCATTTCTCTTCAAGCACTTCAGCGCTTTTGTGTTTACTGAACCTGGTAACAGCTTCAGTAATTGCAGGTGTTTCACTGCTGCTAACTGCTCGTATGTTTGCTCAGCTCTTTCCTCTGTCTGTTGCATTTTTCTTCTCTTGTCTAGTATTGCTCGACATTTGGCCTTTCTTTCCCGCGTTTTGTTCTCTCTCCGCATTGCGTTCCTTTCCGCTGATATCAGCTGCATCTTCCCTGTGGTCGCTACCTTGAAATGCTGATCCCTCATGAATCTCCGTTCATCTGCCGGAGTTTTGTCCTCCCGAGGACAGTCGCATGTAATATGAATGCCAAAGCTACACGTTGGCAGTTTGCACTCTTGCTCCTGACAGGTTTTGTTAGGGCATTTGCAAATGGAAATGTCAAAATGTTTGTCCAATTTTCTGTAGAATGCTTCCCTCAGACTGTTTTCCTCTCGATTTTTTTGTCTGTTTTGCCTGGTCATAAAGTCTCTCCAGTTTTGTTCTCAATAGATTTTTCTGCGATTGCTGCCAGCCTGAAGTTGACCCGCCGCCATCTGTCCTTAATTTCGGGTGAAACCACCCTCGCTAGGCCTCTTGGTGTTAATACTTTCTTGGCAGCCCTTTTTTTAAACAAGCCCAGCTTTCCGGAGGCAAACACGCAAACAACTAATATGCTAACACTGCTGTGGTGACATACAATCCAGAAACGCCTTTGCTGCCTGCATCTCACAGAGTAAAGCTTATTTGAAGAAAATAACGTTTTACCTGATGTAATCAGCTCAGAGCCCGATAGCAGCAATACAGTGGGTGCTTAATCTTCTTGTAACTCGAGCAATATGCATGTTACGGGTACTTTGAGAAGGCTCATTCTGTCTACATAGAGGACAAATGTAAGTAAATCTGTTAGCAATGAATTGCATGCACCGTGAGCACCTGCATGCACATGGTATATATCAAATAAATGAAGCTGAGTAGTACTGCGCCATGCTAAATTCCGCTTGCTATGAACATTTAAGCCTTAATATTTTCTAAGCTGTTACTCCTATTTAGATTTGTATGGTATCAAATCAATTTATCTCATGCATGCACCGAATCTTTCAAATCAACCACTATTTTGCATACTTGCGACTTTTGGAAGATGACGCAAAATGGGTAAAACGCGAAAATTCAGACAAACCTAAAACCAAAATGACCGAGTATCGCAGAAATTTTTGACAACCTTAAGTATCATTTTTGGACTCAACACGTTCGAATGCACTATAAAAACACTGAGCTGGGGTGATTCTCAAAAAATGGTGTTATTTCACCCCAGCTTAGTGTACACGACACAGGCAGGCTCAGATTCCGCACCTGTTCATGGCGGATCTAGAGGGCGGGCAATAGTCTTACTCAACCTCAAATCCCTTATCGGCCCAAACAAATCACTCAACATTAACACGCGCATTGACGGGGGGGTGGGTACCCGCTCCCTTCGGGTTTCTTGGAGATAGTTCTAAGGGTTAGGCCATCTCAGGTCAGGTCATCGGTACAGGTCAAGTGACCTGACCTAAAAAAACCTAAGATGGCATAAATCAGAACAAGGTGAACTTATCCAATTGAAACTCTTTCACATAATGGGCCCACTGAACTCTCTAAAATATGTTCCGGTGTTTTTTATATCGATAATCTAAGGTCAGGGTCGAGCTTCATTGGAAATACGTGGGAAACATAGCTTTAACTAAATAAATAAGTAATGGATGCTGATTGAGCATTCATTTTTAACTGCATTAAATTTGCTTGGTCTTTTCACTTCTATTGATATGCATTTTGACCTAACTTGACTTTGACCTCATGTCTGGTCAAATTCCATGTTTTTCCTGATTTGAAATAGCAAAGCAAGATTATATATCAAAGGATTCGGCTTGCTGTGAGGATTCCAATCGTTAAAATTGTTTTGCTCTATCTCTACTTGTTCAGATATAATGACCGAAAACCTTCATCAACATGTTATCCCTGTGATTACATGTTTTGAGCTCTAGTAACCTTAGATATGGCCTGACAAAAATGGCTCAAATATTTTGGATAGAGATGTGGATGGCCTGCTACCCAACGCTGTTTACTGTTTTTCGCTACCTAGCGTGGTTCTCGAGATCTTAGAGGGGGAGGGGGTGTGGGTACCCCCGTCAAAACGAAGGGGCTCAGACCCCGTCAATGCGCGTGTTAATACCTTCGTGTCCGACTGGAAATCTTACATGCAGTAAGCCGCATCAAATCAAACACCGGTATTTTATCCCGGTCATGTCTTACGGAGATTACACACCAGTTTTTCGATTTTAAGTGGGTGTATTGCTGGCGCCTCTGCTGGCCTGGTATAAGAGAGTAGTAGCAGCTGACATGAGTGCACTCGGCAAGAATGGCTGCCACGCGTGTGGTTGTATTCTGTGCGCTTTACTTATTGACATCCACCAACGTCCACGGGCAAGGTAAGCCGCATTGTAAGTAAAGTAATCCTGGCATTGACTTAGGTTTCATCCACAGTTTCAATCACGATCGGACGGTGTATCCGGATACAAGCACGATGCGGATAGAGCTTTTGGCAGTGGAAACCGGGTTTCAATCGGATTCTCGTCAATCCGCATACAACAAGAATATGACAGGATTTGGCAGCGTGATGGTAAATGTTTTCTCTACAGTGCAGAGGCTGAAGGAGAGTAGACTGCAGCGGATAAAGCTTTCTTTGTAAATTTGGGCGAAGGGAAAGTAAAGGAAGTGAAAGGAAACTGAGTGGTACGCCAGAAACCTAGGAAAAATGAGATTGGGGACTTTTTTAATCGTCAGTTATATCCTCATCCAAGCTAAAGCGTCATGGAAACCCAGATCACTGCATCCTGATTCTCAGCTGTATACTGATTGCCTATCGCCCATGAAAACTAAGGTATTAGATTCGGACACTTTTACCTTCGTCAAAACTCAGGCCCTGCTTGAGGTCTTTGTTTGCTGATGAGAGCCCCATTGCAACTGCATGTTTTAGCCTAAATCTACGATGCTTCATCAAGCCAAGTTATCAACAAGTTATTTAAGCTGAGTATTCTAATGACATATTCTTGTCACGATTCAATTCCACTGGTTCATATTATGGACAGCTGGATAAATTAATTTTGCCTTTTTATTACTTCCCATTCAACCAATGGACCATTTAGGTTTCAATTTAATCATCTGATTAGTTCATTTTGGGTGGATGACAGCAATAAAGCCTTTTTATATATTTTTTTGCGCTCCCTTCCTGGGAACATTTTGTGTTAGTAGCTTAGTCTCATTCATACAACGCACTCACACTATGTACAGAGCGGAAGTTTCCATTTGCCGGCACCCTAACGGGACAGCGGCACCGCACTCGGCGGACCATAGGCTGCTCCGGTCTCCCCAAGCCGCAGCGCCCGGCACAGGCCGAGCCCTCACATGAGGGCCGCGGGCGGGAGACCAGACCGGTGGATCAGTTTAAAGGCCGATCAGGCCCATGCGCCCACAAACAGGGACGCCGGCTGGCACGGCGTTGATTCCACTGCTGCGGCGCGCACTCCCTAGTGTACCGCTATTTCCTGGGTAGGAGGCGGCCGCGGAAAAGGCTGCCACAGGTCAGCCTTGATCCAGGGGCCTTCCACACCCAAGCGTGGCGCCTTTGCCAGCTGCGCCACGGGGGTGGCCAGCAATAAAGCCTTGTTCAGCGTTGGAAACGTCGTTTTCATTCAGTTCCCTAATTCTCACCATTGTGAACACTTCCGAAAATATATTGATTTCCCAACATTGCATTCACGTTCAGCGCTTAAGCCGATGTCTAGTGTGCATGGAAATTGTATCCCGTGCACCGCTGTACCTCAACTCAGAGGTCTGTATAGGACGGAAAGTAGGATAGGGGTGATTAAGGAGAAATGGGACCACAGCTGGATTAACCATATGGGCTACTAAACTTCTACGCAGACGCCCCTACCCCCAAAAAGTCCCAAGGAGCTGGAATACTATACGCTAAATAGGTTTAGACTAGCCTTTTTCATTTTCTTTTAGTACACTCCTAAACAAGCAAAGTGAAACTTCCCTGTGTATTACTGACAGAACAACCTGGGGCGTCGACCTTCGATGTGGCGTCAAAGCTCTCGTTTGATCGTCTGAAGGCGGCGGGATGTCTTCCAGAGGACTTCAAAGCTCCAGACCTGAGTCCCTGTGTGAAGGAGGGCAGCAAAGGTGGTCCAGCATTCTACCAGGCAATGGGCTGTGTCGCTGACAGGTATCTTTTTATATTAACCTCCCTAATGTCAAGTCATGTTTGAAGTTTATGTGCAGGAGACGTGACCAGAAAAGTTGGAGCGTTGCTGGAAAAAATACAAAACGGGTCGTCGCCAGTCAAATGATCAAGTCATCTCATTTCTTAGTTCTAAACCAATAAATGGACTTCCAAACAAAATACAAACTTCGGTCAGTTCTTCTTTTGCTGTAGCTATTTATAAGTTTGACACCTTCCTATGGATTCTGTGAGGGCCACATCTAGATTAGTATGAGTATGAGTTCATGGAAGCCGGCTGCCACGCGTACCATCGTGCGGCTTTAGAGTAAGTCCGGTGACATGGAAATAGTAAACATGGATATAGACGAAACCATTCGACCGAAACAGCCATCACTGTGATAACAGATAGGATCTACCAGGCCATGGATCAAGGCAAAATTTCGCTTCTCCTCCTACTTGATCTTTCTAAATGCTGTGACTCAATCGACCATACCAAGTCAATTGAAAAATTTCACATCTATTTCGTGGAAAATCATTGGTTTACCGACTACTTGAGCAATTACCGACAACAAGTCAAAATTACAGCCAAGGAGGGCGCAAAAATATGGTCAAAATCTCTTCCAAACACAACGGGAGTCTATCAAGGTGGATCGCTCTTTTGTTTGCTGTTTTCAGTCTTCACAAACGTGCTGAGTCTATACACCAAAAAGTACAAAATTATCCAGTTTGCTGATGACACCCAGATCCTCATCTCAGGGAAGAAACATGACATTTTCCCAATGATTGCAGATCTTGAGAACAAAGTTTCACTTTACTCGACTGGTTTGCCCACAACTGTCTGAAATTAAATGCCTCCAAAAGTCAACTCATTATCTTTGGTACACAAGCCATGCTGAAAGATCTTCCAAACGTTAGCATTCGAGTAGGCAATATTGTCGTGACCGAGAGTAGGGAAGTAAAAAAAGTTGGACTCTACATGGACAGATCTTTGGCATATCGACCACACATTGACTACTTAGTTGCTAAATGCACAGGCATGTTGATTTGATTGAAAAATTATAGCCATGTTCTGCCTCAATCCATTTTGAAACCTATCATCAACGCGTTGGTCATATCTTCAATCCGATCCTGCATTTCCATGTATGACACGTGCTGCACAACACAACTACATCGAGTACAGAAACTCATCAATTTTTGCGCCAGGATAATCACTGGCAAAAGAAAGACAGACCACATATCAGAAGATGTTTGGCGCCTTGGCTTTTTATCTGCATCCAACTTGACTTCATATCATCAACTATGTTTAGCTAAAACGTGTTTCTTACAAGTGAACCATCCGATTTGAATGCGATGTTCGAACTCGTCCACCATTCTCATGATACCAGGCAAAAAGGGGAGCTTCAGATACCCCGCGTAAGAAGCAATGCGGGAAAGCACAGGCTTGCGAGCGTTGTCTCTGCAAAGTATAACGCGTTACCATCCGAAATACGAGATTAAGAGGACCAAGAGCCTCTTCAAACGAGCATTGCTGCATGTTTTACGCGGCGGCGGCTGAGGAGTTACATGTGTATATGATGTGTATAAGCGTTCTAGCCAGTGACAGATATAGGATTTCGTTAAGGGGGGACAGGCTCGGGGGGCGCCCAACTTTGGGGCGCCGAACCTGAGGGGCGCCAATTTAATTACCAAAAGGCGGCCAATTTCAAAGAAAGAAACGCGTTTAAAAATGATTTGTAAATGCTTATTTTCATGAAAGTTTCCTCTTAGTGAGGACATGTTCACGTTTACCATCAAGCATATTTCGGGCCAGCTAACGACTGGTACCTTGGTAGAAAATGCTGAAAGCATCCACTGACACTAACTGAAGCACGATGAGCAAATAATACAGTTATCTTCGGTTTTGGCGAAAACTGAGGTGTCGTATCCACCACCTCCACGTATCACAGTTGGGTCATTCCAACATAAATCGACCAAAAATTTGGTAAAATAGAACCCTTCTATTTTTTATTCTCTCCGAAATTGGTGTCAGGGGGTTTCAAAGGTGTACAATCTAACCATGGAGCCAAAAAATTATTTGAAAATTTGGTATGGCAGATATAGCCTCCGGCATTTTTTCGGGGGTCACCATGTAGACATTGATTTGAAAGCCTATAGTTTTGCCATTTTTTAATGATTGTAACGATATTTTCCATTTTTGTTCAAAATTTAGCACATTTCAATTTGGCTATCTTCGATTTTTATATTTCTGCAAAATTGACGTCATGACCTGGTAACCTAGTTTTTGGACGGTGACGTTGACCCGCAGTACAGTGAAATTTATAAATTCGTGTAAAAGCATTTTTACCTTTGGAAATAGTATTATAGATAAAGTAATAAAAATATGGCTTTTGCGCTAAATATACTACTTCTTACTTCCGAAACATGACACTAGGTGTCACTATGGAGCTGTACCATCCTAACCCACGGTATGGTTAATGCCAGTGACGACGAAACTTCCGAATTTAACACGCGCATTGACGGGGGTCTGAGCCACCTTCGCATTGACGGGGGGCGGGTACCCGCCCCCCTAAGATCTCGAGAACCACGGTAGGTAGCGAAAAACGGTAAACGGCGTTGGGCTGCCCATCCACTTCTCCATCGAAAACATTTGAACCATTTTTTTGTCAGGTCACATTTAAGGTCACGAGAGGTCAAAACATGCCCGTCATAGGGATAACATGTAAATTCAGTTTTTCGGCCATTAAATCTGAACAAGTAAAGATAGAGCAAAACGACTTGAACTATATGAATCCTCTTAGCAAGCCGAATCGAATGATATATAATTTGACCTTGCTAGGTCAAATCAAAGATTTGACCTGACCTGAGGTCAGGTCAGGGTCAAATTATATGAAATGCATATCATAAGAACCGCAAAGCCCAGGCGAGTCTAATGCAGCTAAAATAAATGCTTTATCACCATCCGTTACTGAGTTATTCCGTAAAAACCATTTTTCCCATGTATTTCCAATGGAGAGGTCATGCCTCGTACCTGACCTTAGGTCATCGATATCAAAAATACCGGAACATATTTTAGAGAACTCGGTGGGGCCATTATGTGATATGAGTTTCAATCGGATAAGTTCACCCTGCTCCGACTTATGCTATCTTAAACTTTTTTGAGGTTGGGTCACTTGACCTGTAATGGTGACCTGACCTGAGATGACCTAACCTTAAAATTTTCACAGAAGTTGCAAAAATGATGAGGGAAAAGGTAAACCAGGTACGGCGGCGCTACGCGCCGCCGTTTTTCTGCTATCTCCGAAAAACCCGAGGGGGCGGGTACCCGCCCCCGTCAATGCGCGTGTTAAGAGGGGCGCCATGGAATTTTCAACCAATTTCTTTCCTGTCAACGCCATGGGGGGTGTAAACCCTTACACGTACAGGGGGGGTGTTGCAGCCCCCTCAGGTTTTTCAAGAATTGAAAACGAGCTTCTTAACCCTCGCCCCACCGGGGGCCATCGATGGCCCCCCTAAGGTTTTTCCGGGATAGCAGAAAAACGACGAGGCGCAGCACCGCTGTTGAGGGCTCTACCTCTCACTGCATCATTTTCCCATCATCCCTGAAATTTTTACCCCGGGTCACCCAAGGTCAGGTCACCAGACGAGGTCAACCAAGGTCACCTCGCTTCAACTTTAGAGCTCTGTAAGAGCTACATTTCAAAGTCGATCGATTTGAAACTTCTTACACTTCATGACCCCTCCAGGGTCTACAAGGTGTTTATCCGGGATTTTTCGATTTCGTGCCCTGAGGTCAGGTCACGAGGCGACCTCTCCCATTGGAAAAGCATGGGGAAAAGCTGTTTCATGATATAAAAGCCACACAAATTATTGCAAATACTCAGCCTGCTCAGAACAGCGTTTTTGAACACCCTTTCACGGATCCCAGGGGTCATATTTGCCATTTGACATTTCCAAGGTCATCCAAGGTCACCAGAGGTCAAAAACAGTATTTTGACAATAACTTTTGACCTAATTAAGCTAGAGCGGTGAAACAAACACCATCGTGTTTGTCTTGTCACTGGCTTTCATTTGATATACGGCAAGGTCACTTTTTGATCTTTCGTGACCTCAGGTCATATTAGGTCACGAGGTGACCTCTGGAGGTCAAGCCACTGGCGGGAGGTCTTTACGTTCCACATAGCGGAAAAAGTACTGGCAATTTGCTATCAAATGTATTTTACCAGGCCTCAATAGCTCTAATGACATAAGAGTTATGCCCAGTTCGCTTAATCATTGCATATTTGAGTGAAAATAGCCGATCTTGACCTAATTTGACCTCTGGAGGTCAAACCATTGACCTGAGCACTAAAACATGTAAAGTAATTTCTTACTGAATTCACGCAAGCTTTCTATTGCACTTCGCAGATTTGCGCTAACGCCCATATTTTCGGAGTTAGAGGGGGCCATCGATGGCCCCGGTGGGGCGAAGGTGGTGCCGGACCCCCGGTGGGGTGCGGGTTAAGTTAGAGTCTTGAAATTTTATATAGCCTCTGACGCATTCATTGCGGACATCTTGCCAAAAGAATTGTTCCTACCCTTCAAGGTCACGCAGTTATGACCTCAAGAGTGGAGGCATGCTGGGGGTCATTTGGGCGCCTGTACCCGTTTTCACGTGAATGCTCCAGACTCGTATCGTTCTTTTGCATCATTTGCTCATGAACTGTCCCAGAATATCTTCTTCCAGTCTTCGAGGCTCATTTTTATCAGGGTAGACCTTTATGCTATTTTTTGACATTCAATGACCTTTATTTGACCTTGCGTGACCACAGTGATAACTCTGTGTCGAATAGCGACTACAGATACGTGTTTCTATTCGGTATTTCTAAATGAGATGAACACCGAATTATTTGACTTCCGTCCAATACGGGCTTAACCTTTTTCGACCTGTGACCTTTTTTACCTTGAAAGGGGTAAGCAGAAACAATTGAAGAAGCAAACTTACTTGGAGTAAATGATGCAGAATGGCTTATGAACATTCAATTTGAATGATATGAACACTAAAGTAGTTGGTTTGCATATTACATGGACTTGACTTTTTTCGAAATTTGACCTTATTTGACCTTGAAGGAGGTGTAAGCAATAACACATGACGAAGGAGGCACTTGCCGTAACAGATGCAAAATTTCTTATGAATAGTCAATTTGCATGAAAATGACATTGAACAAGACGTTTGTTTTTATTCCAAAACGGACTTGACCTTTTTCAACCTTTGAACTAATTTGACCTTGAAAGGGAAGTAAGCAGTGACAGATGATTAGAAACTCACTTAATTGGCGTAAATGATTCAGAATGGCTTATGAATAGTCCATTTAAATGATGTGGACTCTGAACTAGTTACTGTCACTTCTAAGGAGTATTTTTGAGCTCTGAACCAGTCCCATGCAATGCAATGCACCACTAAAAGTCACCAGTGGTTTTATTTTAGTGTCTAAAACTTCTTCATTATAAAAGAGCTAAAATAATGAGTATGCTGAGCAAAATTCACCACGACATTACCATAGGTCAAGTTTAAACACGTTTCAAAATGCCACAAGAGATAACCAAAAGCTATAAAAGCCGAACTGAGGTCATAACATGTTTTAAATTCAAGCTACCTCCGGGGAGAAGGCGACACAAAACCTCAAAATATAAAAATTTTCCCTAATCCTCACCCCACCTAGAATAATGAAATCGATGGTCCCCTAAGGTTTTTTTCGGAACAACAGAAAAACAACGAGGGGAAGCACCGCGGTTGAGGGTTCTACCTCTTACCACATTATTTTCCCATCATCCCTGAAAATTTATTACCCCGGGTCACCCTAGGCAGGTCACCAGGCGATGTCAACCAAGATCACCTCACTTTAACTTTTGAGCTCTACGATAGCTACATTTCTAAGCCGATCGATTTAAAACTTTCGACACTTCATGACCCCTCCGGAGTCTACAAAATTCATCTTCGGGATTTTTTCGATTTGGTGACCTGAGGTCAGGTCACCAGGTAACCTCTTCCATAGAAAAAGCATGGGAAAAGCTGTCTTATGAGCTAAAAGTCACAAAATAATCGTAAATGCTCAATTTGCTCAGAAAAGCGTTCTTGAACACCCTTTCAGGGATACCAGGGGCGATATTGTCCTTTGACTTATCTGAGATCATCAGAGGTCACCAGAGGTCAAAAACAGCATTTTGACGATTAATTTTGATCTAATTAAGCTACAAAACTGAATCAAAGGTCATCTTGTATGTCTCGTCACTAGTTTTTATTTGATATACAACACGGTCACTTTCATACTTTTCGAGGCCTCAGGTCATATTAAGTCACGAGGTACCCTCTGGAGGTCAAACCACTGGCGGAAGGCCATTATTTTCCACATAGCGGAGAAAGTCCTGGAATTTTCCTATCAAACGATTTTGCTAGATCTTAATAGCTCTAATGGCGTGAGAGCTATGCTCAGGTTTCTTAAGGATTGCATGTTTTACTGGAAATAGCCTATCGTGACATCACTTGACCTCTGGAGGTCAAAACATAGACCTGAGCGCTTAAACGTGTTAGTAAAATCTTACTGAATTCGCATGAGTTTTCTAATGCCTTTTGCAGCTTTGTGCTAACTTGCATATTTTCGGAGTTAGGGGATCATACATGGCCCCCAGCAGGGCAAAGGTGGCGCCGGACCCCGGTGGGGGCGCTGGTTAAATGCTTTTAGAAATGACGTCATAGTTCGGTGATTCAATGTGACGGGAACACACTTATTTTTAAAAGATGTACATTGACCCAAACAACCATACATGTCATTTACAACAGCTAAGTTCATTCCCAAAGGGACAATAATGTGAATTCAATATAGGAGAGGGCAACCCCTATTCCTGTGGTTGTGTGTTAAAATGCTTTAATTCTAGGTTGACTCCTTGATTTTGATTCTTCAAATGTTTTTATGTTAAAGTTGCAAGTCAATTAGAACATGAGTTACGATAGCATAGCATAGTATTTGCATTTCGAAAGCCATTTTTTCTTTCTTTGATATGAAAGAATACTACCATATGTCAAAACGCTTTCAAGAGAATTTTTAATTTCACTTTACTACGGGTCAAGGTCACCGTTATAAAACTAGGTCATGAGGTCACCAAACATTTTTTGTTTAAATTTCAAAATTGAAGATAGCCAAAATGCTGCTCGTAGAATTTACATCCTAAAACTATAAATTTTTCAGAAATCCTTTAAAAACTTTTGGAGCTTTAGGCATTCTAATCAAGGTCTGTATAATGACCTTCAAAAATTGCCGGAGGCCATTTCTCCCAAACAAATTTTTAAATAATTTTTTGGGTGCCATGGGTGGATTCTACGCCCTTGTGAGTCCCCATATACCAGTTTTGGAGGAAATTAAAAATAGTAGGGTTTTATGTCTTGGTCGATTTATGGTGGAATGACCCAGTTGTCTTGGCTAACGGCTCCATACTGAAATACCCGATTGACGCTAACCTGAGCCTCAGAGACCGCAGGGCCTCTGCGGGCCTGGGCCCCTGAGCTTTTGGTGACTTCCCTGAGTCAATATCGAGTCCCCTCAGCTGATCTGAGACCGCTTTAGATAACCAGGCCCTCACACTGAACCTGAAACCTATACGTCGTCACTGAAGCCTATTGAGCTTTTCTAGGCCCTTTATTGGTATAGGGCCCCCTCAACAGGTCCTGGACCCTCTGAGCTAATTTTGAGCCTTCTGAGAGGGAAATTTTCAGATTACCCCTGGGCTGTTCTGGGACCGTGAGAGGGTCTTGTACAGGAGTTTACTGGTTTGGCCTTAGATCCTTTGCTGCTTTGGCCCCCTTAAGCTAGAAAGAACCCTGTAGGTGGAATTATTGTGGCAGACATGAGCTGGTCTAGGGTCCGTGAGAGGATTTACTTTAGAGTTCTCTGGTTTGGTCGTAGGGCCCCAGCTGGATTAGTGTCCCTTAAGCTGGTCAGGGTCCCCTGGGTTGGTATCGGTTTCGTTTAACTGATATAGGTCCCTTCGGCTTGTTTGGGGCTCGTTGTACGTATCTGGCCACAAGTTCATCGAGGCAACCAGCTAGTCTGGCCCTATTAGTTTTATGGGCCTGCTGAGCTGCTGCAGGGTTCCCCTCAGAGTGTCCGGGCCCCATGAGTTGAAAATTGGAACCCTGGGTTAGTTTTGGGTCCCTGAGCTTATTTAGGAACCGTTTAAATAGTTACGCACCCCATGCTGGTCTTGAAAACCCTGTGTTGGCACTGAGGTCAAATGAGCTTGTTGGGGGCACTTATTTGGGCCCCCTTAACTGGCACGGGCCCCTCAGCTGATTTTGGAGACCCAAAATCCCTCCTACCGGATTCCACCCACGCCAGATTTCCTGACTACCTGAGACGAGCCATTGGGAACTTTTCCCGCGACCAGCTCTGGGGGTCCCTCCCCCGAGACAACGCTTACAACATGCCTCTTCACAAGTCCAATAGCAGCACAACTTTAATAATTTTCCGAAAAATACAGGGATACATGTGGACTAAAACTATTCAATATGCATATTTATCGACTTGTAATGATGATCAAAACTTATCAGTATCAAAATGTAGCCTCTATCGCCATTTCCTGCGAAATTTTTAGCACTCGCCCCGGTGGGCCTCTGAGCCACCTTCGACATCATACTGGGGGAAATCTTCAAACACCCCCCCTTGAACTCGGCTCCTATGCGGGATAGTGAAAACACACAAAGACTGGTGGATAGTTCATAAAAATTCATAAAGAAGCTACATCGGTCGCTTTTTGGCTCAGGTCAATATTGAGAACAGAACAGGTCAAAGAAGGTGGTATATTAGAGAACAGTTTCTGGGCTCTAACGTCTGACAGAGTTGAACTAGAATAATTTTTAGGCACAATTCGCTTCCTCTCGTTCGGCGAATCATCAAATAATGTATAATATGACTATACTAGATCAAAGCATAGAAATGACCTGACCTAAGGCTAGGTCAAGGTCACCATCTAGCCTAGCATAGTCAATATGCATATCAACCAGCTCACAATAGCAAACCAAAAAATGGTATCAAAATAAGAGTTTTATCAACATTTCCTGCAAAGCAATTGACCTAACTCTTAAAACCTGCTTAAGAAGCCCCAGATGAACTCTCAAAGGTAACACGTCTAAACTTGCAACATGAACCGATACAGAGGCCTAGGATACTATGATTTGGGGAATGCGAAGGTATTCCAAGCGGCGTCTGCAGACATAGAGCAATGTTTCGGCAAATTTCCGTTTTCCGCATGCATTTTCAATGGAGAGGTCATGATTCGTGCCTGTTCCTAGGTCATCGATGGGAAAATCCCGGAATAAATTTATTAGTACTTTTTGGTCCCATTATATGGTACAAGTTTGAATTCGATGAACTCACCCTTTTCTTCCTTATGCCGACTTAAACATTTTTGGAGGTGAGGTCACTTGACCTGCACTGGTGACCTGACCTGAGATGACGCAACCTTAAAATTTCAGGGAAAGTTGCGGAATTGATCAATGATAAGGTGTGACAAGTACTGTGTCGCTTCGCACCGACGTTTTTTCGTGCCACTGGAAGACCCCGAGGGGGTGTTCAAGCACCCCTCCCCAACGGGGACTTAGTGCGCGTGAACCTTGCGCTCATGTAGCACCCATATTGTTGCTAGGGAGCGCTAAGGCTGTGAAAGGGTGCCTTTACTATCCAGGGCCGCTGTTTTATTCAAGGCAGTCTGTTCTATCCACGGGCATCTGATATTTCGCGGGCGGTGCCTAGGTTATTCTGGAGGCGGTTTTTTCTCCTCAGGGGCGCCCTTTTGCTTTCCATGGGCACCTTATTCGGGGGCGCCTTTACTGCCCAGGGGTGTCTTTCTATCCAGGGCCGCATATGCTGTCTAGGTGTATTTTGCAATCACATACATGATCGAAATACATGCTCCTACGTTACCCTGGGGTGCTTTTTGTCTCCGGTGAGGCGCTATTGTTCTTTTCCGGGCACCAGTTTATCCAAGTGCGCCTATGCTGCCCAGAGCACCTTTGTTATCTAGGGTTGCCTTCGCTATTCAGGGGTGCCTTTGCTGCCCAAAGGGCGCCTTTTACTTTCCTGGAGTGCCTATTTCCATCTAAGGGGCGCATATGCTATCTTGGAGCGCCTTTGCAAACCTGGGGCGCACTTTTCTGTCCAGGGGCGCCTTTGCACTTTAGGAGGCGCCTCTGCAGTCCAGGAGGAGCCTAACATAGATGGAGAATAAAAGTGCTGAAATAAGGTGCTCAACCACTGAAATAAGGTGCCCAGCTATCAGGAAGAGGCGCTCATCTGCTGAGCGGGGAGGACTGATGCTTGGTGAGGACAGTGTTCTATGGGGCGCACATACTGAAAGGGCACCCGGTTGCAGCGATGGAGCACTAACCTTCAGTTAGAGGTTAATGAAATGTGGTTAAAGGGAGATACGCGAAACAATTTTATTGTCTAGATGAAAAGGTCACAAAAAGTTGTTTCAGAAGTCCCATTCTCATTTTTGCAAATTCGGCCTGCAAATGCCTTAAAATTGCTCTCACAGCCAACATTTCTAGACGAGTTTACCGGTACACCTCATATCGGTGTATATGACGTACACACGGCTAAGGCTATCAATTTCTCTAAGAATTAGGTCCTATCTATCCTAAACAGTGATGTAGAACTTTGGACTACTACAGAAATAAATTACTTTAGAAAAACAACATTCCAAAACTATTTTGAAACAGAAATATAGGGCTTAAAAGAAATCACAATTAACCAATCAGAAGCCTTGGAATTCTCAAACCGGGGTCACGTGACCTATCTGACGCAAAAGTTTTGTCATCCTGGGGCGGAAGCAGAAAATGACTCAAGACCCGAGGTACGAAACGTCTGAAGACTTGAGTAATTATGTTTTTTTCCGTTTCTAGGGCAAACTAATTCATTTTGTATTTTTTAAAAGCTTTTTAAAATTAATTCAAATACAAATACAGGAGAACAGACATTTGTATTACAAAAAATGCTTTTCAACTTTAAATAGTTTTCGAAAAGTAAGTGATGGGTGAAGGTTTCAGCATTTTATCGAAACTGTTAACCTATTTCGATAATAAGTGAGTGCCCTCCCAAAATTTTGCCGAAGATACAAAAATAATTGATAGTTTCGTAATCAGGATTTTTCAAATAGCAAGAAACCACAATAATAATTTTTTCGCGTATCTCCCTTTAAAGGCGGTCCATGCCAAATTGAGCGCTCGAGCACTGTAACAGAGCGCTCGACTGTCGGACAGGTGTGGTGCCAAACCATAGACAGTAGGGCAGCTGAAGATGGAAAGGGACACGTATGATATCCTGGGGGCGCCTGTACTCTCAGGAAAGGCGCTTGTTTTCTTTCTCAGGTGCCTAGTTTATCCATGGGCGCCTATGCTGTCCAGATCATCTATTTCAAGAAGGGTTACCTTTGCTGTCTAGGGGCGCCTTTGCTATACAAGGGCGCATATGATATCGGTAGAGAGCGTTATCTAGGGGGCGCCTAGGCTGTTCAAAGGCGCCGTCCTAACCAAGGGCCGCCTTGTACTTCCTTGGAGTGTCTATTTCTATCTAAGGGGCGCATATATTATCTAGGAGCGCCTTTGATATACGGAGATGCCTTTTTATCCAGGGGCGCTATTGCTCTTGAGGGACGCTGCTCCAATCCAGGGCAGCTAAAGATGGATAAGGGACATCTATGTTATACAGGGGAACCTGTACTTCCCAATAGGGTGCTCATTTTCCTTCTCAGGCACCTAGTTTATCCAGGGGGCGCCTAGGCTATCCAAAGGCGCCTTTACCATTGCAGGGGTGCCTTTCTAGGGGCGCCTTTGATGTCCAAAGGACTTGTGTTATCCAGGGTGGTCTTTGCTGTCCAGCGGCACCTTTTCTATCCAAAACTGCATATGATATCCATAGGGCGCTTTATCCAGTGGGCGCCTAGGCTATCAAAGGGCGCCTTTTCTGTCCAAGGGTTGCATTTATTTTCCTGAAGTACCTATTGCTATCTAAGGGGCGTCTATGCTGTCCATGGCACCTATGTTACCCGGATTTGCCTTTGGCGTCCAGGGGCGCCTTTGCTATCCAAGAGCACCTTTCCTAACCAAGGAGCGCATTTTCCTTTCCTGGAGCGCCTATTTCTATCTAAGGGACGCATATGTTATCTAGGAGCGCCTTTGATACCCGGAGGCGGCTTTTTGTCCAGGGGCGCCTTTTCTCTTGAGGGGCGCTGCTCCAATCCATGGCAGCTGAAGATGGATAGGGGACATCTATGTTATACAGGGGGAGCCTGTACTTCCCAGTGGGGCGCTCGTTTTCCTTCTCGGGCACCTAGTTTATCCAGGGGGCACCTAGGCCATCCAAAGGCGCCTTTTCTATCAATAGGGTGCCTTACTAGGGGCACCTTTACTATCCAGGGGCGCCTTTACTGTCCAAAGCACTTGTGTTATCCAGGATTTTCTTTGCTGTCCAGGAGCGCCTGTGCCATCCAAGGGTGCATATGTCATCCGTAGGCTGCTTTTCCAGTGGGCGCCTAGGCTATCAAAGGGCGCATTTTTCTACCCAAGGGATGTATTTTATTTTCTTAAGGCGCCTTTTTCTATCTAAGGGGCGCCTATGTTATCCAGGGCACCTGTTACCAATATTTTCCTTTGCTGCCTAGGGGCGCCTTTCCTAGCCAAGGGCGCATATGATATCCGGAGGGCGCTTCATCCGGGGGGCGCCTAGGCTACCCAAAGGCGCTTCCTCCAGCGGGCGCCTTGGCTATCCAAAGGCGCCTTTTCTATTGAAGGAGTGCCTTTCTAGGGGCGCCTTTTCTATCGAAGGGGTGCCTTTCTAGGGGTGCCTTTGCTATCCAGGGGTACCTTTGCTGTCCAAAGCTCTTGTGTTATCCAGGTTTGTCTTTGCTGTCCAGGGGCGCCTTTGCTATCCAAGGGTGCATATGACATCCGTAGGGCGCTTTTTCCAGTGGGTGCTTAGGCTATCAAAGGGCGCATTTTTCTACCAAAGGGGTGCATTTTATTTTCCTAAAGCGCCTATTTCTATCTAAGGGGCGCCTATGCTGTCCGGGGCACCTATGTTACCAATATTTGCCTTTGCTGCCCAGGGGCGCCTTTCCTAGCCAAGGGCGCATATGATATCTGTAGGGCGCTTCATCCGGAGGGCACCTAGGCTACCCAGGGGCACTTCACCCAGAGGGCGCCTAGGCTACCCAGGGGTGCTTCATCCAGGGGGGCGCCTAGGCTACCCAGGGGCGCATTAGTTCCCCCATGGCGCAATCTTGCTATCCAGTGGCGCCTTTTTTTGCCCGGGCGCTTTTGTTAGCTTTCTAAATTTCATCTTCAACATTTTAATGGGGCGCAAAAGACCAGTATAGGCAAAGTACCAGTAAAAGCGTGTAGTGTTTGGGCAAGAAGGCTTTGCCATGGTTTTAAGGAATATGTGTTAATTCAAGTGGAATAAGTGGTATCTACCACCTTGGGGCACGAAATGGGTACAGGCGCGCCGCTCATATCGGGCGCCTTCGCCGCCCGATATAAGCTAAGCTATACTGAGGCGCTTTGGAGCAAAGGGGAGGGGGTGGGCCCCTGGGCCCCCCTTGGATCCGTCACTGGTTCTAGCTATATGCGCTTTTGACGCTTTGCTCCTTTTCAATTATTATCCACAATGATTTGACGTGGGAACATGAAAAGCCTCGTTTATTTGTGGATATACACGAATAAACTGAAACTGAAACTGAGAAAAGGGGCTCCTCATTTTGTTGCGCCTTTCACGTAGTATGGGGCTATTGGGGATCATTATTCAGATGTGGTATCAATAGTTGAAAGGGAATGTGGCACGTTCATACTGGGATTTGAACACACATAGCCATGTGAGAGAGCAGGCCGAGAAACCACTTGATAGTAATTTCATTTGCGCCAGAAGTTAGCTTTTGGGAAAAACGGCAACATCTCGTCGCCTACCGACTCTCTCCCCCTGCCGACAATATGGAATTGGCTGAACTTGTACAAGTGACGTTTTAGTTCTCGGAGGGCTTGTTGCAGATAGGGCACCATGCTGAATATGTCAAGGGAAAAGACAAAAGGCCCTGGATGAGAAAAGTGAAGAGTAAAAGGCAACAGGTGTGAGAAAATAAAAAACTTAAGATTATTTGCGTAAACTAAAACCTCGGCCTGCGGCCTCGGCAGGTGCCGCTCCGGCGCAGGAGAAGCCGGTGACAATGTAAGTTAGCCAAACAGTTCGATTGAAAGGCGAGTGTTTTCAGCAGTTTGAAACGTATAACAACGCAATGTTGGAGTTTTAGGTTTTGTGTTCTCATTATGGCTCCATTCAATCCCCTGTCTAGGCCCATGTTTTCCTAAATTAGCATGTCTGCATACTGCACCACGCTTGCCCTCTGTTCATGTCTTCACATAAATAAACACACGTTTAATGTTTGTTTTGTTAAGCAAAGACTCGGCATGACCAGAAGAAAGGAGATACAATATAAAATATGATGGGTTTTCCGACGGTATTTCACCTATACCTGCAGATTTTCACCCAAATCAGCCTAAGTGTTACCGAGTTATGCCCCAGCTCGAGACCTCAGCCCCACAACCGTACTTTTTTCAGATTTTCCCCACTTAAGGGGTCCATTTATTCTCCCCAGGTAGTGAACACCCTACTCTTCATGCACTGCATCTGAAGTTTTTCTTTTTAGCTTACGCAATTCATGTTGTGCAGCAATTGGAAGAATACAAACAGACAACACAGCACACAACTTCATACAAACACCTATGTCACTAGACCCCGCCCCAGCAACGGCCGGTCCGCTCGCGCCCAGCCGCACCGGCGGCTGCGGCCGATTGGTCACATGCATCTCTTCATCTCTTCACCCGGTCCCCCGGCGCTCGGCACCAGCTCACCGGGACATGTCATTCACAACCGCCGCATGGGCGAGCCGAGGCTGCAGCAGGAAGGGCACAGGCACAGGTGCCGTCCATATCACAGTTACCGCCGAGCATGTGTTTAGTGGAGTATTTCATGGGTTCGGTAGTCATTGGCGTCTCTCTGTGTTTTGTTCTGCGTGTAATTATGTAGATGACGGAGTGGGATTTGCGTGTGTGGAGGGGGGGGCGAGGTTGCCTTCCAGAACCGGATGCATGAAAATTGGCTTACGAATGCTGATGTAGGCGCTCCCATAACTCTCCCCATAGATCACCAAATTTATGTTCCCTGCCTGTGATCCTTAATATATACTTTTCAACCTCGAGGTATCCACGTATATGATTTTTTAAACCAACAGAATTAATACTTCCGGACTGCCCTCTGTGTCTCCAAATGTATTGCTTCGTTAATATGATGATCCAACTAGCTACGTGCGCATTTGGTGTATTTTGCACTTGTGTTCCCACCAGAACGTTGGCACTAGTGATTTCCCTCTCTAGGTTTAATAAGTTTCTCAACTCCCGCCATAATGTTCTAACGGTGGGGCATTGCCAGAATTTGTGGAATATTGTTTCAGAATAAATTGAACATTGTATACATTTATCACTTTCTGTTATTCCATATAAGTATAACAGCCTATTTGTGGGCAGCGTGCGCTTGATGCATTGGTAGTGAATCCACTTCAAATTGACGTCTGTTGTACATTTATGTAAGTTTTCGTATATTTTCGGCCACTGAATCGGGTCTGCTAAGTTCAGTTCTGCTTGCCATTTTCGATGGCATGAGTCTAATTCTAGATTCGCAGGACTCTTCATCATTTTTTCGTAGTTCCACTTAGCGACTTTTTGACTTTGCCGCAGTATTTCAAAATTTTCGTTGGGTAGATTTAATCTTGGCCTGTCCCTACCGATTCTCTGAGTCCAATGTTCAGGGATTGCTCGGATAACCGCGCAAGCTTTCATTGGATGTACGTTATATTTTTGGCTCATTTCATTAGCAGTTATCATCCTTTTTTCACTTAAGTTGTAAAGGTCAACGATGCGCAGTAGGCCTTTGTTAATGAAGCATTTTCTATCGATAGTGTTGTTTCGTTCTAGGTTAATGTGTCGATTTGCCCAGACCATTTCTTCAAGCAGTTGCTCTCCACTGTCTAGTAGCGTTTCTTTTACTGACATCCATGACATACAGGTTTCAATCCAGAATTCACTTTTAAGATACTTCCTTATAAGGTTTATGCTGTCATTGCAATGGAAAACTGTGAGTTGTTCATTAAAGGATAACTTGTTCCTCATTATAAATTTCCATTTCGCTCGGTTTTCACTGTCTAAATATTTTTTACCCATGTAATCTTCAAGCTTTTGGTCTGCGTTATTATGTCTGGCACGCGGAGTCCACCATCTTTGTATTTTGCTTTCATTGTAGCCCGCTTTATTCGGTCTTTCGTGCCTCTCCAAACGAATTTGAATATTGCCCCTCCAATTGTTTTACAAATTCCTTTCTTGGAGCTGGAAATACTGTCATCAAATATACGAGCTGGGATAACATTTCTGATTTTATAGGATATATTCGGCCAAATGGGGTAAGACCCGCCCCGTACCACGGAACGAGTCTGGCTGTTATACTGTTCAGCTTGTCTTCATAGTTAACTTGTTCCTCATTATAAATTTCCATTTCGCTCGGTTTTCACTGTCTAAATATTTTTTACCCATGTAATCTTCAAGCTTTTGGTCTGCGTTATTATGTCTGGCACGCGGAGTCCACCATCTTTGTATTTTGCTTTCATTGTAGCCCGCTTTATTCGGTCTTTCGTGCCTCTCCAAACGAATTTGAATATTGCCCCTCCAATTGTTTTACAAATTCCTTTCTTGGAGCTGGAAATACTGTCATCAAATATACGAGCTGGGATAACATTTCTGATTTTATAGGATATATTCGGCCAAATGGGGTAAGACCCGCCCCGTACCACGGAACGAGTCTGGCTGTTATACTGTTCAGCTTGTCTTCATAGTTTATTTTAGATACGTCTACGTTTGGATCATTCGTTACTATTATGCCTAGTATTTTAATAGGAGGTCTCGGCCATTGTAAGTTATACTCGGGACATACTGGCTGCGCAGTGGTCGCATTTTTACCAATCCATAACGCTTGCGTTTTTTGATGATTAAGTTCCAATCCAGATACTTCTCTATACTCTTCAAATATTTCAAGACTTTTTTGGAGTGACTCAGAACTGCCATCCATTACTAATGTCACATCATCTGCGTACGCTGAAGTTTTGACTTCCACACCACCTATCGTTAGGCCCGTAACATTATCACACATTCTGATTCTCTGAAGGAAAGGTTCGAAACACATCAGAAAGAGATAACAACCAAGGGGACATCCCTGTCTAAGGCCCCGTTCAATCTTGTATGGTTGGGATATCATTCCGTTAATTTGGACGGATGCCGTGGCTGAAAAGTTCGTGTCTTGGTTATACAAGATACTGATCCACTTCAAGAAGTTGTTTCCAAAGCCAAAAGCCATTATAACGTTTTTCATGTAGTCCCAATCCATTGAATCATAAGCGTTTCTTAAGTCACAGGCCAGAAGAAGTGCGGACTGATGCTGTGTATTGCAATGTTCCATTAAGTCCAAGATAAGCCGGACATTTTCACCTATATACCGGCCTTTTAAAAATCCAGTTTGGTCTTCGTGGATAATATCGTTCATGATACCTGACAGTCGGTTTGCTAAGCATTTTGTGATAATTTTGTACATTGTGTTTAACAAGCTAATTGGTCGCATGTTTTGCAACTTTCTAGAATCCTTCCCCTTTTTGGGAATAATCACGGCAACGCTGCGTTTTAGAAGAATGGACATTTTTCCGCATCTGTAAATTTCGTTGCAAGTTTGGAGCACAATTTCCTTCAGTTCTGGCCAAAAACACTTATAAAATTCGCCAGTGTACCCTGATGGTCCTGGAGAGGTATTGTTTCGCATCGAGAATACGGCTTTGCTTAATTCTTCAATTGACAACTCTTTTTCACAATCTTCTTTATTTTGGTGAGAAATATTGGGCGGGCGATTGGTGAACGGCTCTGTATTTTCTAAGATAGGTCGCTTTCTGTAAAGGCTCTCAAAGAAGTTTTTGCCTTCCTCCAGTATATCCTGGGTGTTACTGGATAGAATCTGTTGCCCTTCCTGGTTCTTATCGTTAACAAAAAGGGAAGTGCAAATATTTCTCGTCCTGTTGCGCCTTTGCAAGTCATGGAAGTACTTACTTCCCGTTTCTGCCAGATGTCTCCAACGAACCTTAGCCAGGAACATACCCTTACTTGTCAAATTCTGCACTGGATCGTCTCTTTGGTTTAACACGCGCATTGACAGGGGCGGGTACCCGCCCCCCTCGGGTTTTTGGAAATAATAAAAAACGGCGGCGCGTAGCGCCGCCGTACTTGGTATACCTTTTCCTCATCATTTTTACAACTTCTGTGAAAATTTTAAGGTTATGTCATCTCAGGTCAGGTCACCAGTACAGGTCAAGTGACCCGACCTCAAAAAAGTTCAAGATAGCATAAGTCGGAGCAGAGTGAACTTATCCGATTGAAACTCATATCACATAATGGCCCTACCGAGTTCTCTAACATATGTTCCGGTATTTTTGATATCGATGACCTAAGGTCAGGTACGAGGCATGACCTCTCCATTGGAAATACATGGGAAAAATGGTTTTTACGGAATAACTCAGTAACGGATGGTGATAGAGCATTTATTTTAGCTTCATTAGACTCACCTGGGCTTTGCAGTTCTAATGATATGCATTTTATATAATTTGACCCTGACCTGACCTCAGGTCAGGTCAAATCCTTGATTTGACCTAGAAAGGTCAAATTATATATCATTCGATTCGGCTTGCTAAGAGGATTCATATAGCTCAAGTCGTTTTGCTCTATCTTTACTTGTTCAGATGTAATGCCCGAAAAACTGAATTTTACATGTTATCCCTATGACGGGCATGTTTTGACCTCTCGTGACCTTAAATGTGACCTGACAAAAAAATGGTTCAAATGTTTTCGATGGAGAAGTAGATGGGCAGCCCAACACCCTTTACCGTTTTTCGCTAACTACCGTGGTTCTCGAGATCTTAGGGGGCGGGTACCCGCCCCCCTCGTCAATGCGAAGGTGGCTCAGACCCCCGTCAATGCGCGTGTTAAAAGAGTTTGCATTTATTCATTTTCCATGTGAGCACTATCTGACAAATCTCGAATTTTCTCTTCTAGTTCAAAAAGCGTTTTCTGTGCTTGGCGTTTCCTTTGTGCCGAATATTTTATGATATCACCTCTAAGTACACAAAGCATGGTTTCAAAAAGTAATGTTGATGAAACGTCGTTAGATTGGTTTTCATGTAATATTTGAGGGATCTTTGACTTCACCATATTTACAAATTCTTCATTTTTCAACAGTAAGTTGTTGAACTTCCAGTATGACCTACCCGTTTCAATCGTAGGAACGTTCACTGAGACTGTTATGAGTTTATGATCAGCAAGATATCCATCTCTAATGTCTGCTTCTGGCCTAATACTGGAATGCATGACACTCTGGCTGATAAGAAATAAATCGATTCTGGATTTACTTACAGGGTGCTTTCGTATACACGTATATTCCTTCTTTTGCGGGTGTAGGGTTCTCCATACATCGATTAGGTCATGTGATGCCATGAAACTTTTTAGTAAGTTTTTACACTTATCGTTGTTCAAAACCCTTCGTGCTGTACTTTGCCGATCTATTTTGGCGTTCATACAAAAATTGAAATCCCCTCCTAAGATGATAATTGGGTTTGAATATTCGTTAACCTTTGAGAAAAATGCTTCAATGCTTGCAGGATTGTCAATATTTGGACCATAGAAATTTCCCAGAGTGATGCTACTTCCGTTACACAGAAGCTCAAGAGTCAGAAACCTTCCATTATCATCAGCAAATGATTTTCCGATTGTCATTCCGGAGTTGGGTCTAATTAACACACCTACGCCCCTGCTATGCCTATCTCCATGAGAAAATGAGCCAAGACCACCCCACTCGCTAATAAAGATTTTTGCATCTGATGGCACTGAATGTGTTTCTTGCAAGAAAATGACATCAAAATTAAGTCTTTTCAGCCAAGTGAATATTTTACGTCGCTTCGATAATCCGCCGACCGTTTGAGTGCGCAGCCCATTTACGTTTAAGGAGGCTACCTTCAGCTTAGACGCGTTGCAGTACGGTGTCATTATGTAAACAGTGTACCGTGTAGGTCAACTCCATGAGTTTCCAAAAATATGGCAGTGCAGGTACAGTGTAAGGCAGGAACTTGGGTTTTGGTCGTAAAGGACATGAATATGCCATGCTCGAGAGGTGCTGTGTGCTCATGTTTAGTGTACACATCTGTGCTAGTTGTCAGTGATACAGAAAATGCGAAGAAAAAATCACCAAAAACGATCCGAACTAACAAGGACGCGGGGACCTTAACGAGCAGCGAGGGGCGCATATAGGCCATAATCAATAAAGTTAAGCGAAATGTGTTTCCACTAACATTGATGTCGGTGGTGCGTAAGCAACATGCAAACAATTGTGATACTCTTGAAACAAAAACAGACTGGACGATTAAAGGCGGCACCAGTTATCATTATACGAGAACAAGTGAGTGTAACGCCGGATGTAAACATACCTGTCGTGTCGAAAACCTCATCCGCCGTCGGGCGGGTAGGTGCCGCTATGGACGAAGTCAACCGTTCGCCCGGCGACGCGCAGTCACTGTGGCGGCTTTACATCGACCTAGTATCCACGCAGGGCGAGGAAAACTACTAAGGAGGGGTGAAACCACGCTCACTATCTTACCACAATACCGCACACTACCAACTACCCTTGGTCGTCGCCGGACCACTCCCCAGCACAGAGCCCCGAGCTTCCATGGCCGTCGTCGCACCACTACCACCACTCCCTCCACCGGCCGACGCCGGGTCACGGCCGCTCGAAATAGTGTCTCTCGTCTCACACTGCACCTGTAGGCTAGCCTCAGGAACGCGCCGACCTAAGGATGCTTCTCCCACCTCCGGCGCGCAAGCCGGATCAGCAGCCGCCTCATGAGTTGACGACGATGATGACGCCGCAGCGACCGGTGCTGTGGAAGGCTCCTCCAGACTTCGTACACCAGCCGCCCCCGGTACAGCGCAGCGGGCAGCTGACCGGGGAGCGGAGCGCGACTCCGTCTGCGCGCCGGTGAAGGTCAGCGGCCGCCGCCGCCCGGCTCCCGCAGAGGCGGGTCCAGGCCCCTGCTCCCCCCTTCAGACTTCTCTGCTCCCGGTGCCATCTCCACAGGTCCCGTACTTGCTGTGCCGAGGTTACCCGCACCGGGGAGAGTACTGGGACAGCTTGAACGCTGGGATCCCGTTGTTTGAGAACGCTGACCACACCAGTCCTTTACCATTCATGGTGAGAAGCTCACTGAGCAGTTCAGAGTTTTTCTTTGTGAGGGACTCTGATATGAATAGCCTCTGCTCTGGCGGAGTGTCTCTATGGCGGAGTTTTGTCCGCTCTCGGTAGATGTTGTGCCTCAGGTCGCGGTTAACAAAGGCACAAATCACCACGTCGTCTCGGTGGAGGCGGTGGGCGGCTGCCAGGTGCTCCTTTTTTATTTGGAGATTCGGGAAGTTTTCTGTCAGAACTTGAACAACCGCAGCCTTCATATCCTCTCCCACACGACGGGCTCCAAAAGCTTTGCTGGTGAGGACCAAGTTAACACTCCTCTGATGTCGCTCCATTTCGTCCACCTGCGACGCCAACTGTGTCATCTGATCCACAGACTCCCCAGCTTTCTTTTCCAGTTCGTCGATCAAATTTTTCTTCTCAAACAACTCACCTTCAAGCACCTGGACTTTCTTCTCGAGCGAGCTGATTTGGGCTGAAAAAGCCTGTTTTAAGCTGCGTACTTCCTCTTTTATAGATGTCTTGATCGTGTCTTGAATGATTTCCCGAATAAAGGCCAACATTTCGGGTGACATGCCTTTATGTTTTGGCGAGGTCTTTTTAGGCGAAGTCACTTGCCTCTTTTGTTTCTTCTCGAAGTTGGAAATCCTTTCCGAAATTGACTCCCGGTCCCTCTTCTTCCGTTGCGGCTCGTCCTGAGTACCGGACTCGGCATCGCTAAAAACTGAGTCTGTGTCTGCGGTCACCGACATTTCACTTAAGGGTAGAGAACACCGAGTTTCACTTCTTATTTTCACACTGTCCAGTTAGAATAATGTGCTCGCTCACATTTCCTTTCCTCGTATCACTGCATCATCAAGCCAATGCCAGCCATTCCACGCGCCCCTGCCACCACTGCCACGTTACCGGAGCATTAGCCAGCTGCTCCGCGCTGCAGGGCACGTCCGCTCGCTCCGGCGGTCAAGGTCAGAATGGCCCCCCACAACCGTACTGATGCCCTGGATCCGCCTATGCTCGAGCTGCTTACCCCACCCCTTACTGATGTCCTGGATTCGCCTATGCTCGAACTCCGTAGCCCCACCTCTGTATTGCCCTGGATCCGCCTATGCTCAGCCCCCCACCCCCTACTGATGTCATGGATTCGCCTATGCTCGAGCTACCGAGCCCCACCCCCGTACTGATGTCCTGAATCCGCTTATGCTCGAGCTCCTTAGCCCCACCCCCGTGCTGATGTCCTGGATCCGCCTATGCTCGAACTCTTTAGCCCCTACCCCCGTGCTGATGTCCTGGATCCGCTTATGCTCGAGCTCCTTAGCCCCACCCCCGTACTGATGTCCTTGATCCGCCTATACTCGAGGCCCCTTAGCCCCACCCCCGTACTGATGTCCTGGATCCGCCTCTGCTCGAGCTCCTTAGCCCGACACCCATACTTATGTCCTGGATCCGTCTATGCTCCAGCTCCTTAGCCCCTACCACCCTACGAATGTCCTCGATCCGCCTATGCTGGAACGCCCGAGCCCCACCACCGTACTGATGTCCTGGATCCGCCTATGCTCGAACTTCTTAGCCCCACCTCCGTACTGATGTCCTGGATCCGCCTATGCCCGAACTCCTTAGCCCCTACCCCCTACTGATGTCCTGGATCCGCCTATGCTCGAGCTCCTTACCCCACCCCCTTACTGATGTCCTGGATCCGCTTATGCTCGAGCTCCTTAGCCCCATCCCCGTACTAATATCCTGGATCCGCCTATGCTCGAACTCCTTAGCCTCTACCCCCGTACTGATGTCCTGGATCCGCTTAAGCTCCATCTCTTGAGCCCCACCCCGTACTGATGTCCTGGATCCGCCTTTACTCGAGCTCCGGAGCCCAACTCCCGCACCGATGTCCTGGATCCGCCTATGCTCGAGCTCTTTAGCTCCATCCCCGTACTAATATCCTGAATCCGCCTATGCTCGAACTCCGTGGCCCCACCTCCGTACTGCCCTGGATCCGCCTATGCTCGAGGTCCTTAGCCCCACCCCCGGACTGATGTCCTGGATCCGCCTATGATCGAGCTCACTAGCCCCATCCCCGTACTGATGTCCTGGATCCGCATATGCTCGAGCTCCTTAGCCCCATTCCCGTACTGATGTCCTGGATCGGCCTATGCTCTAAATCCCTAACCCCACCCCCGTACTAATGTCCTGGATCCGCCTATGCTCGAACTCTTTAGTCCCAACCCCCGTGCTGATGTCCTGCATCCGCTTATGCTCGAGCTCCTTAGCCCCACAGCCGTAACGACCCCACCTCCATGCCCCCCCCAAACGACGTAGGCGGATCCAAGGGGAAAGCGGACAGGTGCCCCCCATAGAATCTTAGCACCCCCTGAAATTGTCCCGAAACCCCTGGAAAGTTCGTTGGCACACCCTGAAATGTCGTTTTTCCCGAGATGCAGGTATCGGGGCCCACTGATGGGATTTAGCGCTTACTTGATAGGTTTTTCCGACCAAAAGTGGCGTCCCTGGTGTAGATAGCGCCCACCAGGAAGTTTTCCCTTCCACCTCGCCCTCGATAGGCAATCCTGGATCCGCGTATGGGAAGCGACATTTCAGGGAGCGTCATCGACCTTGAGAGGCGTGTCTTTACAATTTCAGAGGGCGCCGATGGTCGATTGGGGGTTGGGGAGGGGATGGGGAGAAGGGTGGGGGGGGGGGGCACCTAGCCTGCTTATTCCCTGGATCCATCCATGGTCCAAGGGGATGAGGTGGCTTAGTGGATAGCACCCTTGTCTTCTAAGCCACCGATCCCGGGTTCAAGTCCCGGCGGAGCCTCTGAATAAGTCGATCTGATCCCCAAAATCCCTTCCAACAGGGTGAGAGTTGGCGACGCCGTATAACCCTGGCAGTTGGTGCGTCGTTAAACCCCAACAATTATTATTATCCATGGTCCAAAAACCGAAACATAATACTCTTATGGGAGACTCTGAATTTTACGGTACTCTAATTACTTGTGATGCATTATGGGTAGTAATGGGTACGTTTTTACCAGACCACATAAACAGAGCCGGCCGCTCCGATCGCCGGCAGTTGCTGCGGCGTGGACGCGGGGGTGACGCCTGGTAATGTGCTACAACGATGCGTGGAGAAACGGCATGTTAGTAAAGGTAACTTGGTGTCTCATTGATATCTAACTAGATGGAATGTCGACATATGTCTCGTACCTAGCTGCATGCAAAATTTCATTTCCCTCCAATGACTAACCACCCTAAACCCCGGTGTGAAGCAGAAATGAACCGATAAAATTACCACTTTGAAATGTATTTTACGGCTGATAGCGCGGAAACCGTAAGAGATAAGTGGGGGGTATGAGTGAGAAAAATGACGGCAACGAAGTTTTCTATCCAGCCGTGTTAAGTTCAATACCGTAGCTATCATGGTCTGGAAACCAGGGGCTGAGAATAAAAATTTTAAAACTTATATTTCATTTTTGCCTATAAAATAAAAAGTTTTAGTCTGAAAGTTTTTATCTCTAAATATATAATAAAGGAGGCTATTATCTTTTATTATCTAAAATGAAAACTAAATTTTTCAGTTAGATCGGAAGATATAAGGGTTTGAATGATATTTTGGGAAATGCAGACCTTCACAGAATGGGCCAAAAATGACCCTCAGATTTCCGTTTTCATTTTGTTTTTGTGTTTATGCAGAACTGCACAAACCGGCCTATAATTGGATATTTGACTTAGAACCTCAACTGCCGTAGGTTCAGATATGCCAGTTTTATTCAGTTCAGGTTTATGCCAAATTTAGGGTGCAAAGTTTAAAAGCTAATTTAGAGACTTAAATTTAAACTTTTTCTTTCCAATTTTTTGTGTGAACTACAAATTTCCCTAATGTAAAAGGGTGCAAGTTTGAAGAGTCTAGAAGAATTAGCAAAATTAGAAAAATAAAAGTTAAAAATCACATAATGCAAAATTCTGGGCAAAAATTTGAAAATTTGGAAAATTGACAACCGTGGTGCTTAATCATTTGGAAGTGCCTTCTATCCACAAAAGTTTTAGGTCTCTGATACCAGCGCTCAGAACAGACAACAACAACAACAATGGACCTCGGCCTGCGACCTCGGCAGGTGCCGCTCCGGCGCAGGAGAAGCCCGTGAAAATGTACGTTAGGCAAATAGTTCGATTGACAGGCGAGTGTTTTCAGCTGTATGATACATATACTAACGTGATGTTGGGACATGAGGTCTTGTGTTCTCATTATGACTCCATTCAATCCCATGTGTAAGTCCATGTTTTCCCTAAACTAACATGTTTCTGCACACTGCGCCACGTTTGCCCTCTGTTCATGTCATCACATAAATAAACACACGTATAAAGTTTGGTTTGTTAAGTAAAGACTGGGTATGCCCAGAAGAAAGGAAATACAATATAAAATATTATGGGTTTGCCGAACATATTTCACCTATACACGGAGAACTTCACACAATTCAGCCTATTTCTTACCGAGTTAGCTTTGAATACCCTAAGTCCCAGTCCGCATGCGCAGTAAAGTCTGCAGTGAATGAGAGCGAAGATACCGTTATAATTGACTGAAGCATGTTGGTATGCCGTGTGTTTGTCTCCTGGTCTAAACTGTCCCTTATAGCCTAATATTCCTTAGAATTCCTACTGCGCATGCGCAGAACAATGCAGTGTCAAAATGCCGTGAATTGGGATTAGCAGATAGTATTCTGCTATTACTCGCAAAAATTGAGCCCAATCTGTCTATTGGCTCCCGAGATAGCCTCCATGACCATAAGTTCTATTGCGCATGCGCACTAACATTGTTAGCAAGCAAGGGTGTCAAAACTTTAATACTAAATTTAAGCATGTTGGCTCTCCTTTGTTCTTGTCCTCTTCTGAAATATCCTCACCTTTAAGGCTTATCTTTAAGATTTCTACTGTGCATGCGCAGGGAAGTGCAGCTTCAATATGACGTTATGTGCGGTTTGCATTCCGTGTCATTTTCTTGTTCACAAGATTTCAAGAAAATCGACCCGTAGGTTACCGGGATAGCCTCTGTTTCCATTAGTTTCACTGCTCATGCGCAGTGACCTTTCATTGACCTGAAGACCAGATTCAAAATCTGCACGACCGATTTTCTCTTATTGACATTGTTCGATAATATAAAATAGAGTGCAACGAGATTTATATATTTTTATATGTCTAAATACGATAGCGGATACAATGGGCGAGGCTAGTGAACTTAAGTCCCCCCATGTGAAAATGCCTACAGCTATAGCATAGGCAGAGGATGTTTTGAGGCAATGGCGGGGAGGCTGGAGCTAATAGGTGAATTCAGGGCGGTGGGGGGATAGGGGGCACGTGCCCCCCTCCTTTGGTGGATCCTCGGCGCCCCCTGAAATGGCCACGGCGCCCCCTCAAGCATTCGATGGCACCTCCTGAAATGTCACTTCCCACCCTCCCCCTAAGATGCCAAAATCGGCGCCCATCGGAAGGATTTTGCGTGTAAAAGTGGCGCCCTATGTTCCGGATTACACCCCTTCCCCCGAGACGGTGCCTCCTCAATCGGTAATCCTCGATCCGCCTATGCTCGAGCTCCTTAGCCCCACCCCTACTGATGTCCTAGATCCGCCTATGCTCGAACTCCGTAGCCCCACCTCCGTACTGTCATGGATCCGCTTATGCTCGAGCTCCCTAGCCCCACCCCCGTACTGATGTCCTGGATCCGCCTATGCTCGAGCTCCTTAGTCCCACCCCGTACTGATGTCCTGGATCCGCCTATGCTCGAGGTCCTTAGCCCCACCCCCGGACTGATGTCCTGGATCGGCCTATGCTCTAAATCCCTAACCCCACCCCCGTACTAATGTACTGGATCCGCCTATGCTCGAACTCTTTAGTCCCAACCCCCGTGCTGATGTCCTGCATCCGCTTATGCTCGAGCTCCTTAGCCCCACAGCCGTAACGACCCCACCTCCATGCCCCCCCAAACGACGTAGGCGGATCCAAGGGGAAAGGGGACAGGTGCCCCCATAGAATTTTAGCGCCCCCTGAAATTGTCTCGGAACCCCCTGGAAAGTTCGATGGCACCCCCTCAAATGTCGTTTTCCCCCGAGATGCAGGTATCGGTGCCCACTGATAGGATTTAGCGCTTACTTGATAGATTTTTTCCGGCCAAAAGTGGCGTCCCTGGTGTAGATAGCGCCCACCAGGAAGTTTTCCCTTCCACCTCGCCCCCGATAGGCAATCCTGGATCCGCGTATGGGAGGCGACATTTCAGGGAGCGCCATCAACCTTTAAAGCCGTGTCTTTACAATTTCAGAGGGCGCCGATGGTCGATTGGGGGTAGGGGAGGGGGATGGGGAGAAGGGTGGGGGCACCTATTCTACTTATTCCCTGGATCCACCCATGGTCCAAAAACCGAAAAGTTTCAGTCTGAAAGTTTTTATCTCTGAATATATAATAAGGGAGGCTATTCTCTTTAATTAACTGAAATGGAAACTAAATTTTATTAATTAGGTCCGAAGATATAAGGGTTTGAATGATATTTTGAGAAATACAGACCTTCACGGAATAGGCCAAAAAGGCCCCTCAAATTTCCGTTTTCATTTTGTTTTTGTGTTTGTGCAGAACTGCACAAACAGGCCTATAAGTGGATATTTGACTTAGAACCTGAACTGCCGTAGCTTCAGCTATTTCGAGCCTATAGTTTAGACTATGAGTTTTATGCCAAATTTAGGGTGCAAAGTTTAAAAGGTAATTCAGAGACTTAAATTTAAAAACGTTTCTTTTTTCCAACTTTTTGTGTGAACTACAAATTTCCTTGATGTAAAAGGGTGCAAGTTTGAAGAGTCTAGATGGATTAGCAAAAATAGAAAAATAAAAGTTAAAAATCACATAATGCAAAATTCTGGGCAAAATTGTGAAAATTTTTAAATTGACAACCGCGGTGCTTATTCATTCAGAAATGCCTTCTATCCACGAAAGTTATATATCAAATACGTCTTTTTTATTATCAAATTTTGGATTGGATTATCACAATTTACAATTAATGCGATAAATCACGTTTTTGATATATCAAATACGTGTTTTTTATGATCAAATTTTGGATTCATCAAAAACGTGATTTATCGCTTGATTGTAAATTGCGTGGGCCCGACGAGTCTTTCTACATTGGAGAGAGTCAACGTTCTAATCGGCTTAGGTTCAATGAACACCTTTGGGATGCACGTCACAAACGGCACAACACGCCTTTCAGGGACCATCGACCACTGGTTCACCCAGACCAGGGCCGCACCGCGGATTTTCTGGCTATTAAAATTTTGAAACACACAAAGGATGGGCCCGACCGCAAAATTTCCGATTCTCTGATGATCAGACAACACAAACCCAGTCTAAACACACAGTCATCCTCTTGGCCGCTTATTCGGTGACACCCTCACACGCACGGGGGCTCTCATTTGAACTGTTTTAAACCGCGACACTGTCGAGGCTACAAGAAAAGTTTACCTCAGGGGTCTCGTTCTCACTCTGTCACTGTCTTACACCTGATGATGGTCCATGACTGAAACGGCGTGTTTTACCTTTCCCTGACTTTCATTTCCCTTTTATTCAGGTCCACACTGTTCTTGAGGCTTCCTTTGCGGTTTTATTTATGCTTTGAATTTTAGTTCACATATACAGTTTTAGTTTACGCACATAATCTTAGTTGTTTGACCGAGTTTGTATTTTTGTTTGGCAGTGTTTTAGTTCATTCCACATCTCACACCTGTGCTTTTGCACCCCTTTTTAGGTTCATTTAAGCTGTTTTATTCTCTTTTGCTACTTTCGTGGTGTTCCGCAGGGATCTGTTGTGGGATTCCAAGTATTTTTAGGTTTTAGGGATTTTCTCACACCTGTCGCCTTTTACTCTTCACTTTTCTCATCTAGGGCCTTCGGTCATTTCCCTTGACATAAGTGACGTTTTACTCGAGCCTCTCTGCGCCTGCTGCGCTGACAATGTCTTCTTACTTGGACCTCTTTAATACCTACGTGCTGAGCGTGACAAGAGTACTTGCGATTATAAATGCATATAATGTGCTTAAATGACTAGTTTCAAACTTGAAATATGCTGTGATATATGGAAAGAAATAGTAGGGGAAAGTGTGTGTATTGCGCCCCCCTTATAACAGAGAAAGGTACTAGTGGCAGCTTGTTTTGGGCACCTTAATCCAGTTCTCACGTCCAATCCATACATTTTCCCAACGTTTCAATGAATTCGTACATAAGAATGTGATTGAATTAGCTAGCGAAATAAATTCGGTACTTCCTTAAATCTGCACGGGTTTATGAACCCGAAAAATAAGAATACGACCGTAGCATTCCAAAATCGATGGTTATAATTTCAAAGCCAGAAATGCATTGCATATCCTGAAAGCAACAATTATAGACTCCCCCTGGTGGTAGATTTTTTAAGGCAGACATCTCTGATTTAAATGCAAAGAAGTGATTGCGCCCTGGTGAAATGCGCCTTATCCAAATATATATTGAAAAATCAAATCCAAAGCTTTTCCGTATGAGTGTGATTTTGTTATTACAAGTCATTGTGAATGCAAGAATATTACGTTAAAATGACTTCCGGGCCCTCCAGATGAAAAGCTTGGGAGGTAGCCGAGCTCCATTTGCTCTTATACTAAGGTTTATTTCTGCCGTGCCATTGACTTAACATGGTATGAGGGAAGGGTGCAATTAAATCTAAATGCGCCCTCCCCCGGGCGCAACTACCCTTACACTTTGGCAAATGTGCCCTTTGCATTGTTTCACTCAAATTGGAATTCACTCTTAGAATACGCTATTTTCAGGCCAGGAATTGTTTTATCAATAACAAAAAATGATCAAATTTTGCAATTAAATCCACAGTAGCGAGATTGAATAGGAGGCATTCGTCTAGCAAGTGATATCCCTTAGGGGAGCGCAATACACATACTTTCCCCTAATATTTTCAAGAGTCACTGTGGATTTCACTGATAGCTGGTTTTAGCTATAACACTTAATTTGTATTCATATTATTTTATGGCGCAGCCAGGCAACAAAGTTTATTCTATATGGCAGCATGATGCAAGATACCTTTACTTAAAGGTACATGCAAGAGGGATCCCGTCATCGCTGAGTGACGTCACACAGGCGTGAAGGAATTCCTTCAGCTTTGGGCTGTGTGTCAAACTGCTGCTAATGGCGCTGCTCGCTTACGAAGTTGTGAGAATACACAGTAATCAGGTTAAGCCCAAATGCACCAAATAAACATTTTATCTTCGATTCTGGAGATCCTTTTGCAAAAATGTGGACCATTAAACATTTAATTGTTGCATATTATATTCTGTGAGGTGTAACGTCACATCCGATGATCTGTTGAACGGAGGCTTGCTGCACACACGCTTGCTGCTGAACGGAAGCTGGCATTACGTGCTACCATATTATGCCGTTACACCGATGTGGATTTCTTTTGCCTTTTACGAGAAAAATTAAAAATGCGAAATACCATGCTTGCGAGCCTTTTTGAGCAAAAAAACATTTTCTGTATAAAATATCACCAAACCAGTTCAGGCTAAAAGCACACCAAGGTATCACCTTGACTTTAACGCTGCGTGATAAGTAAATGAAATAATCTCGCCTTTTGTTGTATTCTAAACATTCCACACCGCCTGAACTGCAGTTGATGCATATCATGCTTGTCTCGGCAGGTTCCAAATAATAACCTCATCCGGGCTGGACGTCAATGCCCTGTACAAAATGATGGACAGCATGTCCTCGGAAGATGCCTGGACCACCCGACAGAAACAAAATGTGGACATCTGCCTGTCAGTGCTAAATGGCATTGTTCTGTCAACGCCACAGCAGAAGGGTATCTTCATGCTTTCTTGTACGCAAAAATTAGAGAACACCAATGTCGACTGGATGTGATGCGACAAGTTGGAAAGCTAATCAACGTGGACGGCATTGTGGACTGGGGACAGGTCCTCGTTCGCTGGATGGAGGGCAGCTGTTTCGAAGGCGTCAGAAGCACTCAAGAAGAGGTAGCCTTCGCCCTCTGCACCGGTGGCACTGCTCTTGACATGGGGATCATCGGATCAGCCATTGAACTAGCTAGAACCTCTACACGTTTGGTGGAGGATGGCGTCAGCACCATTGACAAGCTGTCTCTACCATCGAAAAAGGAAACGGTGTCCCTGATGGAACAACTGGAACTGTTCCAGTCCGCAACCAATTGTATGGCACAAGCGACCGGCGAACTCAAGGCTGACGGTACGGTAGACTACCGCCGTGCCCGGCAGCTAATCTCAGAGTCCCCGGGAGATTCAGTGCTGAAGAAACTGAAGGCAGATGTCGTCGAAGCGTGTTGGCAGCGAGGCATAGCAGATGGCGAAGCATATCTGAGGTGTCAGTATAGCAGTGCGGCCTACGCTTGCAACTCCTTCAAGTCGTACCTCTTTGTGCTGTTTAGGGGTCAAAAACCACCCGAAATGTAAGAATGGGGACCGGGTGGCCCAGTGGCTTCATGTCGTTTTCAGATCGGACAGCATGGATTAACACGCGCACCGACAGGGGTTTGAGCCACCTTCACTTTGACGGGGGCGGGTACCTGCCCCCCCTCCCTGCTAAGATTTTGAGAACCATGCTAGATAGGGAAAAACGATAAATGGAATCGGATAGCCCATTCAATTCACTATTTAAAACATTGAAACCATTTTTTGTTAGGTCACATTTGAGTTCACGACAGGCCAAGGCATGCTAACTGAGAAATAACATGCGAATGTAGGTTTTCAGTCATTCCGTCTGAACTAGTAAAGATAGAGCAAAACAATCTGGACCATTACAATTTTCGCAGCAAGCCAAATCGAATGACGTATTGACCTTGCTAGATCACGTCAATCAGGTCACATTTAGGATTAATTCTGACCTAAGGTCAGGTATACATAATTGGGAACGATCGTGTCATTATAGGTATCGCCTGACTCCATGTGTGAAATAATATAGACTTTTCATCAATATAGAAAAAACGAATGAATAGAAGTCCTGAACACATCCGTCTATCAGAGACACTCCTTTCCATACTTCTCAATAATAAGACTCTGATTATAACTTGCACTCTTCTGTTCAATTCATGTCTGAGCCTCTTCTCTATTTTTCGGTATGGAAAATGACAGGAATTTGGGAAATATTGCGGTGCGTTTGTATCATGCAGCGATGTTAAAATGAACTTGTGAATGAGAATATTAAAGGATGTCTGCAGATTTGCTACGTCACAGAAAAGACTCGACTCCCTTAGCCGTTTGCAAACTAAGAAATATAGACGCAGTATGAAGCAGTATGTTGCTTACAACCTGATATCTTCAGTAGCATATAATCCGTTGACCTTAGGTCCGTTGCGACCTTGCGAGGTCACTTATATGACCCGAACACGCTGAGTCATCGTTAAAGTAAAAACGCGACGAACCTTTGCGCCTTTTTATTAACGGAACGTCGCAGAAGCACGTTTGAACATTTTCAGTATTCCGGAGTGCGCAGAGGTATGCCAAAAATATTAATAGACCAAGTAATAACCTTTGCAGCCTCACATAACCTAACGAGTACTGGCAACCCCGGTAAGCGAGCGACAGCAGCACCAGTAAATCCTCCATGTCAAATAAGGTCATTTCTGGTCACTGACTTTGAACGAACTAGAAATATCATTGTCAGTGACCCAGCTGATAGTCAGCTATGCGCGATACAGCCTAGATGCTGAAAGCGCCCTATACACCCCAAAACACACAGTCAGCTATGCCCCCGGGGACTGATTTTAGCAGCAAGCAAAAACAGGCGCTAGATTACACTTGTAAAGGTCATTTGAGGTTAGTGACCTTTTTAGTTTTTATATGGCTGCTAGATTTAAGTGACGTTTGGCTTAGACAAAGAGATAGACGCAAAAGCCCGAACGCTTAAGTGGTGGGTCCTCTCTTATCTCTCTCATAAAACACATCACTTATACCGGACGTAGCACACACATACACAGTAAGATTTGGACACACATAACGAAACAAAACAAGCAAACCAAACAAGCAAACCAGTTCCTGACCACCGTTTTGTTTTTTAATCGTCGCAAGTCACCATCGCGAGCGGGAGCCTACCGAACTGCCGCCACCCGGCCGTCCGAGTGATATGGGTGTCAAACAGACAAAGCGACCGGCAGCACGAGTAGAGGAGCCGAAGCGAGACAGGCTACCCTGCCACCACCGAGCATTTGCAGTGGTCTATAGCATGCGTAGATAGCTGCGGCGTCTGTCTCGGATAGCAGCTCCCAGTGGGCGGCAACCACCGACGCTACCGCCGGACGGCGGTATGGGGTTTCGAGCGGGAAACATACTAGCATTGTGTATTGCGTTTAAGTAAATGTACACTGGTGTTGCAATTATCTACAACCTGTTGTAATGGCACGATATGTCTCTGAACCAGCTTTCTGCCGAATTCCATCCACTTCCATCGATATTAACCATTCGAAATCCTGGTGTGAAGCAAAAATGAACAGATAAAATTACCACTTTGAAATATATTTTACGACTTATAGCTCGGCTTAAGCCCCCCCCATGTGAAAATGCCTACAGCTATAGCATAGGCGGATGATGTTTTGAGGCAATGGTGGGGAGGCTGGGGCTACTAGGCGAATTCAGGGCGGCGGAGGGAGGGGGATATGGGGCACGTGCCCCCCTTTGATCGATCCTCGGCACCCCCTGAAATGTCACTTTCCACCCCCTTCCCCTAAGATATAAAAATCGGTGCCCATCGGAAGGATTTTGCGTCTCCCTGATGGGTTTTGTCGGTCAAAAGTGATAACCTCTGTTCCGGATTACACCCCTTCCCCCTGGGACGGTGCCTCCCCTAACGGCAATCCTGGATCCGCATATGCTCGAGCTTCTTGGCCCCACCTCCGTAACGACCCCCCACTTCCGTACCCCCTCCCCTCCCCCGAAACGACGTAGGTGGATCCAAGGGGAATGGAGACAGGTGCCCCCCCATCGAAGCTTAGCGCCCCCTGAAATTGTCACGGAACCCCCTGGAAAGTTCGATGGCACCCCCTGAAATGTCGGTTTCCCCCAAGATGCAGGTAGAGGCGCCCACTGATAGGATTTAGCGCCGACTTGATAGGTTTTTCCGGCCAAAAGTGGCGTCCCTGGTCCAAATGGCGCCCACCAGGAAGGTTCCCCTTCCCCCTCGCCCCGCATAGGCAATTCTGGATCCGCCTATGGGAAGCGACATTTCAGGGGACGCCATCGACCTTTAGAGGCGTGTCTTTGTAATTTCAGAGCGCGCCGATGGCCGATTGGGGTGCGGGAGGGGGGTGGGGGAGGGGGTTGAGGGGAGGGGGCGGGGGCTTCTACCCTACTTATTCCCTCGATTCACCCATGGTCCAAAAAACGAAACATGATACTCTTATTGTAAACTCGGACTTTTACGGTACTCTGATTGCTTGTGATGCATTATGGGTAGTATTGTGTACCTTTTACCAGACCATAACCACATAAACAGAGCCGGCAGCTCCGATCGGCGGTAGTTGTGGCGGCATGGACGCAGGGGTGACGCCTGGCAATATGCTACAACGATGCGCGGACAAAGGGCAATTTTGTAAAGGTAACTTGGTGTTTTATTGATATCTAACCAGATGGAATGACGACATATGTCTCTTACCTAGCAGCATGCAAAATTTCATTTCCCTCCAATGACTCTAACCACCCTAAACTCAGGTGTGAAGCAAAAATGAACCGATAAAATTACCACTTTGAAATTCATTTTACGGCTTATAGCTCGGAAGCCGTAAGAGATCAGTGGGGGGTATGGGTGAGAGAAATGACGGCAACGAACTACTCAAGAAACCTGTACACCTAGCGAGCATGAAGTATATTTGCAGCACTCATTTATTCAAGTTAGGCAGGCCAGGATATGTGCAAAGTTTGTAAGAATCACATTCAGGAAAAAGTGCGGCGAACTGCCAAATATGAAAATTAAAATCTGAAACTCTGCATTTATAATATTTACATATTGATACATCATTCCTCCAAATAAGAAGTCGGTGCGATTATTTTTGTTATTTTACGGGCACCCTACAGCACATGTGCAGTGGAACTAATGGTAACAGAGGCCATCTCGGCAACCTACGGGTCGATTTTTTTGAAATTGTGTAAACAAGAGAATAGCATGGAATGTAATCCAAAAATATCATATTGAAGCTGCACTGCTTTGCGCATGCGCAGTAGAAATTATGAAAATAAGCCTTAAAGTTGAGGATATTTCAGAGGACATGAGCAAAGGAGAGACAACATGCTTAAATTTAGCATGAATTTCTTATCACCCTTGATAACTACAAAGGTCAGTGCGCATGCGCATTAGATTTTATGGTCATGGAGGCTATCTTGGGAGCCAATAGACCGATTTTGCTCAAATTTTGCGAGTAAAAGCGGAATACTATCTGCTCATCCCAATTGACGGCATTATGACGCTGCACTGTGCTGCACATGCGCAGTAAGAATTCTGAGGAATAAAAGGCTATAAGGGATAATTTAGACCAGGAGACAAACACACCACATACCAACATGCTTCAGTCAATTATAACGGTATCTTCGCTCTCATTCACTGCTGACGTTACTGCGCATGCGCACTGGTACATAGGGTAACCGAAGCTGGCTCGGTAGCAAATAGGTTGAATTGGCTGAAAATCTGCAGGTAAAGGTGAGATATGGTCGGCAAACCCATCATATTTTATATTATATTTCCTTTCTTCTGAGTATGCCCAGTCTTTACTTAAAAAACTTTATACGTATGTTTATTTATGTGATGACGTGAACAGAGGGCAAACGTGACGCAGTGTGCAGAGACATGCTAATGTAGGAAAACATGGGCTTACACAGGGGATTGAATGAAGCAACAATGAGAACACAAAACCTAAAACTCCAAAATTGCGTTGTTATAAATATCAAACTGCTGAAAACACTCGTCGGTCAATCGAACTGTTTGGCTAACGTACATTGTCACCGGCTTCTCCTGCGCCGGAGCGGCACCTGCCGAGGCTGCAGGCCGAGGTTGTAGTTGTTGTCTGTCCCGCCTGAGAATGGATGCCAGAGCTCTGCAATTTTGTAGGGTGATAGCCTATCACCCGCATCCACCTGAGCGGAAGCCCCCGAATCGAAATTCGAAATCATTTAGGAGAAATTTTTAGTTAAACTTTTTATATTTTTGCATTTTTCTAATTCTTATCTTTCAAGATACAAACATGAAATGTGGTGGGTTTTGAAATAGTAGTACGGGCCACCAAAGACAAATATTGGAGGTCCTATCACAATATTTAGTCGGCCATAAACCAGCTTTTCCGAAAGAGAAAAAAAAGCTGCCCGGAAATGTCCGCCAACTTAAATGCTCGAAATGTCCGAAGGCTCGCTTCAGTTACCTCAAAGCAGACACCCAGGGGTAGTTAGGTGAATTTTCTTGTGCTTAGGCACCGTTTCGAAAGCAAAACGTAAAATTTTGACCTAGGTTTTGTCATTCTGCCGGAGGACTGAATTTTTGCTAATTACATTCAAATCTTAATATCCCGTGCTCGAATTGACCAATTTGACTTTTTCTTTCAGATAATGAAAGAGCACTTCTACCGTCTTATCATATTTGGAGATGGAATTTGTGGTGTTGAAATTCTTTGTTTTATAGATATAGATAGAATTCGAACAAAAAAGTTTTTATTTGCTGCTTCTTGGTTCCCAGCAAATGCCACTGACAAGCTCAGAATTGACACGGCTGAATAGGAAAGTTAACTGCGGTCATTTCACTCGATTATACTACCCACTTATCTCTAACAGATTTAGAGTAATTCGTCCGAAAAGGTATTTCAAAGAGCGAAACTTTCGAAACATGTTTGCTCCTCACTATGATTTCAAGTACTTGAAACAAATGGAAGAAGATGAAATTTAGCATCCAGCTAGCTTCAGGTCTTGAGTCGCCAACACAAGTTTTCCAAGTCGATACAATCATCGGTTCTTCTTCTAGAAACAAATGTATACCGCAAATTTTCTGTACGAACACAACTCCCGGCGCCGGGGTCACGTCGTCGTCGGTTGGGCTTATCAGCCGACCGCCCTGTCAGTGACCTCCAGACGGGTCACAGCTGTAGGGCTAATGGGGGAGTCACAGCGTGGCGCGGTGGTGTATTGGGTAGAAGACCTAGCTCGTGAACAGAGTTGCCCGGTTCGAGTCCGGGGTTGGCTGTCTTTGTTTTATTACTTTTTCAAGAACATAATGTTGAAACTATGCTTTAGGCTTACGAAGAGATGCTTTTATCTGTCTATTGTAGTTTATCCGTCCATAAAATCTATTTAAGATATTTGAAGACTCGCTCCTGCACCACTTACACCCTGACAGACTCCAGTCCCAACACGCGTCTTTTTTCTTTTATGGGCTTGCAGACTGTCGTTTAGCTGAATCAGCCTTCAAACCCATCGGCTGGACCCGCCGGTGCTCCCAAGTGCCTATTCAGCTGCGCGCCTGACAGCCATTGGCGCAGCCGCGTTTGCTGAATTTGAAGGGGCACACTCAGCCTTTTGTTTACGTACCCGACGCAACATTTTAAGAGGTGTTAAATGTTATGTGCGAGCTAGCCACCCGTCACCTATTGACGTTTTTACACCCGTTTAGGTTATTTTATTTTGAATACTTTGGATTTTCTCATATTTATTTTTATAATATGAATTGTTGAAACATTTTTATTACATGAATCTGCCGAGGCATTTTTTAAAATTATTCATGAGGAAATGTCAACTCAGAGTAAGTGGTTGCAGGAGTTACAAACGAAATCTAACGACTATGGAACTACGGTACTTGAGCTATAATTGGAGTTTAACGACGCACCAACTGCCAGGACCATACGGTGTCGCCAACTCTCACCCTGTTGGAAGGGATTTTGGGGATCAGATCGACTTATTCAGAGTCTCCGCCGGGACTTGAACCCGGGACTGGTGGCTTAGAAGACAAGGAGCTATCCACTAAGCCACCCCATCCCCTCGGTACTTGAGCTACGCCTACAGTAAAATTATATCGTACTCGAAATCAATATGTTGTTCACACACTCATACTTTAACACGCGCATTGACGGGGGTCTGAGCCACCTTCGCATTGACGGGGGGGCGGGTACCCGCCCCTAAGATCTCGAGAACCACCGTAGGTAGCGAAAAACGGTAAACGGCGTTGGGCTGCCCATCCACTACTCCATCGAAAAAATTTAGAGTATTTTTTGTCAGGTCACATTTAAGGTCACGAGAGGTCAAAACATACCGTCATAGGGATAACATGTAAATTCAGTTTTTCGGTCATTACATCTGAACAAGTAAAGATAGAGCAAAACGACTTAAACTGTATGAATCCTCTCAGCAAGCCGAATAGAATGATATATAATGTGACCTTGCTAGGTCAAATCAAGGATTTGACCTGACCTGAGGTCAGGTCACGGTCAAATTATATAAAATACGTATCATTGGAACCGCAAAGCCCAAGCGAGTCTAATGCAGCTAAAATAAATGTTCTATCACCATCCGTTACTGAGTTATTCCGTAAAAACCATTTTTCCATGTATTTCCAATGGAGTCAAATCAAAGTCAAAGTCAAATCATCTTGATCTGAGTTGGTTTTAGATCGATACAATGCACGGCTTGCCTTCTGGAGCACAATATGCAGTCATATTCATTTCCCAGCGCCGCACGTCTCACCGTTTTGTAATTATCGATTGCCGGGGATCTGGCTGGCGTCCACCCCAGTGACCTCCTGATAGGCCAGGTTTTACACCAGAAAGGATACTGAAGAAAGTGTTGTGTTGGTCTAGTGGATAGGGTGCTGGTCTACCCTGGGCAAGAGCTTGGGTGCGACTCTGACGGGGAGCATACAATATTTATTGTTTCTTTTCACGAAGAGAACGAAGGTTAAAACTTCCCACTTGTTTGTATGGTTAAATTTAAATTTCAAAATAACTTGCTTCCAAACATTGTCATGTGGTTCTCCTGCGCCAAAACGGCGTTAGCCGATGCCGCAGGTCGAGGTCTTTGCCTGTGGTTTGGTTTGCACATACTCCAATAAACCTCTTAATATTTTACGAAACTGATATACAGAGACACATTTTGTATTTTGTAATTACCTATATGAGCAACAGGATGACTGCGCTTACAGCTCAAGTCCTTTGATATAAGCAATATATGCGTATTTACAAGATGGTACAAAAGGATGATGAAGACACATTCACAAGTAGTGCACTGCACACGATTTGACTTAAACACAGTGGCAGATCCAGGACACCAGTTCAGGGGGAGGGGTTGGGGCTGGAGCCTCCCCCCGTTGCATCGAAACACTCTTGACTTATGTATTAAAGGGAATGCAGCACCTTTCTAACGTGATTTTGACTGAGATAGTCAACTTGTAAAGCATACAGGAAAGCTCGGTACTCAACATATAATTTGTCTTGAAACTAAAAATTTCCGTAGAGAAAAGCTAAAAACTTACCTGAAATATACCCAAAATGTACCCAAGGAGCCGGTCGCAGTTGTCAGGAAAGTTCATATTCTCAGAGATATTATGTTGTCTTCTCCGTGGTAACTGATTTTGTTCACTCGCATTGACACAAACACGCTTATAACAAGTAGGCTTCATGAAGTTTGACACAGAGTCTTCTTACTTCCACGTTTCTTATTAAACCAGTGTATCTTGAAAACTTTCTTTAGGATCGTTATGCTTGCAAATGCTGCTTCCAGTCTCACTTCGTTGCTATGTTTTGCAAAGTGTTCTCATATTGATAAATGTTTGTTGGCAGGTGCCCGGTCGAGGTGCATCATGACAGCTCGCCTCGGCTTGTCACTGCACCCCGTAGCAGCAGCGGCGTCGGCGTCCGTCCCGTCGTGGTTAACATATCAAATCAATAAACAATAGAAACTTAAGTTCATATTCTCAGAGATATTATGTTGTACTCAGATGTTAAATTGCAGTTGGTGGATGCTCAATTTACGTCAAAACTTAGAATTCATTTTAGTAATTGGAGGCATAGAATCAAATCCAGGGCCTAAAGTTGATGAAGAAGTTAAAATAGCTCACGTTAACATCAACAGCATTTCCACCGAAGGTAGACTTGATGAACTAGACAATTTTGTGGAGGAAAATTGCGTTCAAGTCTTGGCCTTGTCCGAAACAAAACTAGATAACTCTGTGCATCCCAGTCTTTTCAGTATCTCAGGCTTCCAGAAACCACTTACCCGGCACAGAAACAGAAAAGGTGGAGGCGTAGCTCTGTACTGTCGTACTTCAATCGCTATTAATCGGCTCCCGGAACTAGAAATTGGTGACGAAGAATGGATTTGGGCAAAACTAAAATTTGGTAACTTCACTACAATAATATGTGGTATATATTTACCCCCTAATATGAAATCGGACCGTCTGCACGAATTTCTATCTAATCTCGCAGAAAGTGTAGGAATTGCACAAAAATATTCACCTTCAAACATTATAGTAATAGGAGACCTAAACGCCGGTAACCCGTATTTACGAAATAGTTCCTTTAACCATTCCCCAGTCAAACCCTTCGAACGCGAGTTGGAACTAGTCGCCGATTCCCTCTTTCTCTCTCAACTCATTTCAGAACCCACGCGTGTAGAAGGCGAAACTCGAAATCTCAGAGATCTTTGTTTTGTTTCGAATTATGATACGGTAACAAAATGTGGCACTATATCTTCATTCTCCCAATTAGATCATTTTCCTATTTTTGTATCTGTTCGAGGAAAAACTCGTACTCCATCCATTAAGCAAAAGAATGTATGGGATTACTCTAACATGGACATTCCGAGACTGACGCAGACTTTGATGACCACAAACTGGAGTGAAATTCTGGAAAAAGACATAGACTCAGCTTCAAACCTTTTTACCTCAACCCTCCTAAAAGCAGCTCACGAATGCATTCCCACAAAAACTGTAAAACTTCATTCAAACAAAAAACCGTGGGTAACTAGCGCGCTAAAACTTTTGATACGAAAGCAGGACCGGATTTTCAGAAAAGCAAAATCTTGTCAAAATTGCAGAAATAAAAACTCCCCGGCTCATTGCATTAGCTGTGACCATGACTGGACGGCATGGAAACAGTGCAGAAATAATGTAACACAAATGACTAAACGATTAAAGAGCCAATATCTTCAACACCAGGCATCTAATCTTATAGAAGAAAAACAAGACTTACATAAATATCACCAAACGCTTCGAAAAATGGTCGGCAACATAAAAAATCTGACATTCCGCGTCTAATAAACACTTCTGAACAACTCGTCGTAGATGATCTGGAAAAAGCTGAGCTACTAAATTCCTATTTTGCCGCCCAAACATATTTACCTGATTCTGACAGAGCAATAGTTCATCATTTGCAAAATACTGTAGTACCAAATGTAGAATCCTTTGTTATAAGTGAACAGGAAGTGCTTAAAACTATTAACGGCTTGAGTAAGAATAAATCTACTGGTCCAGATAAAATACCCGTAAAACTATTAAAGCTCACCGCAATAATAATATCAGAACCTCTCTCGAGGCTTTTCAATAAATCACTTCATTTAGGTATATTCCCAGAGTCTTGGAAGGTAGCCAATGTTAAGCCCATTTATAAAAATAAAGGTAGTACAGCCGACGTTGCCAATTATCGACCAATAAGTCTTCTGTCTTGTGTGTCGAAAGTGTTCGAAAAAATTGTTTGCAGAAAAATCTACCAGCATCTTACTGACAATCACCTCCTTACTGAAAGACAAAGTGGATACAGACCAGGACATGGGACACAACTTCAACTGTTTTACCTGACGCACGCCCTTTACGAATCCTTAGACAAAGAAAAAGACGCCACAGTCCTATACCTGGATATCAGTCGCTACTTCGACAAAATTTGGCACAAAGGACTTCTCTACAAATGTGAACATGAATTTGGACTGACTAACATCATCAACTGGTTACGCTCATATCTGACAGACAGACAGCAGAGGGTCATTGTCGACGAAACGTCGTCTTCTTTATTGACACTGAATGCAGGATGCCCGCAGGGTTCCGTTATTGGCCCCTGCTTGCCCTTCTATATCTAAACGACCTTTCTACTAAAGTTAGGAACGAAATTCTGTTGTTTGCTGACGATACTTGCCTATTTGCTCGACACAAACCTGAGAATGTTCAAGAGGTTCAAGCATCCCTCCAAAATGATCTCTCTAAAATTCAAGAGTATGGTAAGAATTGGCTCATTACCTTCAATGCCTCAAAAACTATTCAACAAACCTTTTCCTACAGAAGGAATGCAGAACCCCCACAATTAATTTTTGACGGCAAAATCATCCCGGATGTTAACGAGCACAAACATTTAGGTATGAATTTCTCAAAAAACCTAAGATTCCACTCACATGTAGACAACATTGTCAGAAAAGTTAACATCACTCTAGGTCCTCTTTACCCAATCGCCCCATATTTATCTCGACCAATCCTTAACTATATTTATAGCACTTATATCATGCCTCATTTTGATTATTGCGATAAAATTTACGACGGAATCATAACGGCAGCAGATTGTCTGAGGCTTCAAAGATTACAAAACAGGGCGGCAAGACTCGTTACTAAGACACTACCTAGAACCTCTACAGAAAAATTAAGATTAGATCTAGGTTGGAATAGCCTAAAAAATCGACGTAAAATCCACAAACTTCACTTCTTACGAAAACTACTAAATGACGATATTCCCCAATACATCAAAACCACTCTTCCTAATATACGCAACGCAACGGCTAACAGAGAATTACGTAACCGAAACCAAAGAACGGAACTATTGACTAGAACGTGTAACTTCAGTAACTCGTTCTTGCCAAGCGCAATAAAACAATATAATGAGCTTCCAGAACCAATAAGAACCATTTAATCGCACAAATCATTTAAAAACCATGTAGTCGAATATTTCTCTGTTCAACAACCTCTAAAATACTACTCGTACGGCAACAAAATTTTGAACTCCCTTTTGACGCAACTCAGAGTTGACATGTCCAAATTAAATGGCCACACTTATCAAATCCTCGGAGCCGAAACCCCATTCTGCAGCTGTGGTCATCAAAACGAAAATACGAAACATTTTCTTATTCATTGCGTAAATTATACAGTGCAGAGAAATGTCCTCCACCGAAATATATCGACCATAATCGCCACAGAATTTTCAAATTTATCAACTGAACAAAAACTTAAGATGCTGCTGCATGGAGGAAATGGAAACGATGACACAAATCGAGCGATAGCGAAAGAAACCCTGAAATTCATATCAAACACCAAAAGATTCTCACATTGAACTCTTGAACAATTTATGCAAAGGACGCCGACGCCGTTGTGGGTATCCTGTGTGTGACTGTCGGGTGAGCGGCCATGGGCCAAGGGTGGTGCGACCGTGGCACTTGAATTCGCCAATGTTGTCGAGAGGCGCCAAGAGTCAAGCGCTAGACGCTTTTGCGCCAATCGATAGATATCAGAACTGTCATTGTACTTGTTGATAACCGAAATAAATGTATGTATGTATGTATGTCAGCTCTTGGGGTGACGGCGTGTTGACGCCACGGTGATAAGTCAGTCTATTGAAGCCTATTGAATATGGTAGTAGTTGCAAGATCATGAAATCATGCTCAGGCAGGGGTTTGTTCCTTGCCTAGAGGAGCATTTATAAGAAATATTGAGCTTATTTTATATTTTTCGGAAAAATTATAGACATTGTCATGATTTTCGGCTAAAAATACCCCGAATTACAATACGTTCCAGGATTTGACAAACGTGCCGCATTCCCTTTAACCATAGACACTGATATGTCTGGGGCTTGACCCCCCACACATAGAGAAAACTTACACCCTATGGAACACTTTGCTGGTACCAAAAATGACTACTCCCTGTATACTTAATTCAGAATACTATGCATGTATTTCGTATATTTTTGGTACTAGTCAGAAAATGTGAGTAATTTATTACGCCTCTTTTGTGACAGGTGGTTGTACTTCTTGTAGTACCCTATAGTAGTCACACCCAAATGGAAACTTTTGCAATTGGTACCCTCCTTTTGCTCCGTGCCAAAAAGGAGGCCTCCTGCAGTACTTCTAGGGACAACGGATTCCATTTTCGAGAAAGTGTGCAAGATTTTCTGGAGGGGGCGCCTTCCTCCCCAGGGGGCGTCTTCATCTCTTGGAGGGTGCCTTTGCTATCCAAGGGCGTTCTGTAGAATCTCTTTGGACTCGGTGTGCGAGGCCACATGGGATGGCCTACTTCCACTTTTTTAAATAGGTATTTTAGATTTTGCGTAAACTCAGTCGTATCGGATTGGTACCAGCAACAGAGCGGCATAGCTCTATTATCTCTGTCAACGACAAATATCATGCATGCAACCAATCTGGCCCTTATCGGCTCCTCTCCGCCGCCGTGTCCGGCCAGTCACCCTTCCAGTGGCCGCGGGTAATTGCTGGCGGGCGCGGTAGCCCCATCGTTACGGAGGAGAGGGGCGCGCACTGGACCGGGGTTCTCCGGCCCATCTGTGTTCGCCAAGAGTATTCCTCGCCTCAACCTCCACAATTTCTCCGGCAAAGCGTCGGAATGGCCACGGTGGCTTGGTTTGTTCAAAGCCCTCGTCCACGATCAGCCATCTCTGAGCGAAACTGAAAAGATGGCACATCTTCAAGCGGCAGTGTCAGGAGTGGCGCAGCAGGCTATCTCGGGCATGCTATACGACGGTCGGCTTTATCGGAGGCCCTACAACCTCTGGAAGACCGTTTTGGCCGCGAAGAGGCCATCATTCATGCCAACCTTGAGAACATCTTCTCTGCCCCCGCACCTGCCGAAGACGACCTCTCGACGCTGGAAAGGTTCCAGTCGGCAGTGCATAACGCCGTTACCGTCCTGAAGAGTCTAGACGTCGGTGGTGACCAGCATAGCACCGAGAACTTACGGCGTGCTGTCACTAAACTGCCGAGAGATCTACGCCGGGATTGGGGAAAACATGTCCTGTCCATCGAGCCGGAGAGACCGTCACTGCTGCACCTGGATGCCTGGCTGAAGACGCAAGTAAGGATCGCCCTTAACTGCCCGACCAGCACGAGGGATTTGGTGGGGGTGCTAAGCGTCAACGACAGAATGAGGCCCCCGTCAGGCGCGCTGCGCTGACCACTGCGCCTCAGGAGCGTTCAGGTGGAGCGAGATGCAACTGCTGCGAAGGGCGCCACCAGATTCAAGAGTGCCAAGTATTCACGCAGAAGACTCCCGACAAGCGCACTCACTTCGCCATGGACAATGGGCTGTGTCTCTCGTGCCTTGCCAGAGGGCATTTCAGTCAGCAAGAGGTGCAGGAGTCGCCGGCAGCGTCCGCAGCAAGACTGCAGATACCACCACCATCCACTCCTCCACGGGAGTCAGCGAGTAAACCCGGCGAGAAATACGATGGTCACCGACAGCGGAGCAGGGGATCATCCACCGCAAGAGGCCGGACCAAACAGGGAGGAGAGGGTTTATACAACCACTGCCTATCCTCAACAAGATAGACAAGCAAGGACCCTGCTGCAAATAGTGCTGGTCAACGTCAATGGACCGAACGGCGTGAGGAAGACCTTTGCCCTCCTGGATCCGGGGGCACAGACATCGTTGTGCTGCTGACACATAGTCGACGCCCTCGGGCTCAGTGGGGAACAGAAGCAGTTATGTCTGCAGACAGTAGAGGGCAGTGGGGTTACGAAGCGCTCGACTAGGCTGTCGCTCGAGCTGACTCCAGAGAAGGGAGGCGATCAAGGCAAGACGATCCTGGTACCGGAAGTATGGACTGTCCCGTCCCTGAACATCACGACGCCGTACATCAGTGCGCACCAGCGTAGTTAGTGGCGTCACATCGCGGACCTGAACATACCCGACTGCTCCGGAGAAGAAGTGGAGCTGCTGCTCGGGGCCAATGTCCTGGAGGCCGTGGTCCAGCGTGAAGTCCGTGTCGGTGCTCCAGGACAGCCAGTAGCTGTACGCACGGACTTCGGTTGGACGCTGACCAGCTCCGTGAGAGACCTGGTGTCGGATCCGCCTACTCGTCAAGTGCTATTCGTGGATCGTCACAGCCGAGAAGAAGACGACCTAAGTGCCACACCAAACAGCTGGTGGGTCCTTGGGGACCCCGCCTCCGCCGAGCTGCGCCGGTGCTGTGTTACCGCCCCAGCCAGTGGTTCATCCTTGGCGGTGAGACAGTCTGCTGGTGCTTCCAGACACTGCTGCCCTTCTGAACGCTCTTCAGCAGTTTCCCGCAGCTGGCGACGTTTAGCAGCGTGCCTGCACTGCTCGCGGCCCATGGCCTCCTTGAAGGCAGCCCGCTCCTCCTCTAGTATCAAAAGCCACGAGCAGGTCCCGGCCAGATCCTGCCGAGCTCGGTCGACGTTTCTGCAGGCCACGGAGAGCCACCGCTCCAGCTACGGCCGTCTAACGTTCAAGCTCTCTTCCTGGAACGGCGCCGGCATCACGAGAAGCGCGCGGGCCTTCTGGAGAGGACCAATACCTGTGCCGCCACTCCATGACCGGTATTCGGCAAGTTGTTCCCGAGAAGTCCAACTGTGATCTTCAGAAGTCTGCAAAGAGGAGAAAAGCTCAGGCGTCCTGCGACAGAGATGACATTACTTGAGGAAACAGAACCGGCAGAAGAGCGGCGCTAACGCCTGAGGGACTGAGAGTGCACAAGATCAGTGTCCGTGAAATTTGATATGACTGTTAGTATGACTCAAGGTGGCCACCACCTCCGTGTGCAGTGACATTACGCAACAGGAACGGCCCTTTTGGCTCGACACTCCTTGCAGCCGCGCCTCCCGGACTCCTTGGTTCGCGCTAATCACTAGGCTCAGTGACAAGGGCGCTGCGGGAGTCGGAGAATCAGCCGCCGTTCTGGGGCTCTGGTCTGCCTGCTTTACCTGACCGAGCCAGCACTGCAGGTCGTGACTCCGCCTGGCCGTCTACCGCGCTGGGGTTCGTATCGTTGCCCGCCGTATCGTTTGCTTGATGTAACGAGGACATTTTTTATTTAATTGACAAGGAAGCTAGAAGCCGCACAGCAGAGACTGGTTTTAATTGTCTTCGGCGCCTGTGTTTGCATTTCATGGAGTTGTATTTCTGCAAATGCACAGTTATCAGTATCAAAGCATTCTAGAGAGCCCATTGGAAATCCGGCGTCACTGAGGGGCCAAAACTGCGTTTGGCTGTTCACCTATTCTTGTCGCATTATATCGGTGCGGGCTAGTGAAAGAATGCCTTTAATTTCAGTGTGTATCTTAAATTTAGTTGCATAAAAATTACGCCGTCTCTTTCCCTGTTGCCCCAAAGTACTTGTACATATCAATTAGATGATCTTCTTCAATCGTGTCAAATACGTGTGTGCGGTGGGTCATAGGCAACTATTCCATCATATAAGAAATATGATTTGTCGGTGTCAGATATATCGTGCTCCATTAATTTCGCACTGGGAGGCCAGGGTATGTCACCGACAAATATCATGCATGCAACCATTCTGGCCCTTATCGGCTCCTCTCCGTCGCCGTGTCCGGCCAGTCACCCTTCCAGTGGCCGCGCGTAATTGCTGGCGGGCGCGGTAGCCACATCGTTACGGAGGAGGGGGGGCGCGCACTGGACCGGGGTTCTCGGGCTCTGAGCAGTCAGAGCCGCTGTCACCATTACAACCGGTCCACCCACGCTGATGGCGGCACCGGTTGAAATCCGTCGCCCCTGCCGTGGCGTGTATGCCGAATTAGAAATGGCCCGTGAGGACCCCGCCCTTCCGACTGTGCTGAAGTGGGGCGTCGCCAGTGTGTGCCCCGTCCCCCTCTGTCCCCCGCTGTGTTTGCCCGGCCAGGTAACGGCATCGCTCTGCCACATGTTTGCCTCGGCTCCCCGTGGATACCTCAGTAAAGCCATGGGACCGCGAGGAATGTGGTTAGGACCTGGCCGGAACTCCAGCAACAATGGGCGGCAGACAGAGTGCCGTCAGAGCTGGGTGACGAATGTGACGGTGGTGGCAGCGGAGCGAGCACCTGTATTTGCGGCCTGGGTGGGGGCATCCGACCCTTCGAAATTGGAAATAGACTTTGGAATGCTGTGCTTTGTTGGGATAGCTGGTCTGTAGCCCGCCATCGCTGAAACCGTTTGTGCTTGTGTCAGCATGATGTATGTGTGACCGACCGGCCGGCGACGAGCCGGAAGGCTATTGTGTTTTGGGAGATGTCGCCGGAGGGCAAGGAGAGGTCCTCTGTGAGGCATGCCCCCGGCAGCATCAGTCTGCTCCAAGCGGTGGTGCCCGCTGGTTCTCTCTCTCGACCGCTCGGCGTGGGTACGCATTTTTTAGAGACGGCCAGCGGGCAGACGCAGCTCGTGCGCTCAGAGTTAAATACATTCAGAACACCGTGTGAGTGATTATACAGTGCAGTGATGGTCGGAACACGGATACCTTCGAGAAGAATAGAGCCAGTGCCACCAGTTAGACATCCATCAGCCTGCCTCACACCTGCACATACCATTTCTGTCAGCTAAGTCGGCGGTCAGGTCGGGCGAAAGCGGCGCCCTTTGGTCAGGGATTACCTAGCGGGCGGCTAGGCTTCCAGTTGTGTCGTTGGTGCCGCGGCGCGGTTGGGGGATCAACCTCGTTCTTCTGATTTTAGCCAGCCATCGCTTAAGCGATGCTGTGTCCCGTCTCAGCTGAGCTGTGGCTGCGGCGCTGGGCAGCGCCGCCAGCTTCCGGATCAGCCGAGAAAACTCCCGAGGCTGCCAGTGCGCAGCAAGCTCCCGGCTCAGCTGAGTTTTGACGGCTACTCTGGGCAGAGTAGCCGGCATTTGCTCAGTTGTAGCAACTCCGTAGGTTAGTGAGCAACCCCGCGTCTCAACTGGGGTTTGACAGGGCTCTGGGCAGTCACTGGCATTTTCTCAGTTGGGACGATCCCGAGGCTGCCAGTGCGCAGCAAGCTCCCGGCTCAGCTGAGCTTTGACGGCTACTCTGGGCAGAGTAGCCGGCATTTGCTCAGTTGTAGCGACTCCCGCGTCTCAACTGGGGTTTGACAGGGCTCTGGGCAGAGTCACTTGCATTTTTTCAGTTGGGACAATCCCGAGGCTGCCAGTGCGCAGCAAGCTCCCGGCTCAGCTGAGCTTTGACGGCTACTCTGGGCAGAGTGGTCGGCATTCGCTCAGTTGTAGCGACTCCCGCGTCTCAACTGGGGTTTGACAGGGGCTCTGGGCAGAGTCACTGTCATTTTTTCAGTTGGGACGATCCCGAGGCTGCCAGTGCGCAGCAAGCTCCCGGCTCAGCTGAGCTTTGACGGCTACTCTGGGCAGAGTGGCCGGCATTTGCTCAGTTGTAGCGACTCCCGCGTCTCAACTGGGGTTTGACAGGGCTCTGGGCAGAGTCATTTGCATTTTTTCAGTTGGGACAATCCCGAGGCTGCCAGCGTGCAGCAAGCTCCCGGCTCAGCTGAGCTTTGACGGCTACTCTGGGCAGAGTGGTCGGCATTTGCTCAGTTGTAGCGACTCCCGCGTCTCAACTGGGGTTTGACAGGGCTCTGGGCAGAGTCACTGGCATTTTCTCAGTTTGGACGATCCCGAGGCTGCCAGTGCGCAGCAAGCTCCCGGCTCAGCTGAGCTTTGACGGCTACTCTGGGCAGAGTGGCCGGCATTTGCTCAGTTGTAGCGACTCCCGCCTCTCAACTGGGGTTTGACAGGGCTCTGGGCAGAGTCACTTGCATTTTTTCAGTTGGGACAATCCCGAGGCTGCCAGTGTGCAGCAAGCTCCCGGCTCAGCTGAGCTTTGACGGCTACTCTGGGCAGAGTGGTCGGCATTTGCTCAGTTGTAGCGACTCCCGCGTCTCAACTGGGATTTGACAGGGCTCTGGGCAAAGTCACTGGCATTTTCTCAGTTGGGACGATCCCGAGGCTGCCAGTGCGCAGCAAGCTCCCGGCTCAGCTGAGCTTTGACGGCTACTCTGGGCAGAGTGGCCGGCATTTGCTCAGTTGTAGCGACTCCCGCGTCTCAACTGGGGTTTGACAGGGCTCTGGGCAGAGTCACTTGCATTTTTTCAGTTGGGACAATCTCGAGGCTGCCAGTGTGCAGCAAGCTCCCGGCTCAGCTGAGCTTTGACGGCTACTCTGGGCAGAGTGGCCGGCATTTGCTCAGTTGTAGCAACTCCCGCGTCTCAACTGGGGTTTGACAGGGCTCTGGGCAGAGTCACTGGTGTTTTCTCAGTTGGGACAATCCCGAGGCTGCCAGTGCGCAGCAAGCTCCCGGCTCAGCTGAGCTTTGACGGCTACTCTGGGCAGAGTGGCCGGCATTTGCTCAGTTGTAGCGACTCCCGCGTCTCAACTGGGGTTTGACAGGGCTCTGGGCAGAGTCACTTGCATTTTTTCAGTTGGGACAATCCCGAGGCTGCCAGTGTGCAGCAAGCTCCCGGCTCAGCTGAGCTTTGACGGCTACTCTGGGCAGAGTGGCCGGCATTTGCTCAGTTGTAGCGACTCCCGCGTCTCAACTGGGGTTTGACAGGGCTCTGGGCAGAGTCACTTGCATTTTCTCAGTTGGGACAATCCCGAGGCTGCCAGTGCGCAGCAAGCTCCCGGCTCAGCTGAGCTTTGACGGCTACTCTGGGCAGAGTGGTCGGCATTTGCTCAGTTGTAGCGACTCCCGCGTCTCAACTGGGATTTGACAGGGCTCTGGGCAGAGTCACTGGCATTTTCTCAGTTGGGATAATCCCGACGCTGCCAGTGCGCAGCAAGCTCCCAGCTCAGCTGAGCTTTGACGCCTACTCTGGGCAGAGTGGCCGACATTGGCTTCAGCTGCAGCAGCTTCCCCGTCTGAACACTGAGCTCGGACGGCTACTCTGGGCAGAGTGGCCGACAGTCGCATCAGTTGAAGACAGTGTCTAACCAAAGACTTTGTGGTAGTGTTTCCTTTCCTTATGGTTGGACAAACCGCCCCCCCTCCCGCGCCGCACAGCAAAGTAATTCGCCACCACATCCGCGTCTTGGCCTGCCTTCGGCTTAACTGGCTGCCGGTCAATGTCACGCCCGTTGACCCGACATAGTCACCGATACAGTCCACTCGTAGGTATAGTAAAGGGGTCGGCGGACGCCACGACAATCTCCATAGCCTTGTTTGCGGTTATTATCAATTATATTGCAGACACTTCCCGCAACATACGTCATACACTTCTCGTTGAAAACTTCACAATATGGGTGACAGCGTCTACTACAGCAGAAAAAGGCTTCTAATGCTATACAGTAGGGTTTGTCGTCTGTATGTATGTATGTATTGAACAATCATGAACGGGTTCAATTAAGTCCCATTCACAGATGAAGTTAAGCGATAAAATGTGGGCTAGCATTCGCTGCTTGGAGAGAGAACTAGGTCATAGTTTTACATAATCACATACACATGTGTATTTACACATGCAAGTAAAAGTATAAAAATGACCGGTCAGTGTTCATCACAAAGCTCCTATTACCTGACGTCACAGCGTATAAAAAGCCCAAGAGCTTGTAGAAAAATAGAACAGTTTAAGATCTTAACACGCGCATTGACGGGGGTCTGAGCCACCTTCGCATTGACGGGGGGGGCGGGTACCCGCCCCCCTAAGATCTCGAGAACCACGGTAGGTAGCGAAAAACGGTAAACGGCGTTGGGCTGCCCATCCACTTCTCCATCGAAAACATTTGAACCATTTTTTTGTCAGGTCACATTTAAGGTCACGAGAGGTCAAAACATGCCCGTCATAGGGATAACATGTAAAATTCTGTTTTTCGGGCATTACATCTGAACAAGTAAAGATAGAGCAAAACGACTTAAACTATATGAATCCTCTTAGCAAGCCGAATCGAATGATGTATAATTTGACCTTGCTAGGTCAAATCAAGGATTTGACCTGACCTGAGGTCAGGTCAGGGTCAAATTATATAAAATGCATATCATTAGAACCGCAAAGCCCAGGCGAGTCTAATGCAGCTAAAATAAATGCTCTATCACCATCCGTTACTGAGTTATTCCGTAAAAACCATTTTTCCAATGTATTTCCAATGGAGAGGTCATGCGTCGTACCTGACCTTAGGTCATCGATATCAAAAATACCAGAACATATTTTAGAGAACTCGGTGGGGCCATTATGTGATATGAGTTTCAATCGGATAAGTTCACCCTGCTCTGACTTATGCTATCTTAAACTTTTTTGAGGTCGGGTCACTTGACCTGTACTGGTGACCTGACCTGAGATGACCTAACCTTAAAATTTTCACAGAAGTTGTAAAAATGATGAGGGAAAAGGTATACCAAGTACGGCGGCGCTACGCGCCGCCGTTTTTCTCCTATCTCCGAAAAACCCGAGGGGGCGGGTACCCGCCCCCCCCGTCAATGCGCGTGTTAAAAACCTAAAAACTATAAAACATATAAAAAGAAATATACTCAAATATATAAAAATACGAACATAGTATAAAAATAAGAAATATAAGGACATATTGTTAAACATCAAAACGTTTCGAACCTCGCCAGGTCAGCGTGACTAGATAGTGAGAGAGTACAAAATAACATGTTTACGGAACTGATATGCAGATAAATGCCAAATGTCCGCTTCTCTACGTATATTATTGAAAGAATTATAAAGCCTAGGTATCCGAACGAACATATTTGCTTTCACAGTATTTACCCTGGCATAAGAAACATGGAATACCACCGGGTTCCGCAACGATCGGGAAGGAGCAGCCGGTGTAAATGATTCGAGGAGATACGAGGAGTAAAATCTGTGCTTATACATATTTCTAATGAATAAGAGATCGTATTGCAACCTCCTTGATGTCAGAGAAGCTAGACAGAAATGTTGAAGTTGACTGGAATAATCAAGAGAAACATTTGTAACTCGGCATCGTCCGCAAAGCCAAATGCAATTGATAATATATAATCATTTTGCGCAAGACTCTAAAATGATGATACCTGAAAGAGCTTCGGTTCAAAATCAAAATTCCAGTCTGCGCAAGACACTTTCCTGCATGCGACTGAGTATGCCAGCTTTGTGGATTGAACCATAGATGGCGCTGACGGCGGAGCATTTGATGTGTAAATTCCGCGTCGAACCCTGCATACTTGAATACTGTAAAGGACTATGAGTGTATGGCTTATCATTTCTTAGTCTCCCCGCAACCTAAACATCAGAAAATATTCTTCTCTTTTTACACCAGAAGCGTATTTGAGACAGAAGTTCTTTAACACGCACATTAACAGGGGGAGGATCGGGCTGGGCCCGGGCTCGGGAAAACCCTCCCACCTCGGGTTTTCCGCAAATAGCATAAAAACGGCGCTGCGTAGCTCCGCCGCACTCAGCATGCCTTTTTTCTCATCCTTTTTACAACTTGTCAAAATTTTAAGGTTGGGTCATTTCAGGTCAGGTGACCAGTACAGGTTAAGTGACCTGACCTCAAAAACGTTTAAGATAGCATAAGTCGGAACAGGGTGAACTTATCCAATCGAAACTCATATCACATAATGGGCCCACCGGGTTATCTAAAATATGTCCCCGTTATTTCTAATATCGATGACCTAAGGCCAGATATGAACCATGACCTCTCCTTTAGAAATACACGGGGAAAATGGTTTTTAAGGTGAATAACTTGGTAACGCATGGTGATAGAACGTTTATGTCATCTGCCTTATATTTGACTTGTCTTTGCTGTTCTAATGGTATGCATTTTATCTAATGTGACCTGGACCAGAGCTCCGGCCACGTCAAATCCTTGATTTCACCTAACGAGGTCATATCATATAGCATTCAATTCGGCTTGCTGCGAGGATGCATACGGTTTAAATTGCTTTTCACTGTCTTTATTTGTTTAGATGTTATGACCGAAAACCTTCAATTACATGTTATCCCTATGGCGGCATGTTTTGACCTTAAGTGACCTTAAATGTCACCTGACAAAAATGGTTTAAATATTTTCCATGGAGAAGTAGATGGGCTACCCAACGCCTTTTGTTGTTTTTCGCTACCTAGCATGGTTCTCGAGATCTTAAGGGGGGCGGGTACCTGCCCCCGTCAAAGCAAAGGTGGCTCGGACCCCGTCAAGGCGCGTGCTAATACGCAGCCACCTACCGGCTACACCACGAACTAACATACATGAGACGTGCCATGGGTTAGGATGAACTAAAATGTACTAAATTTTCGGATGTTTGTGGAACCGGGGCTTTCCCATTCGTAATTGAGCGAACTTTCAACATCAAAGAGGAATGTAGCTTTGAAATAGTTGTCACTTTGCCGAAAACGACTCAAAGCTTAGTCACGTCTAACCAATTAGGATTTACATGACAGTGCTAGTCAACCGCATGCAGCGGTTTGATGACCAGTCTGTCACCCCAAATCCAGAATATTGTATCAGATATTCCAGATTGAATACACATGCATCTTTAAAACAGGCAAACACATCACATCCAAATAACCAGCAGCATTCACGGTCAGGGACTATACGGCGTCGGCGTCAATGGCACGTAGCCCTCACGGCTGCGCATGGCGACGCTGTTTGGCTAAGCCAGGCTAGGATACTAGAGCTCTGTTGCGAGAGCCTGATTTTTCTACTCTGGAAACTTGCTCCGTTGAGTTACAGCCCCTACACTAAGAGATGTCTCATATTATCATCCATGGTCAGGATCTCGGCGTATTCGAAGATAATTTTGATTTATCGTTCCACAACATTGTTTGTCACTTTCACACTGTTCACAAAAGTGGAAGCCTCCTAAAAGACTGGATCCTCCGACCAAATCTTGGGGCTGATCTGTGAAGTTTGAGGCGATATCGATTATATTTAATAGGGTCCAGCTGTTGGATCTAATCAAGTCTGCCATGTCGGTGTCCTCTCGCAACATCAGAGAAGTTCGGGACTCCAAACTGGAACTCCTCCGGGACGGGAAAAGAGCGAAGCTGATCCCTCAGCCTGAACTTCAGCATGAAGCTCAGATTGTCACTGAACAGGGAGGAAATGAGCTTTTCATTCGCTAGGTATCAGTTGATCCTCATGATGGCCACCATGATGACCTTCATTTGGGCTTTTTAGCTCGCCCCGGTTTTCATTCAGTTTACGCCAACAAGAAGGATTTCGCCCAGCAGGCTTAGTGAGGGTCATACCAGCCATCACAATTGTCTTCCAGTAGGATCTGGTTGCTCTGCATGTTCAGAACCTTGGTCACGCACACCAATGTCTCGTCCTTCATCCCTTGCAGTATCGGTAGGCAGAATATCAGCTTCTTGTGTGGAATACTCGGACTGGTGTCCAGGTCTGGTCAGATTTCCTTTACAGCCTGGTATCAAGCCCCAGAGCTGCCCCAAACAGCGGACTCCAAACAGACCTTTAGACCAGCCCAAACGTGTGGTGAGGACACGCTAACCTCTGCACTTTTCTGCCTACGTAAATATATATTATTGTGAGTGTTCCACGGATGATCCCCGTGATGAAAGTGGCGGTGCCAAATGTGATGGGCCGGATATTATCCTAAACTTTTTATTTGGGTCGGCAATAGAGTCTCCGTCGAGTGCTGTTCCAAGTTGGGATAGGGAGACGTTTCGCAGGAATCCATGCTGTTACCGGTAGAGTGTCTCTTGGCACGCTAATTCTGGCCTGTTGGGGCTGGATACTGAACATCACGGATCGTTACACCCACATTTTTCCACAGTTTAGATACATCTAATGGCACAGCCCTGAATGTTTCCCAGGACGAGGTTTCCCACGAATGCTTGAGATTCATCAAGCCGCCTTATGCACTGAACGACACCATATGTCGTACTTACTATGTTGTTTTTGCATCAAACGATCTGGATTTCCCAACAAATCTCACAGAGGATCCTACGTCTTCAGGAGGAGGTGATTGGGCTGATTTTCTTTGACCGGCCGGGGGCGTCGGCCGAATTTGGGGGAGGGGTGCCTCCCTGGGCCAAACCAAAACAAGGGGTGCAAAAATATACTTTTGCACCTCTTAAAAATTCAAGGGTGAAATGCACCTCTTTCCCCCCACCCGAATCCGCCGTCCATGGGTACTCACCGTCCAAGGAATAGGCATTATATATCATCTGCGCCACACTCCCATGTTCCTTATATTGAGAGCTCTTTCTCCTCTCCATGTCTTCTAGAATTTAAAATAAAATAATAAGAAGTCGCTTGAGGTCCAATGCATCTACGCTCATTGTGTCCGAAAAAATCGAAACATGCCCATGTGGTACCAGTACCAAAGGACAGATACAAATTAATGTAGTTTTTATCATCTACAAGAGCAAATCGAACAGGGCGTAGGGAACTTCAGCTGGTTCTGGATTGATAAACTTAACCTTAATCACTACCTTCTTAAATATTCTGAAATAAAACTTTTCAACATTTGAAGTCAAATTTTTTCATATTTTAAAGTCCGCGGAATAGACGTCATATGACGCCCGGGACACATTCCCATATGTCTTGTATTTTACTTCATTTTTTAATCTTTTTTTAGAATTTTCTTGATAAAGAGTACATGAATTCGGCATTCGCAAATTATTGGTAATCATTTCCCGTAGGGAAGACTGTAATTTCTTTGTGCTGAAAACGATTGACCTTAAATACCCTCAATAACTTCAAGATCAAAGCTTGTGAGGCTGATCATTCTGATACACAGAGGGAATTGAGGTAGAATCAGGTTTGATATAATTTACGCAGCAACATTACATTTCCCAGAATATGCCATAAAGCTAGCTGCTATTCTTGCATTTACATTGACCGGTAATTGGAAAATAACACGCATACGTAAGTACCTACAAACAATTTCATTTTTCAACATGCCTATGCATAGGGCAAATTTGTTCAAGGCGCAATCGCATTTTTGCATCAAAGTTAAAGATGTTTGTCTTAACGCTTTTAGTGAAGGGGGCTCCAGATCCCCGACGGTTTTTCTCGTGGCGTGGTTAAACCTGAATAGATCGCGCTTTCATAATTTGTGACTTTTCCTAACAATCGATTTGGCACCAAGCAGAATTTAAAAGAAAATTCAAAGTGGTCCATGGGCAGCATCATGGACATGTTTTTGGGGGCATGTTAACCGGCTATGAGAAGAACTAGCTCAGCTGTTACTGGCTGTATTTCTGGTACAGTACCCCTTGCTTTTTTGCGCAATGCAATGATTGCTTCGTTACTTTATCAATGTGGTCATATCCGTGCTTCCTTTGTAGTTTTGTGTTCCGGGGCGGTTCCAGGGGTGTATAATTGGGGGCATTACATATCAGTTGCACAATGCTCTTTGATCAGAAGTAATTATTTTTCAGCAATGCAAAAGTTCTTGATATATGGTTGCAGACAGATTTCTGTGTTGATTTTAGTTTTTGGGATCCGTGGCGGCGGTACAGCGAGGCACTTCGGTTGGGGCAGTTGGCACGATAATGACTTATAACCACACTATTCTGTTGAAATTATTGACTCTGAGGTACAGAAATCATAAATATGTATGATGGATGTTATATAATATATTTCCCTTACATACAGTTTCGACCAAGGGTGGATCCAGGAGAAAAACTGGGGGAATAATTTCCATATTTTACGAGACATGTACATTAGGGTGTTTCAACCCAAGATTACTTTACTTTCAAGGTTGATCCACGAGGAATACTTTGTCGCCAACGTGACGTCTTACAATTTGGCACCAATATGGTAGCAGTAGCTGATGCATAAGCGGCGCGTTTAGTTCAACAATCGAAAACAACAAACAAAACTGAACTGACGGGGGTTTAGACACTCGCGGCGAGGGAGAGATTGATTATTATTCATATGTATGCTTTTTCATGCTGGGACGAGCTAGGACGTGAGCAGACTGCAAAATAAGGGTTTGAGTCCATACACATATGTTTCACAGTAAAAACAATTTTGGTTTCTGCCGATGTTTCGTCTGACGTGAAGTGCTCGCTTAGACCGATTGAAGTTGCGTTAATTCTTTACAAACCAATCGGTCCCTGATGCTGCGAGAACATTTAAAATGAAGATTTGAAACGAAAGAATAAATATGTCTACGGCCACCACATGCTGATATTTGTATATTTCCGTCGAGCGCATTATTATTTTTCAATACCAGTTGGATCTTATAACTCGGGCTGCTTTGCTTCTTTCCATTACTTTGGCTTTGCCGCATTGTTTTTGTGGCTAGGTGATATGGTACCAATATGGTATCAAGGTATCGAAAAGTATCCTTTGCCACGGGAGAGGGAGCCCTCTAACCCGCGCCCCACGGGGGTCCGGCACCACTTTCGCCCCACCAGGGGCATCGATGCCCCTCTAAATCCAACAAAATGGGGTCAGCGCAAATATGCAAAGTGCATTAGAAAGCTGACGTGAATTCAGTAAGAAATCACTTGATATGTTTCAAGGGAATGTGGCACCTTCACAACGTGATTTTAACTGAGATAGCCAAATTGTAAAGCAAGTCGGAAAATCCGGTACTCCATATTTCATTTCTCTTGGAACTCGATATTTCCGTAGAAAATAGCTAAAACCTACCTGACACCAGCCCCCCATCAGCCCGTCGCTGGCGGCCATTGTTGTGAGCTGCTGGTGTGACGACATATGCTGACGTCACGATGAGCATCAGCCAATCGAAGCCCGTGAAGCGTTTCAAGTATGGTAGAGGTTGCCAGATCGTGACATCATACACAGGCTGATATTTATTTCTTTTTCTAGAGGAGTATTTTTAAAAACAAAATACTGAGCCTATTGTACATTTTTCAGAGAAATAATGAGTGGTTTCATTATTTTTGGCTAAAAGTACGCCTAATTTCACTAAATTCCGGGATTCGACCAAGGTGCCACCTTCCCTTTGAGCGCTCAGATCAATGGTTTGACTTCCAGAGGTCAAGTTAGGTCAAGATAGGCTATTTTCACTCAAATATTCAATGCTTAAGCAAACTGGGCTTAGCTCTTGTGCCATTAGAGCTATTGATATTTGGTTAATTAGATTTGATAGAAAAATGCTAGAACTTTTTCCGCTATATGGAACGTAATGACCTCCCACCAGTGGTTTGACCTCCAGAGGTCACCTCGTGACCTAATTTGACCTGAGGTCATGAAAGGTCAGAAAGTGACCTTGCCGTATATCAAATGAAAGCTAGTGACGAGACATACATGATTATATTTGATTCAGCGCTCTAGCTAAATTAGGTCAGAAGTTATTGTCAAAATACTGTTTTTGACCCTGGTGACCTTTGATGACCTCAGAGAGGTCAAAGGGAAATATTGCCCCTGGGATCCGTGAAAGTGTCTACGAAGGCTTTTCTGAGCAAGCCGAGCATTTGCAATCGTTGTTGTGACTTGTAGATCATAAGACAGCTTTTTCCCATGCTTTTTCAATGGGAGAGGTCACCTCATGACTTGACCTCAGGTCACGAGATCGAAAAAATCCCGGATATGCATCTTGTAGGCCCTGGAGGATTCATGAAGTGTAGGAAGTTTCAAATCGATGGACTTAGTAATGTAGCTCTTATAGAGCTAGAAAGTTGAAGTGAGGTGACCTTGGTTGACTTCGCCTGGTGACCTGACCTTCGGTGACCTGGTGTAGAAAAATTCAGGGATGGTAGGAAAATGATGGGGTGAGAGGAAGAGCCTTCAACCGCGGTGCTGCGCCTCGTTGTTTTTCTGCTATCCTGAAAAAACCTTAGGGGAACATAGATGGACCCGGTGGGGCGATGGTTAAGCGGCTTTGCAGAGCCAACTTTGAATGCCCTTATTTTTAAGAAAAACAGACAATATCGCCTTCAAATGCTCAATTTCGAAAACAAATTTGATGTAGAATGGTGGAGAAAGAACAATGTTTTCCCTTCAACTCATACTGTTTTTGTGAGAGCCGGCTGAAATCGACAAATTTTAACATGGGACCTATTGGGTGAAGGAAAGCTTTGTCGCCAGCGTGACGTCACAGTAAAGGCGGCTCCTGATTCGTGGTTGGGGGCTGGTTTCAGCCCACTATAGTAAAATTTTCTTTGTTTGGAACGAAGTCATATCGACTTTCCCCCTGCTCTATACGTGAAACTGAATCGATTGACACCCTTAAAAGCAAAATAAAAGGACATTTAGAGGTCGCGCACTTTTATCACCAAAAATCATTACACTTGAAAGAGGCGCATTCTTTCTTGGTGCGCTTGGGTAGAGCCCTCCGATGGAGTTCCACCACCCGGAGCAGGTACTGCTTCTGCTTCTCGTCCTTGACGAATCCGTTGAACCTCTTGATGAGGGTGATCTCCCTTTCCCGCTGTTTTTGTCCTGAGTCGAAAGTTAGAGTCGTTGTGGCGTCCCATTTGATATAATGATCCTTCCCATATGTAGAAGGAGTATCGCAACAGATTCGACGCATATGTTCTAAATTCAACGTAAGAACATATTTTAAGGCACATCAAATGATCAAACAATTACTGGTCAAACCAAAGGACAGGATAGACAACCGGAAAAACCAGGCCCAGTATACAAGATGGAATGTAATGACTGTCCAAAAATACACATTTGAGAAAGCAAAAGGATGATGGAAGTCCGACAAGACGAACACCGAAAATCTCGACAAAAACTAATCCGAGAGTCAATTGACGAGAGAGCAGCAGAGGCCACAGCAAAACAATCATTCAAAAAGGATCTTTATACCAAATGGGACGCCACAACGACTTTAACTTTCGACTCAAGACAAAAACAGCGGGAAATAAAAGGGGCAATTTACATCCAAACCACCACGGAACCAAAAATGGATAGAAATATCGGCAAGTTACCATATTCTCTGGATTTTGGACCTCTTAAAACGCCAGCCAAACAAGAGATTGAATTGAAAAATAACACGTGTTTAGAGCTCATAATTCTAAAATGATTCGTCATGTTCATAGCTAAGATTGTTCTTTCAAAGTTTACCCTGTCTTCGTGTTTTTCGCTTAGTTAGGCTTATGTCATAGTGTTTTCTTCATCTCCCTTGAAAACGAGGGCGGGATGCTCCCGAAATCGGTCGGGTTTTATGCTCAGGCTAGTCTTGTGCAGTAATAAATGTTTTATTTAATTTTAAGAATATTTCAGATGTGAAATAGAAAACCAAGCAAAAGAAAACCAGCGCCAGCATCAGTGTGGAAATGTGTACATTCATAGGCGTAGGCGTAGGAACAGGGGGAGGCAGGGGGCCATAGCCCCCCCAATATTCTTGATTCTTAACCCTTAACCCTGTGGCGTTGACTGGAAAGAAATGACTTCCAAATGCACCTGGGCCTCCCCAATATTCTGGATGTTCCTACGCTTATGTGTACATTTGAATACATTTGATAAAAAAACTGCAAAAGTGCGCGACCTCTAAATATTATCGAAATACATGGAAATTTCGCACCGAAGCTTGTAAGCAGATGAGGTTTGAGGGGAACGTCGATATGCGTCAAAATATTGCATTTTGGAACAATGAAACACCCTAATGTACATACATCGATAGTGTGATTTCAAACGAACTTTGGAGATTGTTTGGCCTCTGTTTTGTATCAATATCTAATATTTTCTGATTGCTTTTATGCCAGTGGCGATGTCAGACCATAATTTGAGTCGGGTAACCGGAACCAAATTCCTACTAAATACATTATCGTATTGAAACAGCTGATTATGAATTCATGAGGATGTTGAGCCAAGTTAACACGCGCATTGACGGGGGTCTGAGCCACCTTCGCTTTGACGAGGGGGGCGGGTACCCGCCCCCTAAGATCTCAAGAACCACGGTAGGTAGCGAAAAACGGTAAGCGGCGTTGGGTTGCCCATCCGTTTTTCCATCGAAAATATTTGAACCATTTTTTGTCAGAACACATTTAAGGTCACCAGAAGTCAAAACATGCCGTTATAGGGATAACATGTAAATTAAGTTTTTCGGCCATTACATCTGAAAAAATAAAGATAAAACAAAACGACTTAAACTATATCAATCCTCGCAGCAAGCCGAATCGAATGATATATAATTTGACCTTGCTAGGTCAAATCAAGGATTTGACCTGACCTGAGATCAGGTCAGGGTCAAATTATATAAAATGCATATCATTAGAACTGCAAAGCCAAGGCAAGTTTAATGTAATTAAAATATACGCTCTATCACTCTCCGTTACTGAGTTATACAGTAAAAACCATTTTCCCATGTATTTCCAATGGAGAGGTCATGCCTGGTACCTGACCTTAGATCACCGATATCAATAATACCGGAACATATTTTAGAGAACTCGGTGGGCCCATTATGTGATATGAGTTTCAATCGGATAAGTACACGCTGCTCCGACTTATGCTATCTTAAACATTTTTGAGGTCAGGTCACTTGACCTGTACTGGTGACCTGACCTGAGATGACATAACCTTAGAATTTTCACAGAAGTTGTAAAAATGATGAGGGAAAAGGGATGTCAAGTACGGCGGCGCTACACGCCGCCGTTTTTTACTATCTCCGAAAAACCCGAGGGGCGGGTACCCGCCCCCGTAAATGCGCGTGTTAACCACCGTGTGGATACATCCTACCGTCCGTAGTTCCAGACGCTTGGTATAGTTTACATTGTCATATTGGACATATTGAAGTACAAAGTTAAACTTTGGCTTCTAAATTGACCCTCCATTGAGGAAGTTGCTCGTTCGGGTGGTGGGGTCGGAGTCTCCGTGACAAGTCCCTTGATGACTTTAGTGAGACTCCGACACCAGCAGCCTTACCAGGAACAACCTTAACAAAATTTATAAAAAGAAAAAGAGTTGCCGCGGCGCTGCTATCGCACTGAGGCAGTATTGGCAGCTGTGCCTCGGGACCGGGCATTGTCTTATCTCACGCCGGCCCACTAACCCTTTGAAGCTGTTAGCTTGCCCTCCCAAGGTACGCACGCCGGAAGTGTTGACACTCAGTGGCAGATCCAGGAATACATTTTCGAGAGAGTGGGGCTAAGGGCGTGGTAGCAGTAAGTTATAAGGAGATGCATAACAATTAATGTTTATGATTTAATGGATTTACTTCGTTTTTCTGCTCCAGGAACCGCCTATGAAATAGCATCAATATACGTACAAAATGTCAGTTTGTATCAGAATTAACATTTCGCAGGTAAAATTTGGAGAATCATGCCTCTCAATACAAAAAACGGCAATAAGCAACAACCTGGTTACATGTCCCCTTTTCGAATCTCCTACGTCAGCCCGTGAGAACGAAACGGCAAAAACAGGTTCTTAACATCTTTCATTACAAATCACAAACGTCAAGTCAGTTCAGATAAAAAACAGGGTGAAAAGCATATATCCGAAAATTTCCCATATTTACCCCTCCTGACTCTACCCTTGAAATTCGAATTTCAACAAACCAAAAATGTATGTGTATCAGCATACAATTATGGAACTATACACGGATTTTCATACAAATGAAATAATAAATGGAGGCGCAGTAACCAGTTGAAAAATATAAAATATCCTATTTTCGCCCCACTAAACCCCCCTTCTGAAATTTTTGGAAATGTATATAGCTAAACAGAGAGTTCACATAAAAACAAAATGGTTTTTGTTTCATTGAAATCGGTCGACAACTTTCGGAGATATCAGGGGGGGTGATGGAGCCCCTGTTGATTCTGACTTTTTATAGGGATGGCGTAATAGGGTTAAAAATATATCACAAAGGAGATGAGTTGTAAATGGGGGAAAGTTGCTGCTCATGAAACAAATAAACAATAAACAACAAAACATGGTTCAAAACACTGGGCGAAAACCGGGTCTAGAGAGCGGGCGAAAACCGGGTCGAAAAAGGTGGGTAAATGTGCGAAAACGACTGTCACTCATATTCTCTGGCGTTATGCAGCTCAATTAGTTTATGAGGCGCGTCACACCCAGTCTCTCCTAAGTTTTGTAAGCGTTACTATTTGATTCATACAGTAAATTCTATACAGCCTTGTATACAGCTCCCCTCCAACAGCAAGCGCAGACCACCAGATGTGACGTCACACCTCGAGGCATATAAAATGGGAAAATTAAATGCTTAAGTATCCAAATTTTTGCAAAAAGAGGCCCAGAATCAAAAAATAAAATGTTTATCCATTGCACTAGGGATAAACTTGATTACCGCGTATTCTCACAAATGCGTATGCAGGAAGTGCCATTAGCAGCAATTTAACACACAATTCAGTTGTGGCCTGACCTCGGTGCGGGACGGACGTGTCACCTCGCCCGGGGCGCGGTCAGCCGGTTAGTGGCCGAGCCAGTGCTTAGATGGCAGGCTGAGCTTAGCGGACCAGGGCCCGGGAGGCCAGTCGTGTGGAAATAAGGGTCGGATTGATACCTGAATAAGATGCGACAGTGTTTTCAGTGAGAACTCGGGGCGAAACTGTGATCGATCAGTGGCATGGCGACAGACACTGATAGTGGTGACGAAGCGCTGCACACAGCTGACGAGGTCACCTCAGGGGCGGAGAGTGGTGCGGCTGTGACGGGTGGACTTAAGCCGATATCGGTGGCAGATCTGATGCGACGAGTGCAGGACAAGAAGAAAAAGCGCCCAGCCCCAAGCAGGAGTCAGAACTCTCCACCGGACAAGAGCCTCCCTGGAGCAAAACGCCGGTCCACCGAAACTTCAGCACCGGCCCAGGTCAGTCTCGATCCCGACTATCTTATCGCCATTCAGGCCATGATAGACAGCGCCACTGCGCAGGTCATTACGGCGATGAATTCGAAGTTCAAACATTTCGAACAGTCTTTGTCTGCCCTGGAGGCGGAAAGCATGGAGAAAGAGCTAGAAATAAAGCAGCTCAAAGAAAAACTAGCTCACCAAGAGAGGACAGTGGAACTACTAGAGGAAAGGGTGGAAGGCATCGATGCAAATAGGCGCCTTTCATCGCTGATTTTGACCTGCGCTGACTTTTGGAAATTCGTCATCATAAACGAAGATATCGAATCAAGAATTGTGACTGTCCTCAACAAACATCTACCTGAGCTCAAGCTGACCATTAGCGACATCCAGGCCGGGCACCGTCTTCAGACGGACCAAAAAGTAATTGTGAAGTTCGTCAGACGTAGTGTGCGGGACCGGGTTTACGAGAGTCGGTTCAGCATGTTTGCTTCCAACCAGCAACGCTCCGGTCCAGGTGCAATACCAGACCGACGAATGGCGCCACTGTACATTGCTGAACAGCTGACAGCTTCAAACAACGCCATATATCAGGAGCTCCTGAGAGCGCGCAGGGCTGAAAACGGCGCGCTCGTTTCTTCCGTCTTCAGTCGACGCGGAGTAGTTTGGTGCAAGATGGAGAGAGGAGGCCGCAACATCCGAGTGCCTGACGAGTCGCACCTGCGAAATATCCTGCGTGGAGCACGCTTCCCACCGCCTGGTGACTGGGGCTCGCTCCTCCGGTCGCCGGCGCCCAGCTGGTGGTGGCGCAGCTGCGGCCGCGTCGCTGCGGCCGCCGCCTGTGTCGTCAGCCCAGATGCCTTGCGAGGGCCGCGGAGGCTCTCCTCGCCGTGGAGTGGATAGCGGCGCTGGCGGCGCGGGTGCGGCGGAGGTGTCGTATGCGTCTTTGGCGTTACCGGTGGGTGGAGACCGGACTCCGGCACCGGAGGTTGGTGGGTGTCGTCTGCCGACGGTGACGCCCGTGGTGCCGCCGCCGCCGGGCGATAGTGGTGTAGGTTCCATGGAACCTTAACGTTGCAATCTGCGGACACTGGTGCTCACGAGACTTTGGTGGAGGGCACCTCCTGGGTGCCGGCCATTCATCCTTAGGCCTTCCGGTAATTAATGCGAGTGATTATGCTCGCCGATGAACTAGACCCCTTCTATTGAATAATTGCGCACTCGTTTTTTTCCGTTCTGTGGAAGAGCCATTGATCAAATTAGTTTTTTGCATAACGCAAACAATGTGTAGCGTACTAGCGGTGGCTTTGCCCGCGGATTGGAGGCGGGAGGAATAGTCTGTTCCTAGGTCCTACGTTTCTGTTTTTTCTCCTTTTTCATTTAGCTGCTCTAATTGCTAGAAACTAGTATTATTAAACAGGTAGTTAATGCTATACATGACTGATTCTTGCCGATGTCAGCAGGGCCGTAAGTCGTCGTGGGCGGCTTGTTCGTCCCGCGCTTTTTTCTATCGCGGACGGGAGAGCCGGTGGCGCCGCACTTTTCAGGCCACTGCTACCTCTGTTTCGGCAACGTGCAGGTTTTGTGCGATGATGGTCGTCGACTGGGTGTGGTGGTATTCTCCTGCACGATCACTTTTGACCAGTTATATCGTGGTTTTCACAGGTGTGCGTAGCCAGACGGGGCTTTCTTCAAAAGGCTCAGATAAATGCAAATAGTTTTTTTCCTTTCAGTAAATCGTTCCTTCGGAAAAGTTAATCGTTCAATCTACAACTGGATTACGTAAACTGATATCCCCCTAGTATTGTGAGGAATGTATTTTGATTACTTTTGATCAATATTTTGACTTCTTTGGTCACACAGGCGTGGGTGGCTGGCGTTCGGTGGTGTCACGTTCTCTTGTCGTCTCCTGCCGCGGCTCGGCCGCGGGGGCGTTGTTGCTCGTCGATCGACGACGATCAGCTTTACCAGCGATCGCGGTGGGAGTGGCGCCGCCCTGCGGCCAGCCGCGGCGTGGGACAGTTCCTGCAGGTCGGTAGGTCTAAGTGACGTTTTGGCCTCTTGGTTAGGTAAAACTGGCTGGCATCAGCCTGTTACTAGTTATGGTAGAGTTGACTTTTCTCACCGTAAGCATTCATGTTGCGTTGCAGCGCCGCTAGTTGACTGTAGACGGTAACATGGCCTGCAAACAGTTGTCAATCCCGTATGACACTTAAAATCTAGAAATGGTTTTGGACTGCGATGTACCAGGCTCTTGTACTACGCTCTTTTTTCTATATGTGTCACGTGTAACATGACGTTTCCTTTCTGACAGGAATTTGGTGCGATGTTTAGCGTGGTTCCGTGTAAGCAGCGGACCCGTCGCGGTCGGGCCGGCGGGCGGTGTCACAGCGTCCCGACCAGCGGGCAGCTGGGGTGGCGTCCGCCCTCCTGAGCCGTACCAGCGACAGGTGGCGCCGCCCATCGGTCGGCCGCGGCGGGAAGTCTGCCTTGTCTGATATTCAGCTCCTCGTGCGGATACCGGTAACGTTGCGACCTACAGAAATGCCTTACTAATCTTTGTTCACTATTTTCAAGTTATTGGAAGAAATATGCTACATAATTGTAACAGCGGTACGTTCGAGCTCTCCCGGGCTGGTCCGCTGGCGCGAGTCGATGGGGGGTTGCGGAGTTCCGTGGTAGGTTCTGGTCGCTGGCGGGTTCAAACCAGGGGCCAGAAAGTGGGTTTGTCGTCACCACTGAGAAAAGGGGTCTGCAACTATTGGATTTGAGTGTGAATGACTTTGTTAGGTGGTGCATGCATGCTCCCTGCTCGCTGCGGGTCCCGCGCTGCGCTACTCTGCTTGGCGCCTGGTCTTTGTTCTCAGTTTTCTGCTCTGTCTCCACAAAAGTATTTACAAGCGTAAAAAGCTAAACTGATAAAAAATCACGCAGAAAAGGATAAGGGTCTTTTCCCCTGAAGACAGGCTGATCAGGGCCGCTGAAACATTATCAAGGCATCATTACATCACATTTTACTTAAGACATGATCTCCCAACCAAACACCAACATGTACGACTCGAAATTAAAGTTAAGCAAAAAATGATCTCGACGTAAAAAATGTCAGACAAATTATTTATTGCGTCACTGAATGTGAACGGGCTACGTTCACGGGCGGAGCAGGGTGTGTCAAAACTGCGTATGATGTTTACATGGTTTAAGAAACTAAAATTAGACATTGTATTCTTGCAGGAAACCCACTCAACAGAAGCAGATGCAACGTTTTGGTTGAGTCAGTGGGGTGGTTTAGGATGTTTTTCACACGGCGACTCACGTAGCAGGGGAGTCGGAGTGCTGATTCGCCCTGGCTTAGGTATGGAAATAGATAAAATTCATGCCGACAAGGACGGGAGATTTATTACTCTCCAGCTTAATTTTCTATCGAGTAGCATAACTCTGGGGAACTTCTATGGTCCGAACACTGACAACCCAAAATCATCCACAGTTTTTGTTCAAAGCTCAATGAATACGAGAACCAAACGGTGGTAATAGGAGGAGATTTCAATTTTTGCATGGATACTTCTAAGGACAGAGAAAGCTCTGCAAGAAGAATGCCAATAAGGATAGGTCGAGGGATGTTCTTAAAGAATTTATGGCCGTTAATGACCTTTAGTGACGTCTGGAGAGAACTCAACCCCGATGCCCAGGATTACACGTGTTTGAGGAACTCACCCCTAGTAAATCGAGGATTGATTTCTTTGTTATTAGTCAAGATCTTCTCTACTCTAGGAGTAAACCTTGTGCAACCATAACAGATGGGTTCATGTCCGACCATAAGATGGCAACAATTTTGGTGCATGTCCCGACCATAGAAACAGGTCCTTCATACTGGAAATTTAATAATCGGCTATTAAAGGATGATCAGTTTGTTAGCATGATACGCATCAAGATTCCACAAATTATAAATGAAAATCAGTCTGATTCAGTTTCATGGTGTGTATTAATGCAAACCCTTTTGTGCGTACTAAGAGGATATATTATAAAGTTCGCGACACAAAAGAGGCGCTGTTCAGAAGCTGAAGTAACGAACATTGAAACAGAAATAGAAAAGGAGGAAAAACAGGTAAATCCGGATATTAATCAGTTGGGGTGCTACGTGGAAAAAGAGCTGAAATTATCAAAGATGCAGCGGAGAGGGGTATATTTCTTGCTAAAGCACGCTGGAGGCACCTGGCGGAGACAGGCACTAAATACTTTCATGATCTTAAGAAGAGAAATCGGGGAAAGAATATATGTCGCGCGCTGTTTACAAACGACCTCCAGGGGCTTACAAATAACACGCAGACGATGTTAACTGAAGCTCATGCTTTTTTACAACTCTGTACAAAAACAGAAGCACCTCAGAAAGTACTCATCAATTCTTCAATGGTCTCAGTACTTTATCCGAAGAGCAAAAACTCTTGTGCGAAATGCCTTTGAACTTAGAGGAGCTAACCAATGTTATAAAAACACTACGTAATAATACATCACCCGGCCCGTCGGGCTTTACAGGAGAGTTCTATAAATTTTTCTGGGAGGAGTTAAGAGAACTATTTTTTAACGCTTGCAATGAGATATTTACTACCAGTAGGATGTGTAGCAGCATTAAGCAAAGCGTCACTATTCTTATTCCCAAGAAGGGTAAGGATTCTCGATATATTGGCAACATGCGCCCTATCAGCCTTTTTGAACACTATATATAAAATAATAACAAAGATCTTAGCAAATCGGCTGTCAAACGTCATGAAACACCTAATCAATCAAGACCAAACTGGATTCATTAAAGGTCGGTATATAGGCGAAAATGTCAGACTCATTCTAGACTTGATAGAATATTGCAAAGAAAAGACTTGTCTGCCCTCATGCTCTCAGTGACGTAAAAATGGCGTATGACAGTGTGGACTGGTTTTACATGAAACAATTATTGTCTGCTTATGGCTTTGGAAATAACTTTCTCGGATGGATAAACATGATCTATGACACCAATCCATCTTTTGCAGCTAAGGCGGTGGTCCAGATCAACGGTTTGTTGTCTAAGCCGTACGTGATCGAGAGGGGCGTCAGACAGGGGTGTCCCTTAAGTTGCTATCTATTTTTAATATGCTTCGAGCCATTGTTGGACCGCATCAGAAGGGATTCCACTGTCAAAGGGATTTCTATAAACCAAAGCGAAATTAAGGTTACTAGTTATGCTGACGATGCGACAGTCGTAATGGATGGAACTGAGGAAATCCCTCACACATTGTCTGGAAATTTTCTCTCAGTTTAAAGATATATCAGGTCTAAAGCTGAATCACCAAAAGTCAAAAGCTCTTTGGATAGGAAAGGACACAGAAGCAAAAGCCCCGATATGTCCGGCTTTCCAAATCCAATGGCCAAAAGATTATGTCGAAATACTAGGCATTAAGATTGGGAACAAAACCAATTCAGACATGGCGAAGCTAAATTACGACAACAGGTGCGAATCGTTAAAAACATCGTTAACACCATGGATAGGAAGAAGCCTCACACCGTTTGGAAGAATAGCATTTGTTATTATGAAGGCTCAGTGGTGTTGAAATGTGACCATTATCTGCCAAATTATTATTTTTATTTTAGATCTAAATTGACACTAAAAGTAGAAACAGTAATAATCGGAGCTTTCGACATCAAGCCATCTTTGCTGAAGATGGCTTGATGTCGAAAGCTCCGATTATTACTGTTTCTATTCTTTAGTGTGAATTTAGATCTAAAATAAAAATAATAATTTGGCAGATAATGGTCAATTTCAACACCACTGAGCTCATAATAATGTTGCTGCCAACTGTTCTCCGCATACTTAGAATACATTTGATAAAATCGGAATTATTATCATCATTGGTTTACTTAATGTCAGTGCTCCCAGCCCCAACACCACAACACATAAAACAGATTGAAAGAATGATGTTTGCATTCATATGGGAAACAAAAATGATAGAATCAAACGAGCGACATTGAAGTCAAAATACAAAGACGGGGGTCTTCTAGTGCCTGATGTATTGGCCAAGGCAAATAGTTTGAAGATATCATGGATTTGCAAATTCTTGGATGATGCTAACAAGGGGAAATGGAAGGTAGTTATGAAGGAAAAACTGCAAGTAAAAGACAAAATAACAATATTTCACTGTAATACTGAATTGAAACAACTTCAGATAAAAGTCAAAGACCAAATTCTGGATAGAAACCTGCCTAGCCTGGATGCAATTAAAAACAGTTATGACCTCCCGCGGAATCCATATTGAACGAAGTCATTTGGATGAATAAACACATTAATCTTGAGACAGAAAATAAATCCCTTTAAATAAGAAATACATTATCCAGAAAGGCTTGATACAATTCAAACACCTTTTATAATCAAAGCGAGAAAAGGATATACAGAGCAAAAACGAATTAGCACTGGAAGTTCCGATCTGCACCCATTTAAACAGCATTGAAGATATTACGAGCTATACCAGTAGAACAAAAGGAAAGTAAACACCCAAAAACCACTGGAGCCCGAAGAAGCAGAATGGCATGGGAAGGTTTTACGTTCCACACTCAAGGTATCTAAGTGGTCATATCACAAAAGCTTATTGAACAACACATACCAGCAGCAGACAAATGTCACTCAAAATGGCAGGATGAGTTGAGCACGCCCGAAATCGAATGGTCTCGGGTATACGAACGCTTGAACTGGGTCACATCGGATGTGAATCTGAAATGGTTTCAGTATCGCTTAATAAGGAGGAATACTTCCGACTAACCGCCTCTTACATTATTACGGGAATAATTGAGTGACAAATGCCATGCATGTCCATCAGTGTCAGAGACATTGAGAGCACAAATTTATGACTGCCCATCGGTATAATCGCTATCTGGCACGGTGTGGCGAAATCTTCTAGGACTGCAAAACAATCTTTCGTACCCAAGCATTGTATTGGGAACCAAATCATCTAATGAAAAGCAATCCCGCCAAACAAGCTGATAACTATCCTTGCGAGTCAATTCATTTGGAAAGAAAAGTGGCAGGTCCCAGTGCATTAGGCTAACTTCTCTCAATTTAAAGAAATACATCAAACAGTAGCTTAGATATAGAAAAATACATCGCAAAAATATCAGGTAGGGAGCAAGACTTTCATGACATGTGGGGAACAATTTACGAAAAACTAACCAACGAGCGCGTAACATACGTATAGAATTTGGGACATCTTTTCGATTCTTAACCTTTTTGTCTCCCCAGCACTGTTGGTCCTTTTCGATTTAAGTGAGACCTCTGGTCGAGAGCGGGCGCGGGTGGTGCGCGGCGCGGAGCCATTACCGTACAGACGAGCGGGGATACAATGTGTGCTGCAAAATGGAACCTGATGATGGTTGGCGAGAGGGCGAGGTTTTCTCAAGTGTGTCAAGCTTTTGTTATGTTTAATATGTGGCTTGTTTCGTTGCATTGTGTCGAGCGGTAACGCGATGCCGAGCGAAAAACATGAGTTAAGCTGGCTCGTTGTGCATGTGGAGGAAGATGTATGCGGTGACGACAGGGGAAGGAGGGTGGGAGGGAGGGAGGTTGGGTGTTAGGTTGTGATGACCAACGTCAATTATCAATATCTATTAAAATTGGCGATTAAATAAATTATATTTATTTGAAAAAAATTAACACACAATTCAATGGTGGAGGGAATCCGTCTTGAACGCACCTTTTAAGTAATCTTGCCTTGGTATACATTCATACATGACATGCTATGAATTCCAGGAGGCGGATCTACAGGAACAGGACGGAGTCGCACAGTCACAGAAGTGACCTCGGCTGCTGCAGTGGGGTGTAAGCACTAAGCTTTCGGGGTGAAATAACAAAATTTTCGAGAATCGTCCGCAGCTCAGTATTTCTTTAGTGCATTCAAACATGCTGAATCCAAAAAGGATAATTAAAGCATGTATAAAACATTTCTGCGATACCCGTCCATTTGGGTTTTTGTATAGTCCTGATTTTCGCGTTTAACCCATATTGTGCGTCATCTTCCAAAAGTCACAAATGGGCAAACAAGGGTTCGGCTTTGGAGATTTTGATGAGGTCGATCGATTTAAACTAATCAAAATCCATAAGATTAATATTATTTTAGAGGGTATTGATTGGGCTTTGAGGGTTCATATTGGAGTGAAATCAAAGCAAAGTGTTATCGAGAGTTACTCATATTCATTTATTGTGTATAGTTTTACATGCAGGTTCTCTACATGCAAAGAGTAATGCAGGTACTCTCAGTACAGCGTGCAAATACTGCCAACAGATGCATACCATTTACTTCTCGCATACAGATATTACGAAAGTACCCCTACCCAGTCCTTTTCAGTGTCGCACTTTGGCAGCAGCCGGCGAAATGCTGCTCCTACTGTATTGAAAACCATCTAACTGGCACTTCTGGCCACAAAACAGGCAGGCACTGGCATTCGTGACAAGCAGAGCTGCGCAAATCTCAAATCTGTCGGGCACTTTCGACAAAACCTCAAATCTGTCGGGTGGTTAGGATAGGACTATTAAAATTGTCTAAAACCCATTCAATTGCGTAAAAATGTTCCTACTCATTTTCCACATTCTTAATAGAGAAATACCAAAATTAGCATAAAAAGTCTCTAGTTTGGCACCAATGGATAATGACTGAGCGTCAGGTGCTCACTAGGGTCAATCCTAGCGATCAGATGGTCCTCTCCTCAGGATTATATCGCTGAAGCAGGCGCAGCGGGACCAGACCGAAAGCCGCCGTCATCCGGGTTTCCACGAAAGCGGCGCCTTGGCCGGGCTTTATCGGCGGCACGAGAACTAGCGTTATGGGTGACTTCAGTCTGGGGGTGTTTGTGCTACAAACGAATACTGAGCGATTACATGAAAGGAAACGAAAACACGAAATCTCACCTCGTTTCAGAAGCGATGCCTGATGATTTAGCAGGCACGCAGGTTACCATGTCGACGCGATGAAAGAGTAGCGCCAACCTTCTCTAGGAGTAGGCCAAACAAGGAACAATAAGCCTTTCCACCGGTTAAATAACATATACAGCGATTTTTTAGCGTGTGCTGTTTCCGGAATGACCTTAAGATTTAGTTCAGGGCCATTCCGGTCACGACTAAACGAAGGCCAGCAATTAACTAAATAGCCCACTCCTAAATGGACAGAACACTACCGACTCTCGGTGACGTGAGCACCCAGCATTTGCATCAATTCTCTAGTAGTGTTTGTGCTGAGAATGCAGAAGCAATTACAATACTGAGAGCAATTACTTATTGAGCTAGCTTTTACTTTAGCAATTGTAATACTGAGCAAAAACGAATACTGAGCAATTACACATGAAAGGAGACGAAGACACAATATCTCACCTTGAGTTATGGGAGGTTTGGATATGGATATATTTGGATTATGGATATTTGGATATATATGGATTTTTCTCTGATGGCCAGACGAACAAGATTGGAGGAGTACTTTTTTGATATTCGAAAAGTGTTTTTAAGGATCATGGCTACTTGTAGTTGAATGCAAAACATGTAATATTAGCTTTCCATGACTTTTAAATGCATGTTACATGAATTTAATCCTAAATGCTTAAAAAGGCTGTGTTGGCTATTTCTAAAGTTTTTCTATGCATTGCCGAATACTCATTTCCATGAGGGTAGGTGGTTTTAGGATCTGCAGTTAATGAGGCTTAACGGATAACCTTGTAAGTCAAGTTAAGATAGTAAATGTCAAATAAATATGTTTCCACAAGTTAAGAGTAAAAGGAATGAGCAAAGGCTGCACTTAGGCTGTGTTTTGTTATATCTTTGTCCCCTTGACATAGATCATAGGCATATTTAAGGTAAGTCAATAAAATGAAATGGGAGAAATAGTTTTGGTACTTAAAACTCAAATAAATGTGGAAAGGTGAAAGAGTTTTGTTTCTTTGGCATCTACAAATCCACTGATGAAGGTATGCAACTTTTTGTAGTTAATTCTGGACAAACAGGCATTGGATTTAAAAAGAAGACGGAAGAGAAAATCAAATGTTTTAGTCTAATTTGACCAGTTTGCTGGTAAAATTCATTTCCTTATTAATATCATTTAAAATTATTGATCAACGAGTAGGCATAAAGTACTGTTTTGAAATAAATGTAAGCTGCCCGAAGTACAACTTGAACACCACATCACTTTACCTTGTTTCTCCCCACACTGTTCTGATCTCTCCCCGCTGTTTGATCCAGCTTTAAAACAGCCTCCTTAGCAAAACCACTGTTCCTGAACTTGCAGGGCAGCCCAGAATGCCTTAATTCGCTGATGCTCCTTAAAATTCGTTTTTCGCCAAGCGCCGCCTCCCTAAATCCACATTTAAGCTTGACACGGGACAGTGGAAGGGGCTTCAGCTTAATCGGAGCCATTATCAAAGCCCTTCAACACCTGGACGATGAAATCCAAGCTCAACCAGTTTACTCCAAGATGTATGCCAAAGTAATGCAAAGAGAAAAATAATAAAAACACAACCTTGCATGCATCTTATATCACCACACCAGGATTCTAGGGCCTTGGCCTCCCACCACATCCACAACGCAACTTTTTAAACCGCAGGGCTGCTTTTCAAACCAAAAGATACCTTTTACACCGGCACGCCGCAAGGGCGCTGTTCAAACAGCGCCCCCGCGTAACGTTGAAGCGTACTTCGAAACGAAGGAAACGAAGGAAACTTTTGAAAGCTGTTTTTGTCTGTCGAAGGCCTTTCTGGCGGCCTGTCGGGCCAAGCTGTCGCGTGCTATGGAATACAAATCGGGCCCGACAGGCCGGTGAAGGAATTTTTCCAGCAGGATTTACTGGGTGACGTTATGAAGGCCCTCTATTGCATAGGGCCTCTATTCAAAGGTCCCTCGATTCATACGTCCCTCGATTCTCC
>JAOTON010001879.1:0-53983 GCA_034440635.1 Lepas anatifera | reverse complement strand
AGGTTTCAGTCCTAGGCCCTCTCCTTTTCTTGATTTACATAAAGCGACCTTCCCTCTAGTTTCAGCAATGGCGCTACGTTTTATGTTTTGCTTTGATGATACAGCTATCCTGGTCAAGGAGTAAATCTATACAAGAACTCCAAGATAACATTCAGAGCACGCTTCTTAAAGTCACAAACTGGTTTGGAAACCGTCGTCTTTCATTAAACGTCTCAAGAAATCTTACCTATCAAATTTATTCTAAAAAGAAAGAAGCTAATTTGGAGCATAATTTTGAATGGAGAAAATTAACTCGTGAAAATGAAGTTAAGTATTTAGGAAGTACACACTTGACGAGAACCTTAAATAGGAATCCCAAATCCGACTACATTTCAACTATCAATAGCAGAAACATCGGTCATAATGAGCAGGGCAAAATTTTTTTCTACCCCATCTCCCAGGAACCTTTTATGCCTATATATAACTCATTAGATTCTTCCACATCTAAATTACTCTGCCATTGTCTGGGGGTCAATTATTCATCTAAACTTGAACGAATCTTTTAAATTACAAAAACGAGCTATTATGATTATCGCTAAAAAAAACATTTTTGTCCGACTAACCAACATTACATTACATTGAAGTTAGTAAAGCTTCCAGACATCGTAAAGAAGGACAGTTTTGCTTAGTTATCCTTTTGAAATTTCTCAAATAGAAACTTCACCAATTGCTGTTGCCCTCTTGGAGCTACACATAGCAAAACACTACCAGGGTGGTACAGCACTTTAAAAGTTCCCTTTGCCTCCACGACAATTAATAGAAAATTGCGCGTTTTCGAATTCACTTGCCAGGCCAAAGGATATGGAATGATGTTATTTGTCGCCTTATTTCTAATTTGAATGAAGTCCCATTGAAGTTAAAACGAGCCTAAAAAAACAGGTTAGAGATTTCTTTTTCAATAAACATCCTATCTGAAAGGAGGTACAAATGACTAGAGAAGGAGACAAGGCCGTATGACCCTGCCAGTTGGTGCGTCGTTAAACCCCCTAGAAGGAGACAAGCAGAAATAATGTTAATCACGGTTCACTTCAATTTCTTTGATTCAGAGATACCAATCTAATGCGTAATGAAATAAGATGCGAGTACACCCTACGCAGGAAGCTGGTTCCAGTTGTAGCGAATTCCATCTGAGAGGATGCGAGTAACTGCCACGCAGGAAGCTGGTTTCCAGTTGTCCACCAATGATCTGTGAGAGATGCAGTAGCTTCTTCCGCTTAGGAAGCTGGTTCCAGTTGTACAATGATCTGAGCGATGCCGGAGTTACCTACGCAGGGAAGCTGGTTCCAGTTGTACAATGATCACAGAGAGATGCAGTAACATGACTTGAGAAAGCTGGATTTCCAGTTGTACAATGATCTGAGAAGATGCAGTAGCTTGCGCAGGAAGGCTGGTTCCAGTTGTACAATGATCTGAGAGATGCGAGTAGCTACGCAGGGAAGCTGGTTCCAGTTGTACAATGATCTGAGAGATGCAGTAGCTTCGCAGGAAGCTGGTTCCGGTTGTACGCAATGATCTGAGAGATGCAGTAGCTTCGCAGGAAGCAGGGTTGGTCGGATAGTTTTCGGATAATTTCAATGATTTTAGAATAAGAAATCTCAGTGCGAGGTATCTTTCCGTTGGGGATAACGGGCAGTACATCCTTTGGTGCTTTTCACTTGGACGAGACGGATTAAAGTTTCTGCTTTATCTTTGATTGTCTATTTGAATAGCCGATGCTGAGTGCGGTGGCGGCCTTAAAGTATTTTGGTCCACACATATCATGCGTAGGCAACTTTCTTAACGTTACGAATCTTGACTACTTTTTCAGATGTTTGTGCAGGGGGCAATACAAAAATAGATACTAAGACTAAAAACGTAGAAAAACATTTACTAAATACAAAAAGCATTTCCCGTCACCGTGGTGCTGACCTTGGGGTTCAAAATGCTTGATTTCCTGGTACGTCACCGAGGCAAGGAGCTTGTATCACAGCTTGTACCACTGAACGCGGGACCAATTCTTGGTGGGAAATTCGCATTGCGTCAGGTTTTTGTGAGAAAAGAAAAGCAAACGTCCCTACAAAGCTGATATGTGTTGATAAAGATGTGTTACAACACCAACTATTTAAAAGCATTTATGTCGGTATGAAAGATGTGTCCTCATCATCCTGCGTCCGACTTTTGCCTCCCTCCCTTAGTTTTGTGAAGAGTATCTCGGTCTCTCTCCCCTCCCTAAAGAAGCTTAGTCTCCCTTTACATAGGATAACCCAGGTGTCTCTTCTGTTTGAGGTCCTCCATCTGCCTCTCCCAGTTCCGCATAGCCGAGCGTCTGCCTCCCCAAGGAGCCCAGGTTTTACCTTTTCTTCCCTAAGGAACCCGGTCTCTCTTTACCTAAGGAACCTGGTCTCTCTTTATCTAAGGAACCCCGGACTCCCTTACCTGAGGAACCCTCTCTCTCTCTCTCTCTCTCTCTCTCTCTCTCTCTCTCTCTCTCTCTCTCTCTCTCTCTCTCTCTCTCTCTCTCTCTCTCTCTCTCTCTCTCTCTCTCTCTCTCTCTCTCTCTCTCTCTCTCTCTCTCTCTCTCTCTCTCTCTCTCTCTCTCTCTCTCTCTCTCTCTCTCTCTCTCTCTCTCTCTCTCTCTCTCTCTCTCTCTCTCTCTCTCTCTCTCTCTCTCTCTCTCTCTCTCTCTCTCTCTCTCTCTCTCTCTCTCTCTCTCTCTCTCTCTCTCTCTCTCTATATATATATATATATATATATATATATATATATAATATATATATATATATATATATATATATATATCTCTCTCTCTCTCTCTCTCTTTTCTCTCTCTCTCTCTTTTTCTCTCCTCTCTCTCTCTCTCTCTCTCTTATATATTTCTATATATATATATATATATATATATATATATATAACTATATATATATATATATATATATATATATATATATATATATATATATATATATATATATATATATACATATATATATATATATAATATATCTATATCTCTCTCTCTCTCTCTCTCTCTCTCTCTCTCTCTCTCTCTCTCTCTCTCTCTCTCTCTCTCTCTCTCTCTCTCTCTCTCTCTCTCTCTCTCTCTCTCTCTCTCTCTCTCTCTCTCTCTCTCTCTCTCCTCTCTCTCTCTCTCTCTCTCTCTCTCTCTCTCTCTCTCTCTCTCTCTCTCTCTCTCTCTCTCTCTCTCTCTCTCTCTCTCTCTCTCTCTCTCTCTCTCTCTCTCTCTCTCTCTCTCTCTCTCTCTCTCTCTCTCTCTCTCTCTCTCTCTCTCTCTCTCTCTCTCTCTCTCTCTCTCTCTCTCTCTTCTCTCTCTCTCTTCTCTCTCTCTCTCTCTCTCTCTCTCTCTCTCTCTCTCTCTCTCTCTCTCTCTCTCTAAGGAACCCTGTCTCTTTACCTAAGGAACCCGGTCTCCCTTTATCTAAGGAACTCCGGACTCCCTTTACCTGAGGAACCCCAGTCTCCTCTCCCCTAAGGAACCTGTCTCTATCCCTTCCTAAGAAACCTGATCTCTCTTTACCTAAGGAACTCAGGTCTCCCTTTATCTAAGAAACCCCGGACTCCCTTTACCTAAGGCAACCCGGTCCCTCTCTCCTTCCCTAAGGGACCCGGTCTCTCCTTACCTAAGGTACCCGGATCTCTCTTTACCTAAGGAACCCGGTCTCTCCTTGCCTAAGTAACTCGGGTCTCTCTTTATCTAAGGAACCCCGGACTCCCTTTACGTAAGGAAACCCCGTCTCTATCCTTCCCTAAGAAACCTGATCTCTCTTTACCTAAGGAACTCAGGTCTCCCTTTATCTAAGAAACCCCGGACTCCCTTTACCTAAGGCAACCCGGTCCCTCTCTCCTTCCCTAAGGGACCCGTTCTCTCCTTACCTAAGGTACCCGGATCTCTCTTTACCTAAGGAACCCGGTCTCTCCTTGCCTAAGTAACTCGGGTCTCTCTTTATCTAAGGAACCCCGGACTCCCTTTACGTAAGGAAACCCCGTCTCTCTCCCTCCCTAAGGAATCCGGTCTCTCTTTACCTAAGGAACCCGGTCTCTCTTTATCTAATGAGCCCCGGACTCCCTTTTTACCTAAGGAAACCTGGTCTCTCTCTCCATCCCTAATGAGCCCCGTTCTCTCTCCCTCCCTAAGGAACCCTGGCCTCTATTTACCTAAGGAACCCGGTCTCTTTGCCTAAGGAATCCGGTCTCTCTTTAGCTAAGGAACCCCGGTCTCTCTTTACGGAGGAACTCTAGTCTCTCTCACTCCCTAAGGAACCCCGTTCCTTCTTCACCTAAGGAACTCGGGGTCTCTCTTTACCCAAGGAATCCAAGTGTCTCTTTACCTAAGGAACCCCGATATCTCTTCCCTCCGGAGCCACACGGTGCCATCAGAAAACTTCTAGCATGCCAGGTCGAACCGGCTACGTTTAAGTAATGAGTAATGAAATGCCAGTGCAGCCCATAGTCACACGCTGTTATGTGTGGTCAGGGGCGTAGGCAAGGGGGCGGCTGGGCGGTAACCTGCCCTCTCCTTGAGGCTCCGGAGGGCCCCCTGAGGACACAGGTTGCGCTCTGCACGGCCCGCCCACACCTACTCTGTGCCAGCCGTGAAACTTCATGTCAAACAGAGCTCCCTTAAGCCCTCTCCAGCACTCCATTCTGTGACAGACAGGGCCCTTTTGACCATAGGAACCATCTGAAAACTGGTCCTCTGAACCACTGTGGCTCTCAGGGCCCTCTGTCAACAGAAGGACCCTTTCTGCTCAGCTGGGCTCTCTATAACCGATAAAGCTACTATGGTCAGCAGGGCCCACAGCTACCCGCAGGGCCAGCTATAGCGAGCTGGGCACTCATAAAGTGAGAATGTCATGGTGGCATCAGGGCCTGCAGGGTCTGCATGGTGGCATCTGACTATCAAGGCCGTCATTAACAGAGTAGCATTTGGGGCAGACTGTTCTCCGTAGGGCTCTATATTGTCAGCAGGGCCCTCTATAGTCTGCTGGGCTCTCTATAGGTGGGGCAGAGGCCCCTGTTAGCCCTTTAATTGCCACCACAGACCTCTAAAGCTTGTAGGATCCTTTGAAACAGGTAAACAATGTTGTAACCGGCACGGCCATATGTTTTTTATGCCACCACATTTACCTCTGCTGAGTTCCAGGCCTTCGTCCGTGATAACAGCATCCCCCACAGAACCATAGAGCCCAGACAAAGCCAGGGCAATAGTTTGGCAGAAAGGGCTGTACAATAGGGTGCATCAAACGCCCCGACTTTTGAAATTAGCTACGCGGCCCGGCCCAATTTTTGCCTTGGACCTTGTGAGTCCAAATATGAAATATTTTGAAATTTCGAAAGGGGCTAGGGGTGCCACCTAGCGGCCAAAGTTTTCAATTTTGACAATTTTTGGATATACTTTGGATTGGCCGCAGAAGTCGCCTCATTTTATTAGTGGACTGTTTTGTGACCAAACACTGTTGCGCTGGCCTAAAAGCAATTGCATGCCCAATTTCATGGATTTTAGACATCTTTTAGGGGTGCCTCCTAGCGGTGAAAAAATCAATTTTGACAGTTTTTTACCATTTGTTTCATTAAATGTGTGGACAGAATCATTGTGTATTTTGGTCCAGCTGAAACGAGATTTTGCTGAATCGACCTCAGGGTACTTGCGAGACGGATTTCATGCATTTTGGATTTCTTTATATGGCACTACCTGGCGGCCGAAGTTAAAAATTTACATTGGTTTCTGTTCATCCGTTTTTATTTAGAGGACACTGGTCCTGCTTGCAGCTAATATTTTGGGCGATAATCTACCGTTTTACTGTAATTTGATGCCTTCTCGTACACACAAGGCTAAGAACGAAGAAAGACGGAAACAAGTTGTGGGGAGCGGACATGGAAACTAATTGCTGGTTACACCGTGGTAGAGTAAGAGAACGAATGGAAAATACGGCTCCCCCATATCGAATTTGACGGTTGAGCTTCTTGAACGGCAGGAGTGCTCAGACGCAGTGGTGAACATGGTGTTTGCCTCAACAGGGTCGAACACAGGTCATCGATCAGCCGCCTACATCCAAATCCAAGATCGGCTGAACAAGGCTCTGCTCTGGTCTGCGGACAGGCACTAAGTCGGGGGAAAAGTCCACGTCAGTGTTTTGAACAGACTCGATATTGAGAAATTCTGCTTGCCTAACCAAAAATTCTAACAAAAACCGACTTACGTTCATTATACACTGAAGAAAAACGGGCCAAAAATTAACAATATTTCGAAATTAATTATTTATCAAAATAAGCGAAATATGAAAGACGGTTGAGTTTATCTTTCAAATAAACTCAACTTCACCAGAAAGTCGCCCGTTCCTGACGGAACTCAAAGAGAACCTCCTTCAAACTGTCTGTCCGAAGCAAAGCCGTGATGACCACGAGGAGTTCAGAGAACTAGGAATTACTTTCCTTGGCTCAAATAATCCAGATGTATATTTTCGACGCTCAGGAGCAATGCGTAGAGCTAGATGGATGAGCAGCCTGCCTTATGCGATGAAGATATGCACGTCCGAGCACCACATTCCAACGTTCAAGACGAAAAAGCCCCAACGCAGGAACTAATGTCAAAGCTTTGGCGGTTCGGGACCTCCATCTCCTCCGTCTATGGCTTGTAATGCATGATATGCCAGGACGCAGTGGATTCCCCATGGCATGATCTGAATCTTAATCAGCACTTGTCCTGTTATGGGGACTGGGTTAACAAAGTTGTTAGCACCGGTGCACTGCTGGCTTTCAGCCATCAGCGGTACTTCACCTTAGAGATGGTTCTCTTGCTCTTTTCAGCAACTTGACATCTCAACCTGTGCGAAGTCAGCTTGCAAAACGTTTTCTGGTGGTGAAGCTCAAGATCATACCCGAGGCACCTCTCAGTCGTGAAGGAAGTGGGTCCGGGAAACCATGTTTTTTATTTTATTTATTTTTTATTAGGGCCATTCCCAACAGGCAAACTTGCCCAATTACAGGGAGTATTGGCGTGGGTGTTAAAGGATCTTCTCTACCGGGTCAAATCGGACACGGAAGGCGGTTTCCCGCCGTGGGAATTGAACCCACGTTAATCCATGCTATCCGATCCAAATACTGGCAACAAAGCCACTGGGCCACCCCGGCCCCAGAGTTTGCAGAGATTGAGCAAAGAGACTAAGTTGGTAGACCTGGCTGAACCTGAATCGTGGTCTAAATTCAGACTCCTGAAGCTGGACACCGGGTTCCTAGAGCTGGATGTCAGTGACGGGCCTGACTCATCTACCTACCAGGCATCAAGGGTAAAGCCCAGGGCCATACATGTTCCCAATGATACCGCTGTAAAGGGAGGAAAGATGGCCTCGGACTTTCAAACGACAGCGTAGTCTAAGCGACACTTGCAGAACATTCTGCAAGCGGTCGGGGAAAAAAACGAAAAGGCAACCTGATCTACGCTCAAGGAACCCGAAACACAAGTAATCTGTGTGCTCAAGAAAGGGGGGTTGTGTGAATAGTAGAAATAGAAAGTCAAGTGTGACTATCAGTGGTCAAAACTAGCGCAACTGAACATGACGTCTTGTCGAGGCCATGAGTTGTGAGCGCGGCAGTGGAGTGGTCAGCGCAGCTGGCTTCCACGCAGCCGACCCGGGTTCAAAGCCCGGCGACTTACTTGAACGAGGAGCAAGCGGGCTCCCCAGAAACCCTTCCAAAAGGGAAAGAGTAGGCGACGCCGTATGACCCTGGCAGTTGGTGCGTCTATAAGCCCAAAAATCAATCAAACAGGCCGTGAGCTGTGCTATGAATGTCTCTTACAAATCTCGTATTTGTTATCGAAAGATCGGTGTTATGTTAACTACAATAATAACATAAGCCATAACCCAAAAGTAACATGATTACAATAATCTAAGACATTTGGTGTCAATTTGGAAACATCGGCTCTTGGCGTTAATCATCGTACATGAGCTTAGCTTCCACAACGGTGCTTTTCATGCAAGGTACTTAAGCTGGAACCTTCAAGCATTTCAAAGATTGATGAATCAAGATGTTTTGGTCTCAGCATTGTATAACTGGCCTTGTATTGTAATAGGAATAATACCTCAAATCGATGAACGATTGGGTTCTTTCCCGAAATATCCCAACTTAGCCGCCCACTGTGCTCCGGTGGATTACTGAAATGAGAGGAGGTCGTGCGAGAACTCCCAAAAACTATGAAAAACTATGGAAGAAAATGGATGATTTGTTGAAAAACAACGAAAAAGGAAGATTAAATATTGGTCCGGAAATTTTGAAGGTGATATCTGACACTTGAGAGGAATTTGCAACACAAATTATCGTTGGAACTCAACCAAAACTTCTTACTCATTTTTGTCATAGTCACTAATTTATTAAAAACTTAGAAATTAATTTCGGCCACCAGATTTTACTCATTGCCAAAAGTTGTAAATGCCTTTAACAGATACTTTGGACCTACAGGAGCAGTTCATAATTACAACAAAGTTCAAATCCAGGATGGTTCAACAATTATTTTCGATAAAAACTCACCAAAACGCCAAACGTTGCAAACTTTTACCGTCAGGTGGCACCCCTAGCTGGCGTCCAAAATGCGCGAAAGTGACTGCACAGGTAATTTGGAGCTTGGAAAACAGTATTTGACAACTGCTGGGTCCGATTTTATGATAATACAATTTCCACGGGCGATCCAATGAATATTAAAAATTGCAAAAATTTGAAACTTTGACCGCTAGGTGGCACCCCTAGCCCAATAGAGATTTTCAAAAAATTGGGATTTGAGGTTTTCATGTCTGAAACAACAAAATGTGACGGGCCGCTAAGCTAATTCATCAAAAAAATGAAAATCATGGGGCGTTTGATGCACCCTACTGTACAAGATGTCAAACTGGCGCTGCAGCGGTCTAGTGAGGATTGGGAACTATCTTTGTCGCGATGGCTTCTGTAGCAGCATGTTATTCCCCATACAACAACTGTCTCTCCCTCAGAGCTTATGTTGGGCCGGGACATTCGAAGTTGTTTGGATCTATTACATCCCGATCTAAGGCAAACCGTGACAAAGCAGCAAATAGCTCAGAAACAACATCATGATTCCTCAGTTCGGGGAAATGGGCTATTTGATGCGGGGAAGAAGTATTCTCCAGAAATTACGGAGTGGGTCCCATGTGGTTGTCAGGTGTGATTGTTGGTGCCGACGGTCCTGTTTCTTATGCGGTCAAGCTGGATGATGGAAGACATTGGCGCCGGCACGTAGACCAGCTGAGGAGAAGACTGAGTACCTCTTCTCCCACAGGATCGGCTAATGTAGCTGTTAGTGTGGGGTCGTCTCCTCAGCCACATCTGCAGCAGCCGCCCGGACCGAGCGCCGCTGGTCTCGCCTCTGTTCCGGACAGCGCTCCCCTCCCAGCTGCCAGCTCGGCACCGCTGCACCCGTCACCGGAGCCGCCGCAGGAGGTCGCGTCGGATGTGGCAGCGGCGGAATATCGTCGAAGTTCCGAGTGTGTTGAGCCGGGGTGTCAATCCTCCGCCGCCGGTGAAAGTGAATCTAAGAACGGGATAGTTGGCACTGAGACAGCACCGATTTTGCGTAGATCGGCGAGGCAACGGCATCGCCCTGAAAAGTTCCCAGCAAGCTGAGTTATGTGAACCTTTTTTTGGAGGGAGGCAGTGTGATGACTGAGCCTGCCCTTGTGGCTGCCCTGTGCTCGCCCCTGCGCGGGCCAGTGCTGTGTAGCCTGCGGGCGTGGTCAGGCTCGTTCGGTGCTGCCCGGGCTGCAGCTGGCCAGCGCTGCACTTGTTGTGCCCAATACAGGATTGCTCCGGTCAGAGACTACATGGATAAAATTGCGTATCAAGCCAGCTCAGAGTTCAATGGTGACATTCCGACTGCTTGTGTATCAATACAAAACAAGCTTTACCTACACAACCCCTTAGCTTTCCCTTCCCGCTCCCGGATTCCACGGCCCCGTTTACTCAGACACTTCCCAGCCTCTCTCACTCACTCACTCACTCTCACTCACTCTCACTCACTCACTCTCATTCACTCACTCACTCTCACTCACTCTCACTCACTCACTCACTCACTCACTCTCACTCACTCACTCACTCTCACTCACTCACTCACTCACTCACTCACTCACTCTCTACTCACTCACTCACTCACTCTCACTCACTCTCACTCACTCACTCTCACTCACTCTCACTCCACTCTCACTCACTCACTCACTCACTCACTCACTCTCACTCACTCACTCTCACTCACTCACTCACTCACTCACTCTCACTCACTCTCACTCACTCTCACTCACTCACTCACTCACTCACTCACTCTCACTCTCACTCACTCACTCACTCACTCTCACTCACTCACTCACTCTCACTCACTCACTCACTCACTCACTCACTCTCACTCTCACTCACTCACTCTCTCACTCACTCACTCTCACTCACTCACTCTCTCACTCTCACTCACTCACTCACTCTCTCACTCTCACTCACTCACTCTCACTCACTCACTCTCACTCACTCACTCTCACTCACTCACTCACTCACTCTCACTCACTCACTCACTCTCACTCACTCACTCACTCACTCTCACTCACTCACTCACTCTCACTCACTCACTCACTCACTCACTCACTCACTCACTCACTCACTCACTCTCACTCACTCACTCACTCTCACTCACTCACTCACTCACTCACACTCACTCACTCACTCACTCACTCACTCACTCACTCACTCACTCACTCTCACTCACTCACTCACTCACTCTCTCACTCACTCACTCACTCACTCACTCACTCACTCACTCACTCACTCACTCACTCACACTCACTCACTCACTCACTCACTCACTCACTCACTCACTCACTCACTCACTCACTCACTCACTCACTCACTCACTCTCACTCACTCACTCACTCACTCACTCACTCACTCACTCACTCACTCACTCACTCACTCACTCACTCACTCACTCTCACTCACTCACTCACTCACTCACACTCACTCACTCACTCACTCACTCACTCACACTCACTCACTCACACTCACTCACTCTCTCACTCACTCACTCACACTCACTCACACTCACTCACCACACTCACTCTCACTCACTCACTCACTCACTCACACTCACTCACACTCACTCACACTCACTCTCACTCACTCTCTCACTCACTCTCACTCACTCACTCTCTCACTCACACTCACTCACACTCTCTCTCACTCACTCACTCACTCACACTCACTCTCCACTCACACTCACACTCACTCTCACACTCACTCACTCTCTCACACTCACACTCACTCTCACACTCACACTCACACTCACACTCACACTCTCTCTCTCACTCTCACTCTCACTCTCACTCTCTCACTCTCACTCTCACTCTCACTCTCTCTCTCTCTCACTCTCACTCTCACTCTCTCTCTCTCTCTCTCTCTCTCTCTCTCTCTCTCTCTCTCTCTCTCTCTCTCTCTCTCTCTCTCTCTCTCTCTCTCTCTCTCTCTCTCACTCTCTCACTCTCTCACTCTCTCTCTCTCTCTCTCTCTCTCTCTCTCTCTCTCTCTCTCTCTCTCTCTCTCTCTCTCTTCCAAAAGTATCACAAACTATCTCGGCAACCAATTATCTGAATAAGCTTCTTTTTTACAAATATGGAAGTGGAAAATTCGTCCAGAAAAGCACCCACGATGTAATTATGCACCTACACGGTTCTCCGCATGCACAGAGGGATTTAAATCTCGGGCGTCTGCTAATATCAGGCTCTGCACATATACCGTAGTATGGATGGTGGTAGTATATACTATACTAACCGATACTGCACATAGAGGGTGATAGGCGCAGAGTCGTACTCAGGCATCTAGGAAATGGTGTAATAGGCAGAGGCGTACTCAGGCATCTAGGAAATGGTGCAATGGGCAGAGTCGTACTCAGGCATCTAGGAAATGGTGCAATGGGCAGAGGCGTGCTCAAGAATCTGGAGAGAGGTGGAGGCTTTTCTCATAATCTAGGGGCGGGGTGCAAGGTGCAGAAGCGTGCTCAGATAGAAACAAAAAGGGCGCAGACATATTTAGGCATGTAGGGAAGGGGTACACAGGCACAGGGTGCACAGTACGGTGCACAGGCGCTTTCAGGTACCTTGAAAAGAGATCACAATTTTGCAGACGTGTGCTCACTGCTGAAGCGTCTGGGAAACCGTGCAAGGTGTGCTCAGGAGTCTGTGTAGAAGGTAGAAGGGGCACAGGCGCGATAAGATAATATCCGGGGCAGCGGGCAGAAACGCTTTTAGTTATCTATGGATGGGGAGCAAAGTGCAGAGGCGTGCTCAAATGGCTGGGGAAAGTGGCGCAGGGGCGTATTTAGAGAGAAGGATGGAACGCTAGCTATGGAAAGGGGCGCAGAGTCGGATTCCCGCATGTAGGGAACGTGAGGACGGTGCAAAGGCGCATCCAGGCATCTCGGGAAGGGGACGGAAGTTCTATTTCGTTAACACTTTCATACCGCAACGGACTTTTCACTCATATAACCGGGAGTCGGCTTTCGTGACTGCCAATCAATCAATCAATCAATGGCTTTTTATTAGGCGTTCTGTGCATAGCACCTTTGCCCGCCTCTAAAGGAGTGTGTGGGAGAATTTTAGAATTTTGTGTGAGGGCGAGCTACGTTAGTTTGTTAAAGCAATGGGAGTTATTTCAAGTAATGGGTTGCAAGATGTTTTAGCTTGCGAATGGACGGTCGTGGCAATGGCATAGCCATGCCAAGGGAGGTCTTTTAATAAGTCTAGACCCGCAGAGTGCGAAGGTTATTTCTGTGGTTGAAGACCTTAAATTTAGAATTTGGAATTTAGAATTTAGAATTTTGTGTGTCAGCTACTGGTGTCCGCTTGTCTACGTTACTCGAAATCCTCCGTTAACTCAATAATTTTCGTATTTTAGAAAGTGCGCTAAACACCTGGCCAGGGTGCCGCGAATTTACCCTGCAACCCGGAGGTGAGGTTGCAGCTCCCCTCTCCGGCTGGGCAGCCGCCGCGCAGAGAAAAGAAGTGTGAGAGGATAGTTAGATTGTTAGTAAGAGTATAGGTGTGGTTAGCATAGACCCGCAGTGAAAGGTATCACTGCGGTGAAGAAATCTAACCTATTTAACCTAACCTGATTTCAAAGCTAGCCTAACATAACCTATCCTTAGCCTACAATGAACCATTTAAAGGTTAAACAGCTATTGCTTAAATTTTGCGGTGGATCATCTATGATTGGAAAATAGGCAAGTCCTACTTTGGGGGTGCACCATGCACCCTCCATCATATATACTGGGAGGGGTGATTTATAGAAACTTCTCTAGCCCAGAGTCCTTTAGAAATGTAAAGACTTTTTCCAGTAGCTCAGGATGGTCGTTACCGAGCAGAGTTTTTAGGTCTACAGGGATGTTTTTGGATTCGGGACTGCCAGTTGCATGAGTAGGTGAGCCCGTTCCCGCGATCGGTACGTAAAAGAAGCGCACTGAAACTGCACATGTGGCCGGGGTACAATCGTGCAGCAGTGGGGAGGCAATGCTGGTCTCGAGGCGCACAGCTCTGGATACCGCTGGTCTGGAGGTACTCACCGGCACGCAGCTCTGGATACCGTTGGACCCGAAGAAGTACTCGCGACCAAACGCCACCACACCCGTGTGCCAGATACCATCAACTTGTTGTCCTGCGGCACAGGCCAACATGGCTGGTGAGAGCACGCAGCAGCCATTGCCGGCACCTCCTCTTCTCTAGCTGCTCCTCTCCTCTTCTCCCTTGGCAGTTGGTCCGGCTCCGACAGCTGAGCAAAGGGGCCTATTCTCTACTGAGCCCCCCATCCCTCTGCAGAGAGAGTCAGCAGGTCTCACAGCCACAAATGCTTGACTGCACTTTCCCCTGACGTCACTGTCCAACAAGGTCATTATTTCCCTCCAGCCCACGAGAGGGTTTATTTTAAAATTAATGGGGTTGAACATTCCATGACATTCCAGCACAGGCCCTACACCCTCCTATCTCCATTTTTTAAACGTTGTGTATGGAGTTTTTTGGCAGATACGCCAAAATTACGTCAGATAAGCCATTGGCATACGCCGGTGTCATTCTTAGCTTGCTCGGTGGAACTGTTTGAAGTTATAGCCACCCAAAATTTCAAACTTTGCCCACGGAACAATTTGTTCTACAGCCATTTCATGTCATTAAAATAATGATAAGTAGGTGGCATTACGGACAGGGGTGTAATTTTCCATCTCTTTGCGGGTGCCCGAGCACCCCCAATCCTAATTTGAGGACCCCCAATCATGTGCTGAGCACCCCCAATACATGTGCGGCACCCCTGGCTTATCACCGCTGCCCTGAGCAGTGTCACCCTATCTCATCACTGCCGCCCTGATTTGTGCCGCCTCTGGCAAATTTGTCCCGTCCCAGGCTCATTACTTTCACCCTGATAGATCCCACCTCTAGCTGATCAATGCCGCCTGGCTTTTCCCTTTCCCCTGATTTGTGAGGCGACACCACCGCCACCCCGCGTGATCATTGCCGCCAACAATTAATCACTGCCGACCTCCCCCTCCCGATAATTACTGCCGCCTTTGGTTCATCACTGACCAGCTGGCTTATCACTGACACCCCTGGTTCATCGCTGCCGCCATGATTCATGCCGCCTCTGGCTTATCAATATTGTCCCCGGTCTGTTTCTCCACCCATATACGCACCACTCTTGGTTATTCATTGTAGCCTCCCGAATCATTCCGGCCGCCCCCGGCTGATCACTCCCCTGGTTCACCACTGCCGCCCCCGGCTAATCACTGCCGCCCGTGGTTCGTCACAGCCGCCCTGATTCTTTCTGCCTCCTGGTTGATTACTACCGCCCTCCTGGCTGATAACTGCCGCCCCTGGCTGATCACTGCGACTCCTGGCTGACAACTGCCGCCCCTGACTGATAACTGCCCCCAAGGCTAATCACTGCCGCCCCTGGCTGATCACTACCGCCCCCTGGCTGATAATTGCCACCCCCTGGCAGATGACTGCCGCCCCGTGACTGATAACTGTCGCTCCCTGGCTGATCACTGCGACTCCTGGCTGATCACAGCCGCCCCTGATTCATCACTGCCGTCTCCCGGAGATATCTGGGCAGTGAGCGGTCTGGGGAGCATCCCTCTGTGGACATCACCAGCATCATTTCATATCTAAGAAGCGTTAATTTTAAGGTCATATATTCATCCTAGTAGTCTTTCAGGTTTTGTATAACGTCAAATTTCATGTGAACTAGTCGCTGACCTTAGTGTGTTGTGTGAAATTGTATAATAATTGTTGACGTACCAACAACCAGGGTCATACGGCATCATCAGCTCTCACCCTGTTGGAAGGGATTTTGGGGATAAGATAAACTTATTTAGAAGCTCCACGGGACTTGAACCCGGGACCAGTGGCTTAGAAGACAAGGGTGCTATTCACTAAGCCACCTCATCCCCATGTTAAATTGTCTATTCCATTTTTCTCAGTATTCATATTTCATTTTATTTTACTTATCTATTTTATATGTGTTTTATATAATATTCTGATACAATTTTCAGACCCTGACCTGTTTTACCCCTGACTTGTTGAAACTAGTGCGGAAATGTCTTATTTACGTATTCTATTTAGTGTTATGGGCACCGTATGACCCTAGATATCGGTGTGTCCTACAACCCCAAATATAACGATGGAACGTCTCCCGGCTGACCACTGCTGACCCTGGTTCATCACTGCCGCCCTAATTAATGCCTCCTCAGAGGTCGAAAAAAGTTCAAGCCTTCAAGCCCTGGCTGGAGCGAGAAATTGTCCATTTCCAGAGAAAGTCTTCCCAATGCCAGGTGTTCTCGACTCCCGTTTCAGACACCTGGACCGCCGTACCGGCCCTTCCCACTTCAGCCAGTGCACGCTGCCCGGCACCTCCACAGTCACCCCATCCCGAGTTTGACACAATATCATGCCAAGTTTTCAGAGTGAGAGTTGAAAGTGTACAAATGTTCTGTAATTAGTGGGCGGCGCCGCGATATAAGCCTTGGGCTTTTGCGCCGTACCACAACTGTATACTGTGAATTTCAAATTATGTCGGAAAATAAAGTTGATGTTATGTTATGTTATGTTATCCCCCTCCTACCACTTCCCCCAGGTGTCCCCTGCTGGTCCCCTGAGCGTCGCGTTTCCACATTCCTTTCCTGCCCCTCCACCACGGATTACAGCACCGCGAAGCAGTCGAAGGATCCCTCTTATCCTCGATTTCTTCGGAGAACTCATAAGGATGGTCTCCGAATCCAAAAAGGAGGGAAATCGACCTTACTGCACATCAAGTTTGAACGGCTTGTAAGCCATTCTCCAAGCCGTGCCTTCGATAAGGTCGTTTCTTGTCGAGTATGTAACAGAAAACGAGCATTAAGGTTGGACCCACTCGCCTGCATTTTCTCGAGTGTTGAAACCATGGTCATTTCAGCTACCTAAATGACGTTATATGACAAAAACCGCAATTTTATACCTTACAAATGGATACAAGGGTTTGTTTCAGATATAAATGAATAACAATTTAATAGTAGTTAGAAAGTGATATGTCGGTTATTGAGAAAGTTTAAACTTCCGAATATTCAGTTTATTGATAGCCTTTCAACGGAATGCGACAGAACAGCCAAGTTTTCAAACACAACACTTCATCACGAGTTCCCCCACAACCTCTCATTAAAAAAAACGTATTCTCAATTCCCGCGAACCATTAAACGCCTATTCGCAAACGGCACAAATAATACAAAAACACGTTTTCAATTCCCGCCGAACCATAAACGCCTATTCGCAAAGGACAAATAATGACAAAAACCCGTCCTTATATCACGTTTCACTAGCCACAGCCCCTACCATGATTTTATTTTCCCTGATTTTGTCCAATCCTGTTGAATTCTTGTTAACAATGATAATCCTAATACTTTTATGGCCCATATAGCTATCCAATGGGACCCAGGGAGGAGCTCCCATGGGTCTCAGCCCATCGGTGGTACTAGCGAATACTATAGGACACAAAAACAGAAGCACCAACACTCTAGGCTGAAGCCAAGATTATGGCGTCGATACGTAGACGACGTTTTAGCACATGGCAGCACGGTTTGAGCACGCTTCGGATCCAGACCATATCAACAGCCTATCAAGAAACATTCAGTTCACACCAGAAACGGAGCAGGGAGGAACTCTAAGCTTCCTAACATGAAAATCTCCAAGGATTCAGGAAGACTAAAGACATCGGTTTTAGAAAAGAAACGCGTCAAACTATACATCAGACACGATTCTCACCATGCTTCAAGCATTAAAGCAGGAATCATTTCGTCTTGGTGCCAGGCAAAGAACCCAAGCACAACCCAGTGTCCTTAAAAAACGAGATGGTGCACTGAAAGGAATCTTCAAAGAAAACGGATACCCAAAACGGTTCGTCGATAAGGCCCCAAGCGACGGTTAAGCAGCTGGGGTACCAACCAACGAGGTCACCAACGGGAGAGCAGGAGCAAGAAGAAGCTGCACACACACCCGCCAACAGGAGGAACAGGAGCAAGACGAAGCGATCACGAGAACCAACCGACGGAGCAGCAGGAGCGAGCCGACACGACCACGAACAACTGCAACAGGAGGAGCGGGCGAGCCAAACGACCACAAGCAACAATCAACAGGAGGACGAGACGAAGACAGCCGCAGCGAAACAGCAAAGACCGCAGGAGCAAGGACGGAGCCACGGACGCTAAAAACATGAGTATGTGTCAGTACCGTACATCAAAGGGTCAGTGAGCGTATCAGTAGGGCATACGAACATGGCTTAAAGGTTGCTCATAGTTCTAAGACTACCTTCAAAAGTTTACTGACGCATGTTAAGGATCCTATGAGTAAGGGAGAAAAAGGGGGCAGTTTATGAAAGAAAGCGAGTGTGGCAACATATATAGGGAATCAGGTAGGCCCTAGGGTAAGGGTGGAGGACATATAGGGATATTCGGAACGGCAGGTTTTCTAAACAGCAGTGTCATGTCATGTAATAGTTGTCGGAAGGATCCAACCCTCGTGATGTTAAAATTGTTGCAGTAACAAAAACCGAAGAAGGTCTGTTAGGAAGCATAGAAATTAGAATAAGGAAGCAGATATAAATCGGGATAGGGAGACGTTACACTAACCCAATTGGGACCCCGTTTAGAAGCATGTAGGAGGATCGTCATGGCTGAGGATGTAGTAGTATTAGGATTATCATTGTTAACAAGAATTCAACAGGATTGACAAAATCAGGAAAAATAAAACAATAGTAGGGCTGGAGCTAGTGAAACGTGTATATAAGGAACGGGTTATTTGTCATTATTTGTACCTTTTAGCGAATAGGCGTTTAATGGTTCGGCGGGAATCAAAAACGTGTTATTTGTCATTATTTGTGCCGTTTAGCGAATAGGCGTTTAATGGTTCAGCGGGAATTGCAAGAATACGTAATATACTTCATTTAAATGAGAGGTATGTAGGAAGGGAACTCAAGTGATGAAGATGACATTGTGTTTGAAAAACTTGGCTGTTCATGATCGACATTCCGTTGAAAAGAGCTATCAATAAACTCGAAATATTCGGAAGTTTAAACTTTCATCAAATAACCCAGACTAATATCCGAAAACATTTCTAACTACTTGACAACAGTTTCTGGAAAAATATGACTCTTAAAACAATTTAATAATTAAAGATTATTAACTTATCCCTAAGGATAAAAAACAAAACACATTTTTCTGCTTAAACCTTTATGACGTCATGAAATAGTGATGCTAAAAGTACCCACGTACCTGCGTCTCCATGAACCTTGAAATGAGCGCGTTGAATTGAAAGCGAGTAGTGTGGTGCTGTGTGGGAGTTTGTGTGAGTGTCTCTTCTAACCTTGGTTTGTGTATGCAGCGTCCTGAAATTGCTTTCACGCAAGGTGGAGAGTGAAACCAAAATCCCAAAAAGAGGCCAAAATCCCCCGCTTCCTTAACATGCCCCATTTTTGTCGTTTAGTATTTCCGGGCTTAAAAGTCCCACCACAGCCCTTTTCCTGAACCCTGGGGGGACATGGCCGGGGGACGTGATTCGGACCAGGGGGCAGTTTCGAGGGGCGCCATCGACCTCTCAGGGTGCCGAGGGTCAATGGGGGAAGAGGGGTGCAAGTGCCCCCTTGCATCGCTGGATCCGCATATGTCTCATTTTATATTTTTACTTGGGCTATGACCAATTTCAGTTATCCTTCTTCTAATTGGAAGCAGCGCAGCCTTTACACATTTGTAGACAGATACTTGAAGCTGGCCTTTAGTTCTATACTTGCCCTTGAAGCCCAAGGACTAAAACACTTGATCTTGACTTGGGTATGACTTGGAATATGACTACATAAGTGTTTTGATAACAATACAATTTTTACATAACACAGGGGCCGAAACTGAAAACAGGGGCAACAAGGCTCCAACCATATTGGGATATTGTGCTTATTTCAGAAAGATGGGCTACAGCAACACAAATACTAGAAGCCGTTATACTTCACCAACGGCTTCTGGAAGTCAGTTTTGTTTTAATAGCCTTTTCGAACGATAATCTGGAATGAGAGAGCATTACATAATTCAAATGGACACGAATGCACGTCTTGACGCCAGAAGATGTCTTTTTCATTTGTATTCCATGGAAATATCAACAAATATTCAACTATTTCGGATTTTTGCCATTTTGTTGCCACCAGGGTGTCTGCCAGCCGGTTTAAGCCTATAGTTATCTATGGTTTAACCCCCGCCCCACTGGGGGCCATCGATGGCCCCTAAGGTTTTTTTTTGGGATACCAGAAAAACGACGAGGCGCAGCACCGCGGTTGTGGGCTCTATCTCTCATCCCATCATTTTCCCACCATCCCTGAATTTTTTTTTAGGCCAGGTCACCCACGGTCAGGTCACCAGGCGAGGTCAACCAAGGTCACCTCACTTCAACTTTTGAGCTCTATAAGAGCTATATCTCTTAGTCAATTGATTTGAAACTTCCTACACTTTATGATCCCTTCAGGGTCTACATTAAGAATATCCGGGATTTTTCTATTTCGTGACCAGAGGTCAGGTCACGAGAAGACCTCTCCCATTGAAAAAGCATCGGGAAAAGCTTTCTTATGATCTAAAAGTCACAAAAACGATTGCAAAAGCCAGCTTGCTCAGAAAAGCGTTTTTCGACACTCTTTCACGGATCCCAGGGGCCATATTAGCCTTTTTATCTCTCCAAGGACATACAAGGTCACCAGGGGTCAAAAACAGTATTTTGACAATAACTTTTGACCTAATTAAGCTAGAGCGCTGAATCAAACATCAGCGGGTATGTCTCATCACTGGCTTCCATTTGATATACGGTAAGGTCACTTTCTAACCATTCGTGACCTCATGTCACATTAGGTCACGAGGCGACCTCTGGAGGTCAAACCACTGGCGGGAGGTCATTACGTTCCACATGGCGGAAAAAGGTCTGGCATTTTCCTATCTAACACAGTTTACCACATCTCAATAGCTCTAATGGCATAAGAGTTATGCCAAGTTATCTTAAGCATTGCATATTTGAGTGAAAATGGCCTATCGTGACCTAACTTGACCTCTGGAGGTCAAACCATTGACCTGAGCGTTTAAACATACAAATTAATTTCTTACTGAATTCACGCGAAATGTTTAATGCACTTCGCAGATTTGCGCTAACCCCCATACTTTCGGAGTTAGAGGGGCCCATCCACGGCCCCCGGTGGGGTGAAGGTGGCGCCGGCCCCCGGTGGGGCGCGGGTTACACAACTTTCACCCAGTTATTACCAACCCTACTTTCAGTGTAAATCTTGGTTTCGGCAGGCCCAGGGTCGACCGGGCCCACAATCCGCAAGTGTGCAGAGAATGTGGCCGATTCGGCTGCCCGGTATACAAATATTTGGCGTTGTGACGGACCAGCGGGCGCGAGTGACGCACGGTCGGGCTTGGCACCTCAGCCAACTCGGCTCCCCTTTGCAAACAGCGCCGGACCTACGCCGCAGCCTCACTCGCCTAGACCACCCCAGCTGACCAGCTGGCCACCCCAGCTGACCAGCTGGCCACCCCAGCTGACCTGCTGACCTGCTGACCACCCCAGCTGACCTGCTGACCACCCCAGCTGACCTGATGACCACCCCAGCTGACCTGCTGACCTGCTGACCACCCCAGCTGACCTGATGAGCACCCCAGGGTGGTCAGCAGGTCTTAAACATACTTCAGAAAACAGGGCATAACTATTATGCAATTACAGCTATTGAGATCTGGTAAAGGTAATTTTGAATATATTATACATTCTTGAATTTTCAAAATCTATAAAAACTATTTTCCTACGACTTATTTTAAATTTTTGAGGCTCATATTACTCTTCATATGTTAATTAAATTCCACAATGAAAAATGGGGTCAAACAGAAAGCGAGTTCTGAGCTCCCAAACGTCCCAATCCCCACTTTTGTGAGGTTCGTGCGCCAGCGCGGCCCGCCGTAGCTGCAACTATCAAAAGTCTCTGGTCACGAAAAATGTGCAAATGGTGGGATAAGTGGGACATGAGAGTAAGGATGTATCTAAAACAATAAATTATAATCAATATCCCATTCCTTAACACCCGCACTGGAGAAGGGTCCAACAATTACGCGCACTGGAGGGGTTAGGCCCCTGAGCTCTCGGAAACTAAGAGGCTTAGGAAAACTCCGGATGGGGACTGGGTGGGAACTATTGAAAAATATATTATGACCGATTTTAATTGACCTGGGTCAGTACCGCTCGAGTTCATAAAGGTCAAGTATTAGCCGTGCTAGGGATTCATCCGGAAATGCCGTGATTAAGAACAAAGAAGTCCAGAATACACTAAAAATAGACTAAGGTTATAGTGCAAACGTCCCAAAAATGCAAACTGAACTTTTGGGGTTAAGGTCATTCAAGGTCATTGACCTATGACGTCACAATATGACGTTTTCCCTATAATCACACCATGACTAGCACCATAGCAGCCGTTGGACGGGAAATGAGGATTGACCTTTAGCCATGACATTTTACTTTGGCCTGTGACCTTGACCTTTACATTGAGTTATCTGAACTATGATGTCGTAGCATAGTATACGTCATACTGGGTAAAGCCATGCGACCGGAAGCACCGGACCAATGACTTTGAGAATGCTGGTATTACCTTGAATTGTGACCTTGACCTTCATGTGGGGAGAACTTGACATATAATCTCGTTTTATATGGCGCTATAACGTTGCCAGTTGGTCTTTAATGCACGCCAACTGGTGCAACCGCACGATTGCAGCGATCTCAAAACAGAGAGTTTAACTTTGAAAGCCTACAATTACAAAATTGGGGCCGATTTTCAAGATTATTTGACCAATGGACGTGCCATTGGATATTCTCAAAAGTAGCTAAATGACGTTTTTTGGCCACGAAGGGTTCTCTGGCCACCTACAAAAAGTAGGTGGGGCCTCCGAAGCTCCCGCCAGTGTGTTTCTTCAAGGGAATGTGACACCTTTATAATATGATTTAACTAAGATAGCCAAGTTGTAAAGCAAGTCGGAAAACCCGGTACTCTATATATCATTTGTCTTGGAACTCGATATTTCCTTAGAAAAAAAGCTAAAACCTACCTGAAATGTAACTCTCACGTACGTCTCGCCAGGCGGTCATTGTTGTGAGCTGCTAGTGTGACGACATATGCTGACGTCAAGATGAGCATCAGCCAATCGAAGCCCTTGAAGCGTTTCGAGTATGGTAGTGGTTGCCAGATCATACCATCATCCACAGGCAGATATTTATTTATTTTCCTAGAGGATTATTTTAAAAATAAAATATTGAGTTTATTGTACATTTTTCAGAGAAATCATGAATGGTTTCATTATTTTCGACTAAAAGCACGCCTAATTACACTAGATTCCAGGATTAGACCAAGGTGCCACATTCCCTTTAAGACACACTGGTAAGAGGCCCCGGGTAGAGGGGGTTGATAATGATAGTGAAAAAATAGTTTTTGGAAAGGACCTATTGCCACTCAAGAGGTGATTCTAGGGTTAAAATGGAGACTTTGAGTGCAGAAGATATTGCTCTACCTCGCAAAAAAACTACGACCATGGGCAAGTGAAAATTTCGTCTCTGATGCTTGTTTTCCGGGACCTACTGAGTGTTCCATTGGACCTGCTACTTTCAGTTTCTGTTGAAAATAATTCCAAAAGTATTTGTATTAAGCCAAAGTCAGTCTGCGTATCTGTTACCTGAAAAAATTGCGACATTTAAAAAAACCTAGCTAGGTCGGGTCAGGTCACTGAGTTATGAAGTCATCCCTATGCCCATGCATAGTAATTTTTCGAAGTGGAAATCTAGCTCGCTCTTAGGAATGCAAGACGAAATTGATGGATAACATTCAAAAGCTGTTGAATTGAAAAATTTGACATGTCACAAACAGATGTCCGGTTAGGTCGTCCATTGCTATGTCAGCAGAGGTCACCAGGGGTAAATAAAATTATCTGAGAGTGTTTAAAAATTTCAATTAAACGCAGTATAACTATGATTTTGGTGTCATTGAGACCATTTGGCCTATACTTATCAGGTTAATGCATGCTATTGCTTTTTTGGGGTAATATCTGCCTTTGAACTTACATCAAGACCACCCTGCTACCTGAACTCTCGGCCTGTTCCCCTCCCCCAGCAGGTGACGGGTACCGGGAGAGTCCTGGTGGAGCTGGTATGTTCTACATAAGAATGTTACTGCATTAAAGGGAGATACGCGAAAAAAATGTATTGGCTAGATCAAAAGGTCACAAAAGTTGTTTCAGAAGTCCTATTCTCATTTTTGCGAATTCGGCCTGCAAATGCCTTGAAATCTCTCTCAAAGTCAACATTTCTAGACGACTTTACCGGTACACCTCATATCGGTGTATATGACGTACACACGGCTAAGGCTATCAATTTATCTACGAATTAGGTCATATCTATCCTAAACAGTGATGTAGAACTTTGAACTACTACAGAAAAAAATACTTTAGAACAACAACATTCCAAAACTCTTTTGAAACAGAAATATAGGGCTTAAAAGAAATCAAAATTAACCAATCAGAAGCCTAGGAATTCTCAAACCGGGGTCACGTGACCTATCTGACGCAAAAGTTTTGTCACCCTGGGGCTGAAGCAGAAAATGACTAAGACCCGAGGTACGAAAGCGCTGAAGACTTGAGTAATTATGTTTTTTCCGTTTCTAGGGCAAACTAATTCATTTTGTAGTTTTTAAATACAAATACAGGAGAACATACATTTGTATTACAAAAAAAACATTGCTTTTCAACTTTAAATAGTTTTCGAAAAGTAAGTGATGGGTGAAGGTTTCCGCATTTTATCGGAACTGTTAACCTATTTCGATAATAAGTGAGTGGCCTCCCAAAATTTTGCTGAATATACAAAAATAATTGATAGTTTCGTAATCAGGATTTTTCAAATAGCAAGAAGCCACAATAATAATTTTTTTGCGTATCTCCCTTCAGCTTGACTTGATATAAGGTGCTCGGGCACTAATTGATTTTTGTCTCTGCAGGGGCTTTCAGAAGTAGTTATTTCCGTTTGATTTCACGTTTATTGCCACTGTAACAATGTGTCTAACCGTGAAAGGGGAGCCTCATCTGGCCTCAGCAAGGAAACGGACAAGGTTCATCTTCGCTCCGACGCCCCGGTGCGAAGATTTAGATGATATCCGGCGGCATTAATGTGTTTGTTCCAGCTCAACGAGACGAATGGCATGCAGCATGGCCTTCTTATATTACGGGATACCCTTATATTTGACCATGACTTGAAGTCAAGGACCTCGGGTCAGGGTCAAATAACGACATGTCAAGGTCATGTTGCATACCATTTGAAGTCCTGTGTCATGAAGCAAACGGATTGCTGTATCTTCGTGTTCGAAAACATAGGCAAACTGTACTTCATAATGGTATACGTTGGCGACATCTAGTTACCTCATTGTTGACCTGACCTCAAAATTATTGTCAGCATTCCAATTATTTATTCCATGAGCTTTCGAATGATCGGCAAAATTGAAATCTCGCTCTTTTAGCAGCCGAGTTGTACTCTGGTTTAGTCTTCCACCATTTAGGATAGCAAAATTGGCTTAAAGGGTTAACACGCGGAATGGAGGTTACCTCGGAGCCCCCTCACCTATTTTCCAATGTGGCCGGAGAACCGCTCGTAGCCGAAAGGCGATACTTGGCCACGTTTGAGAGCTATATGGCCCTGGCAGCCGAAGCGCCCTAAAGCACCAACACCCGCCACATTTGAGGGCATTTAACGGCGTGTCGATAAGTGAAGGCATTTTTTAAATCGGTTGAATTTCGTTTTATTTATAGGCTTTCAAAGTCAGACCTGTATTTTGTTTGAGATCGCCGCAATCGCGCGGTCGGAGCAGTTCACTTGCATTGGAGACCGAGTGGTGACGTCATAACGCCATATAACCGGGATGACATGTTAAGTTCACCTCAAATGAACGTCAAGGTCAATTTCAAAGATCACAGGTCAAGGTCATATCAACATTTTCAATGTCATTGACCCCAGTGCTTCCGGTCATATAGTTACCCGGTCTGACGCATATTATGCTATGACGTCATAGTTAAGGTACCTCAATGTAAAGGTCGAGGTCAAAGGCCAGGGTCAAAGGTTATTGATAAAGGTCAATCCTCATATGCCATCAAACAGTTGCTATAGTGTTCGTAATATTGTGCATTATACGTAGGATACCATATTGCGACCTTATAGGTCAATGACCTTGAACGGCCTTGACATGAAAATGGCAAGATTATTTGCGATCTTCCATCTATGACCCCGGTCCACCTTTAGCTTATTCTCGCCTTTTTCCCGCATTATCACATCATTTTCCAATAGGTACCCAGCATGGCCAATATTTGACCTTTATGACCTCGTTTGACCTTGAAGATATTGACTTAGGTAAATGAAATGAGCCATGATTTAGACCAACATAGCCCCCACCCACCCTCCAACCAGAATTTTTTCCTCGCCTCTTAGTTTCCGAGATCTTGGGAGGGGGCTTACCAGGCCCCCTCCAAAGCGCGTAAGTGCCAGACCCCTCTCCAGTGCGAGTGTTAAATAATGACGTCATGAGTCAGTAACCTGACTTGACACGATTTTTTTAAAGTTTAACAATTTTCAACTAGAAATTTTTCAGCTTTGTTTCTTTGGTGTAATTACGCTCACAAATATTCGCGAAAAACTAAGGGACAGGACCGATTGGACACCCGGGCGGTACCGGGAAATGACTGGCAGAAAGGCAAATTTTCAATTGCCGATGGTCGAAGTTTTTTTAAGCTAGACCTATAACAAAATCACCAATAATTATCATTGTTCACATAGAATCACGTGTTAAGTGGCAACTGAGCAACGATAACATTGAGATTTATCATCCCCCTACCCGGGCCACCTTTACTTGCATGGGGGTACCCATCCCCCGGCGATCTCAGCAACCATGCATGGAAGGGAAAATAGAAAGCAATGTGCCATTGCTTGCCTCAATCTCTTCCGAAAATGTTTCAACAAAAGGTACTCAAATTAGCTACTGAGCTCAGAAAACGCTCTGTCTGTTTTGTTTGTGACGTGTGCTTTCTAATATAAATTGAACTGGGATACATAAAACTTTTTTAGGGTATGGGTAGAAAAGAAAGCTATCTAAAACAAGCCGAAGATAACAGTAATAATCGGCTTCCGACACATTATCCTGCCGCTACACTTTCCAGCAAATGCACCAGAGTGTCGCAATTGTTACGAATGTTCTGGTAATACATTCAGTTTGTCCAAACGGCTCAAATTTTTCTGTTAGCAATAGTAGCCTCCACACCACATCAAGTTCATTCGCAATGTCACCGAAGCGCAGTTTTGCTCAGTTCTCCCCTCCCCGTTACACCACTACCAACCGGACGCGTCTATGCGGCGTGCCGACTGCAGGCTGAGTGGTCGGCGACGGTGCTGGGCTTGGTTTGCGGTGTTCGGTACTGATTTCGCTGTGTAGATTCTATTCTTTCTATTGGCATTTTATGTAGTTTAAGCAATGCTCTTTCACATGGTGTTTTGAAGTCAATAAAAACACAGGAAGTTTGTATGCTTCTCTTTGCAAAAGTTTGGAATCGCATTTTATACATATTCATGCCTATTAATGTATCAAACTTACATCTTTGCATTGTTCAGACTTCTGAGATTATTTTCATGTAACCTTTTGTAGGAATACCTCCAATTTAAATGGCTATGAACTCAAGCCAGAAGTCAGATGCGCGCGTCCGATGCTGGATTTGCCGAGGCTATAACTCCGAAATCATTATCCGGACGAGACTAAAAAATACCACAGTCGTTTTCAGCGCCACTGAGAACCCTAGACCCACATTTTCATGAAAATATGAGATATGTGGGTGTTATTTCAACCCATAGCTTTGTCGCTTTGTCGTGGAATGCCCCGTAAGGTCAATATTAAATCCAAACATTTCTGCCGAACGCATGCCCTGTGGTAAAGCCCATATACAGAGATAAAATTTGACAGGTCTATAAGAACGAAAGGAGGGTAGACATTTCTTTTCCTGTGCATTGTAGTACCCTTCAACCATGTCAGTATTGTATCAGTGATAGAAGCTATGGTTATCACCATGAATATACTGTTATTTAAGCATTTCGATATTTGAAGATCTAATTATCAGGCTTCGGATCTTCCGAATAGTTCATCTTTTTTCTTTGAGAGTGAGTTGAATGAAATTGGAATGTGGTAGGGTTTAATCCTGCAAGTTTATTATTGGGGAAAGCAACCTTGGCCACCGCACTGGTACCTGACAGGGAAGTCATGCTTCCGTTCCGGAGCTAGATCAGCCACAGGAGATGGCTCATAATACAAAGACCATACTTAGGTGGAAGGTGCAGCGTGATTTTTAGCAGCTTTCTATACCTATTGGATGCTACAAGACTCATTGTTATTTTTATATATATATATATATATATATATATATATATATATATATATCAGTAATCAATCTTACGTCCTGACGCTTGCGGTTGAGCAGATAGTTTGCAATACAGTCACGGGGCGGCGCTAGTGAACCAATGCTAAAATATATCCCTATTTTATTCTCTTTCGAGCAGGCTGGAAATTAAACTTTAGACAAAATGAATGGTGCACGATTGTTCCTGGTCGTGAGGGGCATTATAAAATCATTGGGGCACCATGTTCTGCGAGGGGTGACACAGTCTAATGCATATGCCTCGTGATGATGATTGTTGCATGTGCATCGTGCATGCTGCGTGTCTTGATTGTTGCATGCTATGTTCTGAGACATGTTTCCTTTGTTTCAGACCATGCACATGTTAAGTCAAATAAAGCCTAAATGATGAAGGCCTGTTTCCAGAATCAGCACAATTTATTTGACTAAACAATAAACATCAATATTTCAACTCTTGAACTCCAAGCTTCCAATTCGCTATTCTCTACTCTAAGCTACGTTACTCACGATGGACAAGTATCTGCGTCCAGAGCGCCTCTGCGGTGTGCGTTGCGTGTTGCGGTATGAATGTTGCGGTAAAATGCGGTGAGTGTTGCGGTATGAATGTTGCGGTAAAATGCGGTGAGTGTTGCGGTGTGAATGTTGCGGTAAAATGCGGTGAGTGTTGCGGTGTGAATGTTGCGGTGTGATTGTTGCGGTACAATGCGGTGTGCGTTGCGTGTTGCGGTGTGAATGTTGTGGTAGAATGCGGTGTGTGTTGTGGCCATTGGGTGCAACCCTGCCCAGAGACGCTCCGCAACGGACAACTAACTGCCCGAAGTTTTTGGTTGACAGGCATATTGCATGCTGGTTCACTCGCTAGCATGATATTTTCAGCGAGGGGGCGGAAATTTGGGCTTGAGACCACGGAGATTACTGCAACCATCTAAAAGGTTTGTAACCATATGAAAGGTTGGTCCTTCAGGGTTTGAAATCGGGCATTAAGTCCCTTTACTTAGAACTTTAAGGTGGCGGAAATTGTATACCAAGAGGAGGGGACTTTAATTTTGTCGTAGATTCAGAGAAGGATGCCCATAACTACGCTCGTGAATACAATATCAATGCAAAACATAGATTCTTGGAATTCGCCTATGATACCTGTTTAATGGACATTTGGCGGAGCAAAAACCTAAATGAACATAAGTACACTTGGGGAAGATACAGCCCATTTAAAGGTGCGAGACAAGACATATTTTTTATTGATGAAGAACCAGTACCCAGTGTTCAGGACGTGCAAATGAAACCAGGTTATCGAACTGATCACGATATGCTGATCTTGAAAATTCAAAGCGGAGAAAAGCCTTGTGGACCTGGACTATAGAAGTTTAACAAATCCGTCCTTTTTGATAATGAATACCTAAACCTCGTAAAAGAATGCATAAAAAGCACTGTTATTGGATATTCAGTTTCCAGTTATGATGAAAGTTTTTCAACCAACGTTGAAAATTTCTCAAACATACAATTTAAAATTGATGACAGTCTTTTCTATGAAACGCTTCTCATGCTAATACGGGGAGAGACTGTCCGATATTGTAAGAAAAAGGTGCGAAGAAACCGCATGCTAGAAACAGAACTGCAGAAAAAAAGTAGATATAGCGCATGAAAACATCATGAAAATTAATTCCCCTACAAACTTTGATACACTGAGGAGAGCCCAATTTGAACTCGAAGAACACAGAAAGCCATACATAGAAGGGTTGTCTATGCTATGCACCATTTATTGGCCACAATCATGTGCTATTATTTTGCCAATTCCGTCTTACGACAAACACATTCCACGTTTAGCAACAATTACAATACACAACAATTCACTAACAATACAATACAACAATACAAACAAATTACGGGAGCCAAAATTATCAGGTACACAACATATTAATAAACGAGTTACCGACACGCTGGACAGTTTCTTCAGGCAGAGCATCCAGTCGCGATTGTTTTGGAAACGGTGAGGGTATTCGGTCCGCATCGGTATCAAAATGATCGTCCCGCCGCCGGAGGGCGTCAGTTACTTATGTCTTCCACGGCACCGCCAAGTATCTAAAGCATGGTACCGGGCTACTCTTCGTCTTCCCGAGAGATCCCATTCGAGTCGCCAATATCGACACAGTCTCAAGCCCTCACAACGAAGCGCCGCCCCCGGAACTGATCAACCGTGATGTTGTCGGTGCGGACCCAGAGGTACCATATCGAGGATAACGCACATAGGCTTGTACAGACCGATTTCCATGACTTATTCAGATTTCTCTTCAAGAATCCAGAGCTCTGTTGCTTGGAACAAACGTTTCAATGTGGTCGCCCAGCCGATGTCTTTTTTATGGGATGCCGAGGTACTAGCACCCCCGCCAATGGGCGGAGTACGTATGATACGGCAAGGGTCCCGCATCTGGTTACGGAGAGACACACTCCGGGGAAACAGTCCCACTGCGTTCCCACATGCCAGCGCTTCAAGTCTGTCAGTGCAACGGTCAGACATGCATCCACCCGTGCAGATGCAGGTCGTCGCAAATAGTCTGACGTGTCCTCAGGTTGTTCGGGAGATCATTAATAACACGAGAAAGGCACGGCCGAGGACACTCCCGGCACACCAGACTGACATCAAAACCCGGACACACCATACAACCACTGCCTGTCTCGCTGTCAGAAAGTCTAAAATCCATGGTATTTTCCAACGACGCCAACGCCGAAGCTGGGATAAGCAGGCAGAGACCTGCAAAGCCGGCAAGTCCAAGAGGAGCAGCTGTGCCCCGAAGTATTTTCAAGAGCTCATTTGGAACCTAGATGTGTTTCACAAGACCCTTCTACGGAATCCAGTTGGCGCCATGATTTCGTTATTTTCCAAGTGGTCATGATGGTGCGGAAGATAGTTCCAGTGTCTTGCAGCACACACTGGTGGACACTGGACGGTAGTGGCGGATCGTTTCGTTGGCCCTTGAACACCGGCGTCACCAGTGCGGTCTTCCAGTCGCAGGACCATACCAGATCCGAGAAGACTAAAAACAGTAAGAATCGGTGCCACCCGTCAGAAAGTTCTTCAGTACTCGAGTGCCGATTATCCGACCAGAAGCTTGTTGGGTCCAGGTTGGTAAGCAGCTCCGCACCCCCGACGGGATGGTTATGTCTTCAAGACTGACTATGAGGAGGCATAGCACATTTGTTGTTGAACTCGTCTTGGTTGTAGCCTCGCCTCGCGAAAACAGATGAAATTGGCTATTTAGTATTTGAGCCTGTCTTTGGGGTCGGATATCAGACCGTTTCTTTTAATGGCAACACCAACATTGATGACTTAAGATGTTTGATGTATGCCAAAATCGCTTATCTTTGGTCTTTGTTCTGGGTCGATACCTTCGAAGATAGAGTTCAGGTAGTGCCAAAAGCACGCCCAGTTGTCGGAACTTCCCCGCAATGTACATACTCTGTTTCGTGTCCATTCCATTAATGGGTTAATCGTACGGTCTCGAGCGCGGTGGCATGAAGAAGGTGAAAAGAGTACTAAATATTTTCTTTCTCTAGAAAAACGTAATAGGATTAGGAAATCAGTTAAGTATATTCAGGATGGGGAAATAAAAATAACTAAGTCAGACGCCATCTTATCCCTCTTCACTCAAACGCTTCAGAATAAATACGCAAAACGTAACGGAACTGAAATAGAAATTGATTTCGTTCGCAAAAACTTGACAGCGAAGTTAAGTGAAACAGAGAGATATAGTTTAGAGAAGCCAATAAGCCTAGAGGAATTGACTTTAGCGCTAAAATCGATGAAGAAAGGGAAAACACCAGGTAGCAATGGGTTCTCTGTTGAATTTTTCCGATGCTTTTTGAAATATTTAGGAATGTTTTTGCATAGAGCTTTCAACCATAGTATATCAAATGAAACAAACCTAATGACTCATAGGGAGGGAATAATTACAATGATTCCCAAGGCAGGAAAATCTGAATGTTCTTTGAAGGGTTGGCGCCCGATTTCTTTGCTTAATGTTGACTTTAAAATATTATCTACCGTAAATTCAAACAGACTCAAGCAAGTATTGGACAAAATTATACCGCTATCTCAGTCTGCATACATGAGTAATAGATTTATAGGTGAGAATAGCCGCCTTCTTTACGATGTCATGGAGCTCGTCAACAAGCGGAACATACGAGGGATCCTGATGGCGGCTGATTTCGAAGCTGCATTCGAGACAGTGTCTTGGCCTTTAACAGTGGTTTTGACAGAATTGAACTTTGGCTCCGAGTTCATAAAGCTCATACAAACGCAATACCTGAATTCCTCTAACTACGCTCGCGTTTTAATGAATTGTTTCTTAGGTGAAAAAATATGTTTGCACCGCGGAATTCGCCAAGGTGACCCTGCTTCTGGGTACTTATTCTTCCTGTCTGTCCTCGTATTAGGTAATCAAATTAAACAATCAAAAAATCTGTCAGGTATTAAGCTTGCACCCGATTTGGAAATAAGAATGAGTCAATTTGCTGATGACACAATTCTCCTCCTAGATGGATCAGATAAGTCTATTGGAGGCGCAACTGATGAACTTTCTGAATTCTCAAAGTATTCTGGATTGAAGCTTAATTGGGAGAAAACTTGTTGTATGCCAATTGGATCAATGGAACAAAAAGACCTATCTCAGCAATATTGTTTCAAATGGGTAGATCAGATAAAAATCCTCGGCATTATATACACTCGAACTAATTGTAACATCACCGAACTCAACCTAGATAAAAAGTTGCCAGCTTTAGAGAAAGAAATCATCCAATGGAAGAGACGCCATATAACACTGCTTGGAAGAATTACCGTGATAAAAGCACTACTCCTTTCGAAGCTTGTCCATCTCTTAACAGCGCTACCAAACCCATCTTCCAAATATGTCAAAAAGATTGAGCAAATGCTGTTTAAGTTTCTTTGGAATGGCAAACCTGATCAAGTTAAGCGTTCAAAAATTATTCAGCACTATGGAGCCGACGGCCTACAAATGATAGATGTCCACGCATTTATACTTAGCCTCAAACTGTCCTGGATACGGAGAGCCATGGACTCATCCGCAGACTGGGTTAGAATTGCGGAACTAGAGATACCAGAACCGGCAAAATTGTTAATGTACGGGAAGAAAACAATCCGACAAATTCAGAGCAAGGTCAAAAACCAGTTTTGGGCAGATGTGCTGCAGTCGTTAATCAATTTCAATCATGCGTATCAAACGGTGCTGGAGGAAATACTTACGGAACCAATATGGTATTCTGATATGACTAGATATAAAACATCGTGTATCGAAGAATGGGACAAGAAAGGGCTTAGATTTATAGGGGATTTAATTAATCCAGAAAATGGTAATATACTCACTCGAGAAGAAATCAAACTTCAATACCAAATTTCAATGACATTCTTGTGTTATGAGGCGTTAATAAGAAGCCTACCAAATGTGGTGAAAAACCATGACATTCAGATTCCCTTCAAAAGACCAAACATCCCACAAAGATTAAAGATTTTTACACCCAAAAATTTAAATCGCTTCTGTTATAAACAACTTGTAACATTCAAGGATGCAAACAGTAGCAATAACACGTTTCAACAAAAATGGGAACGAGATATTGGATTATATCAGCCTGGAACCCTCTTAGAGCTAAAAGTTGACACCAAAGGATCTTATTTGCTATATCTTCATTATCGAATAACAAATAGAATCATAACCACTAACCGTTTCTTGTATACAATAGGCCTATCCACAACTTATTCTTGTACCTTTTGTTCTAATAGCATCGAAACAATAACGCCCCTGTTTTGGAATTGTCGAGTTGTTCAACAGTTTATCCGCGATATACAAAACAAGCTTAAAAATGACTTTCAAACAACGCTTCCAATAAATCAACAGTCCCGGTTTTTCTTAGGACAATTAGATATGATTCAAAAATTAATCGTAACGATATGCAAATCAGTCACAATGGCGTTAGGCCTGAGCTGGCCTATTTTATGAACATTTTAAAATGTGAGGCAAAAAAACAGCTAACTATTAATTGTATGAAAAACACATTAGAAACATTTGATAGAAAATGGAGAGGGCTCGGCCGAATCGTTGACTATGTAGAAGTCCGTAACCAGCCTTCTTAACATTACTACACATTCTGTTAATTTCTGAACATTTACCCTGAATTCACGCGCTACATAGAGTGCACATACTCACAACGCACACACACACCTGAATGGTTTCGTGGCTCGCCGTGTTAGTGATGAGTTAAAAATACAACAACATAGGTAAGGGCTGTTCCTGTCATGTTCCTGCCATATTCGTGTGTACTGTACTCATTGTTCACTGATTGTGTGAAATATATGTGAAAAAAATTGTATACCCAGAGCTTTGGGTGAGATTAAATATGCCAATAGTGGTTTCTCAACACACCCTACAAAACTGCTATCTCAGTTGAAACCCCATTATAAAAGTGAGACACTCCCTTTAATTCAAGCAACACCATGAACTAATCAGGTAGTAACACTGAACTAATCAAGTGGTAACACGGAAGTTAGCATTACCCAAAGAAGCCACCGACGGTGGATAGGGGGGTTGGGGGAGCAGTGGCGGATCTAGCCGGTCGGTTTGGGAGGGCCAAACCAATGTCAAAAGCCGAAAAGCAAAAAAACGTTCTTTTTGCAGTCCGAGGCTCAATATTTACACTGAACTTAACTGGTTCTGTTTGACGTTGAGAGTTGAAGCACCATAAACTTGCTTATAAGCTAAAAAGGAGTCGGGGAAAAAAGGAGGTCGATCACTTTGGGGGGGGACAAAAACATAGTTTTGCCCCGAGCATTTCCGTTGGGGGGGGGCAAATGCCTTTTTGCCCGCCTTGGATGCGCCACTGGGGGGAGCGTCCTCACCTAAGAGAGCGGCCGATAGCTGGCTGGCCAGGCCGGCAGTAAGGTCGTAGATGTAGACGGAGACCGAGGCTGAGCCCTGGTCGTCAGACATGGCGCCCTTCTCCACTAGTTCTGGCCGCTGTAGCGCGGCGCCCTTCAAAGCTCAGCTGTAAAACAAGAAGGGTATAAGGCCTCTCTAGAAGCCGAATATTGGTTCGGACAGTTAGATTGCACAAAACATAGCCGGGGCGTGGGGTGTCTCCAGCAAATGCGGACCCTCACGTGGTTGGCCGAGACCGGTAGAAAGCTTAGAACTTGCAAACATTACCACAATCAAACCCAACCAATCACAAAACTCTCAAATCAATTTTCCCTCAAACAACAAAAGTCTGGAACAATCTTCCTCCTAGCATCAAGCAGATGAACACAATCTGACTTAAAAAGGAAATATCGAAACGATTCGGGTTAAACCCTGCACTGAAATATTTCAGTGTTGGCTCAAAATTGTGTAACGCACTCCACTCGGCTGAGGGTCGGTACATCCAAACTGCTGTTATGTAAACTGTAATCTGTAAACTGTACATCCAAACTGTTACATCCAACTGCTGTTCTTTGTCGGGTGGAGAGCTACTGTCACCGGTACCGAAACTAAGGCGCCTCTTTCTCCCGGGTAAGAGAGGCTTTTAGCAGACAACAGACTGCACGTTTCTTCCTCTGAAGACATGGCGACATCCAATTTGGCGGCGGAGTGCCGATAGACATGAGCCGTGGTTCCAAATTTAAACAAAGCCTGGACAACCTGAAAGGGATTAATTTTTTGAGCCTCATCCAGAGTGAGGACCAGGACATTAGAAGAAGTTTTTCCAACACAGGGGTAGAGGAGCCAGCCTGCTCTGGTCTAGTCTGCGCGGGGTGTCTGACTTCCATAAAATCCATCATATCGGCGGTGTACGAGGGTGAACTCAGGGTGGTCTGTGTCGTGGCAGAGGTCAGAATCCGTGCAGTCTGATTCACTGGTCAACAAAATTGAACTTTTGTCGTGGATCCAATTTAAAATAGTCCGTTTCTAGGGTAATTTCTGGCGCTGAACACGAAACTGGCAGCAGAAATGCCGTATCAGTTCAGAATTTTGAGATCCAGTATGTCTGTGTGTCGTCTTTGTGCAAGCCTTCTTGGCATCAGTGACATTGACAGTGCAAAACCCAAGAGGTCTAGGAAAATGAGCGTTTAGGTGTTTGTGGAGGCTAGGGTATTCTACCTTAAACCCGATTTTCATAGACCTAGGCCAATATATTCAACGAAAAACGAGGCCATATAGGTCAAATTCTGTATGTGCAGGGTAGCCATTGGGGAATGCCGTGATTATGCGATGAGAAGCCGGATATGGAGAGACAGTGGCCTGAAGTAACAGAGGAATAGTCTGAGGCAATGTTCTCAAAAACTTTTAGGCCAAGGTTGTTCAAGGCCATTGACCTTTGACGTCAAAATATTACATTTTGCCTATAACGTGTACTGCAACTAGCACTATGGCAACCGTCGGGCGGAAAATAAGGTTTGACCTTGACCCATGACCTTTGTCTTGAACCTGCGACTTTGAGCTCAAGACCGAGTGACCTAGCGTATGACGTCATAGCATGATATACGTCATATTAGGCGGCATCATCCGACCAAAGGCACTAGGGTCAATGACCTTGAAATGGTGGTATGACCTTGACCTGTGACTTCTTACTTAGACTCGACCTTCAAGGGAGGTGACTCTGACATAAAATCCTCATCATATAATGTTGCGACGTCACCTCTCAGTCTACAATACCGGCGAGCTTGTGCGACCGAGCGCAAACCTTGTTCAATGTACAATGTTCATGCACTTGAATACGAGGTAGTCTTTCGTTGCAATAAATTCACATGTATATTGATAAGCTGCATTGTCTGGGTGCAGATAATCCGGATTCTCGACATCCCTGACCCATATTTTTCCCCAAAAGGCTAGGCTGATGACAGTGTGTGGAAAGTGTAGGGGCTATACAACAGGTATGCTCTGGAGAAGAAACCAGGTCCGATGGCAAAAAACGGTTACTAAATTTGAAATCAGCGGTATCGAAATAGGCAGAAACAGGTGTTCACGTGCCGGATCCATTTTGGCTGTTGACCAGCTGGGCCAATGACTACGCGTGGAAATGGTAAAAGGGCTATACACAGGGTATGGCCCTGGGCAGAAAACTAGGTCCGATGGAGCAAAATGGCTATCAGATTTGGAATCAGCGGCATCGAGATAGGTAGGAACAGGTGCTCCCATGCTGGATCCATTTTGGCTGTTGACCAGTGAGCGGAGGTTGAAGCTTGTAAAGATGCCATGGGAGAGATATTTACCTTCGGCCCCCCGGGTTGCCAGCTGTCAAGAGCTGGGCCCGGGGGCTGGTACAGCAATGTCAAAACGTACAGCAATGGTGCCACGCCAACTCTCAGCAATGTCACAACGTGTGCTTTTACGTGCTGCGCACCCGTATTCCGCGTGTTTTCTTCAATCGACCCCCTCCATCAACCTCCTTTGTTGTTTGTTCAATCGTCCTCCTCGCCCTGCAGGTTCATTTGAGAACCAAAAAGGAATAGTAACCTACAAATTATGAAAATCATGAACTTTTGCAGTCTTTCCTAAACTAAAAAAACAATGACAATTTATAAAATAAAATTGCACTTGCCTTACTTTTTTCAACAAAACCTACCTAACGTGTCTTATCTTGCAATGCTCACACGCCAAAACTAATGCCTTCATCCAAAACACCGCATCGTCTAAGGTTCATGCATAGGCATTCTGGGAAATAGCACCACACTTTCCAGAGAATGAAAAGAATCAAAATTAATGATGGTTAATTCTGAAAACTCGCCAGAGGGCTTTAAATACACCATGGCACGGGATCCACGTGTATTCAAGTCAACGTAGAATGGAAGGTAGAATTTGGGACACCCTACGTACACCCACCGCGGCAGAACGTGGGCACTCTGATGTAGGGCAGTTGGCTGGAGTGCGGAGCACGGCCCACGGCGGCGACGCCAGCGCACAACTGGCCGGCGCCCTGGCCCACATCTGCAGAAATAGAACGGCGCCGCCGGCCGCCGAGATGCACGGCCCCGTCTCACGGCCGCCGGCACAAACACCAACTGCGACAACAAGCTGTTGTTGCTGCTGTTCTTCCAGGGCTTGGTCATGCCAAGCCTTAGCCCTCCAGGGGCTCCTTGTGGCGGAGGTATTCGGCGGCCAAGGCCGCCACCACGTCGCCGTCCCTCATCTGCTGCGGTTGAACGTGAATGTTTCCCAGCAATCGTAGTCGGGTGCCGGCCAGGCAGGGGCACCGCAGGAGGACATGGCCCGGGGTGTCACCCTGCTCGCGGCACACGAGGCACCTTGCCTCTGGGCAGTCTGGGTCGCTGCTTGTTTTCGCCGGACCGTCCCGGACGTCGGCCGATCCGGTGAAGGTATTGCTGGGACCGGCCCCGGCCGATCCGGTGTAGGTATTGTTGGGACCGGCCCCGGCCGATCCGGTGTAGGTATTGTTGGGACCGGCCCCGGCCGATCCGGTGAAGGTATTGTTGGGACCGGCCCCAGTGCCCGGCTCGCAACTGATGTACATTCACTGCGGCATCGCGGTCATCTAGGGTCACTGGGGCCGGCATATGGTCCTCCATGATGTCTTTAACCCTTGCCCCGGTGGCGGGTACGAGCCACCTTCGCCCTGGTGGGGGGCTAAAAAAGACCCCCCACGATCTCAAAAACTAAGAGAGCTAGAAAAAAGCGCAAAACGGCAATCGAAAGCTCTTCGAAAATGATATCGAAAATACTTCGGTCATTTTTCTTGTCAGGTCAATATCAAGGTCACCAGAGGTCAAAATAGGTCAAAATCGCTAATATGAGGTGTACTAAGAAAACCCCATATATCTCAGAAACTATGATAGTTAGAAACATTTTTCTAACACCATTCGAAAGCTCTTGAGATGGGCTTTCATTACAGTGGCATTCATTTTCGTGTCAGGTCAAAGCCTAGGGAGCTACAGGTCACTAGATATTGGGCATATTCTTGGGAATGCCCATAGCCACCCATGCATAAGGGCGTTTACTTTTTCGCTAATAGCTTCCAAACCAAACAAGATACAGCCATATTTTATGCACCATTGCAATCCTCTCGTCAATACAAATCGAATGATATATGATATTGCTATGCCAGGTCAAATTTAAGAATTTGACCTGACCCAGGTCAACGGTCTGACCCAACTTGACCTGGTATAGTCATGATGTATATCATTTGACTTCCAGTGACTATACAAACACTTTGGTGACAAAATAAAAGCTCTATCTTATTTTATTCAAAATTTATAGAGAAAAATACCAAAAATTCGTCCCCCTCCCGACACCGCGGGGGAAGGAGCGTGGGTTTCTGGATTTGGAGATGCCATGATGGGTTTATCACCTTCGGCCCCCCGGGTTACCATGTATCAATGACTGGGCCCGGAGGCTGGTGCAGCGTCTACGGGGGCAGGTGCGCCCGTCTCAGAGGGGCGAGAGATACTCACACAACCCCTCCGATCAGAACGCACCCACCCCCTTGACGCCATCAGCCCAGTGGGCTGGCAGGGCCATGAGTCAGGACGAAGCAAAACGCGGCAGCCCTCACGCAGCGGAGACTGCGGTCCACCAGGCGCGCGCAACAGGCCGGAGTTTCGCAAATCGACGGTTTCCAAAACCCCGGCCCGCGTCGCGCCCGGCAAGAACTATCACAGCCCCCACCGTGAACGGCGCCGCGCCGCACGCCCGAAACATAATCCCCCCTGCCCAGCTGGACCAAGCGACAGTGCCCGTAGACACTGTCGCGTCGCTAGGCCGCCCGCGGCAGCCTACGGACGGCTAAGCCCCGGTTAGATCGAGATATCTGGGCCAAAGGGGGCGTGTTGGAGCCCTCGGGACTGACCCGCCCGAGGGGGACCTCAACCCCCCTGGATCCCGTCAAACTCGTCGCCGGGGCTCGAGAAAGGCCTCGAGTGGGCGCCTTACGCCCATAAAATGCCGAAGAAGGCAAATAACTGTGGGGGCAACAACTAAGGCATAAAAAGATGGTAGGAACTAAGAATAATCAACAAAATAAGAGAACAAAAACAAACAGGAGCTACGTACTGGGAGGTGCAGGACAGAGCTGACCCGATCCAATACGGTTACCGACCAGGTAACAATGGGCCCGTAGGGCAGCCATCAGCATCACCGCGGACATCACCCACAGAGCCACCGACCACAGACGCCGACTCTAACCAACTGAGGTCGGAAGAGGCGGCGGCCGCCGGATGGCCGGACATGATGCGTCCGCGGTGATGCAAAGACGTGCCCTCCAGGGCTGACTGGGGCCCCGGGCGCGTCACACCCCGTTGCTCAATCTTTACTTGCCGGACGAATCCGGCAAGTGAAGATCGGTCCCCTGAGGGGAGCGAGACCGAGCCTAGGGAGGTTTCCCACGCTAGGAAGTTGTTTGTGAGTAGACTAGGGCGTGAACGCCCGGATTCTAGTAAAATTAAAAGCCGGAATTCGGTCATTCCGGTGGTCCCATGTCCGTGACCTCCAAGCCCTAGGGCAACGGCTCAGCGACGCATCCACTTGCATGGTCCGTGCAGGCGGGATTTGACGCAGCCAGCGTTTAGTAAGTTTCTGTTTACGGAGAAAATGAGGCGGGAAGGAGGAGCACTGGATCACCGGGGAAGGGCGGAGCCGAGTTACCTCCTGTTGGGCTCTAGCCAGGCCCTGGGAGCTGCGGCCGCCGATGTGGGTGCGCGTGAGTAACTGGCGGTGGGTGAGTGACAGGCCATAGAACGAGGAACGTTTGGTGCCTTAGAGCGGCCTGCAGGTAGCGGGTCGTACCGGTCTGACCGACCGGGGATCCCACCACTCGCGCCCCTCCATCGGTTGCGCCCGCAAACGGTAGCAAAGCGTAAACACAGCCCCAGGTGAATTTGCCTCCTTTCTGCCGGGGGGATGTGCAGCCCGGCCTAATTGGTTGATGGGGCTTAGATGGGGCCGAATCGGCCACCCTCTATGCACACCCTTGCATAAATAAATAAGACCCTACCACGATCACGGATAGGAGGAATGTTATCTTCTAAATACCGCTGGCGTTGGCCGACGATCACTCTAGCCGTCAGATCACGGAAACACCGGGAGGGTTTCAGAATCGGGGAGGGACTCGGAATTTTTAGAATGAGCGAGAGGCGTGGGAGAGGATGGCCCTAGGTCAAAGTATGTCATGAATGCATGCTTAGCACATAAGGACCCGGTGGTGAAAAATGCATACCGAGGGCGTTTGTTCCGGATCTGACAGTGAGAACACCCGCCGGAAAGGGCGACGTGACAGAAAAAAGGGGAGGAGGGTATTAAGGTAGGGGACCGATTTAGGGGACGACGAAGCTGAAGAATGCTGGCGCTATGCAAAATAAATCCACTCCCAGTGAGACTGGACTCCTGGTACGTGGAGATAGCCCACCGAGATAGACGATGTTTGAGGCGAGAGGTCAGTGCAGCTCAGAGAACCACGATAGGAGGATACAAAGGGGCAGGTAGTTAAGGGAGCTATGGAAGGATCGGTTGAAAAGGGGGGGTGTAAACTTATGATGATAGGTCCGAGGGAAATAAGAGAGTTAGCGGGCACCTAAAAGGGCGGGGAGAACATTGACGGTTTCGGTGCCGCTTCTATGCGGGTAACACTTGGCGTGCGGGTGGTTAAAGGGGCCCCCAAAATCGTGAGAGGCGGATGGGACCCCTGCAATCAGGGAGGGCTACAAAGCTCGGCACTAGCTGTATTCGCTTCCTGGAACCCAAAGGTGTTGAGTGAGAGTGTCGGGACACAGGCTCACCCGTCTGGAGGACTCGGCCAAGCTAGCCGACATTGCCTACTTCCCACCGTCACCTCGGCCCGCCACCTGACCGCGCACGCGACGAGCACGACCTCTCTCAAATAAAATTTAGTGTGATGCTGGGAGCGGGCGCACGACGTCGCCACCATCGAGAGCGAGCGGGTCACGGCCACGAGCAGCCGCCACGGCTGACCACCAAGAGGTCGGCCCGAACAACATCAGCGGCGACGATACAGCCCGACGCGCCCCGCGACCACGCGCCCCGTCACAATTCCCATTAAAAATGTGTATTTTTGCGCTTTAAACTGGTGTTGAAAATGACCATTATCTGCCAAATTATTATTTTTTATTTTAGACCTTAATTAAACCGCCTGTTGGTGATATATATTAATAAATAAATAAATAAACACTTGGACCGAAAGCAGGCGATAAATGAGCGGTGGTGGAGACAATGACCGCCGTAATACCCCACTGGGAGTGCGCGCATATCCCGATGCAGAAAAGGCAGCTCACGCTTGAACAGCTGATCCACCTGCACGAGAAGAGAAACAAAAAGCGGCGAACCAAGACGCAGGAGACGAAGGAGAAAGAGTGTGTCGAGTCGGCATACTTCCAGTCCTTATCTCCGGCGACGGCGTGTCGAAGCTGCTGTTCGTACCGAAGCTTACCAACTGTACCTGATAGGCTGCCGCTGCCGCCGTCCTTGCGGTGCTCGATGCCTGGGAGGTGAACGACCGAGTGAGGGCGCTCAGTTTCGACACCACTGCCTCTAACACTGGCCTCAGGACTGAGGCCTGCACGATCATCGAGCAACGGCTCGGTCGGACGTACTGCACCTGGCCTGCCGCCACCATATTTATGAACTTGTTCTGGAGAAGGTGTTCACAGCCTTCTCGGCCTGTCCGGCGGCCCGGACCTTCCTTTATGTCAGCACTTCCAGACAAAATGGGCATCGTTAAATAGGACGGCGCCGGAGCCATTCGACGACTGCGATATGCCACCACATCTGCACGACCTCCTTGCGCAGTTCGACCACCTCCTCCATAACCAGCACCCAAGCAATGACTACCTCGCCCTGGACCGGGGCGTGAGCGCAGCACCGGCTGCGGTGCCAGTGGCGTGGAGAGCTCCGCTCCCAGGGTAGGGCAACAGAAGTCGACTCGTGACATGATCGAGCGCTTAGACACAGCAACACAGCCTGGCTCTTTAAGTGTTTATAATGCATTGCCTAACTCATCTACCGGTCTGCAGCCAAACGAGCTGATGTTCTGCACGAAACTGTGGGTGCCGACCGAGGTTAACTTGCAGGGGGCAGACGAGGTGCCTGAATTTGGTGTTGATCCTAAAGCTTATTTTGAAGAGACACGTCACAGCCTCGTTCATATCCAGGAGAAGGCTATGCAGAACTCCGCTAGGGCTCGAGCGTTAGCCAAACAGCAATATGATGAAGGCAAAAATGATAGCGATGTGCATCCTGGTGATTATGTTTACCTCTGTAGAGATATGCGAAGTTCGTCGTTAGACGCGATGTATGATGGTCCATTTTTGGTTCTCGCCCGCAAAGACGCAAATGTTTTAGTGAGATTGCGTAACAAAGATAAGGGAGTACATCTGAATCGCAGTAAGAAAAGTATCTCAAACAATGTGATGTCCGATGCAGTGTCCAATCCCGAGTGTGTACCGACAGGTGCATCAGTAGAGGCAGAGAGGTCCGAAGATAGAGATGACCGGCTTTCTGAGTCGAGCGTGTCCAGTATTGGTGCCGCACAGGATTCGCTACATACACCTTTTTCCCAGCAATTGCCGCGCCTGAGTGTCATTGAAGATGTTAATGGTGAGGTCGTTGACTCTGAAGCTGTAATTGTGCCTCCAAGTTCGGTAGTTAGGCAGAACCCTCCTCGCAACAGACGCGACCCAGCTCACCTAAGGGATTACGAGTTATGATTTATCAGCTCATGTCTGCATTCTATTGGAGGAGGAGGTGATGTTGTGATGTGGCTTTGCGTGTACATAATGCCTGCGCTTGCATTGTATTGGCCAGAGCCCTGCACGACCGCATATCACACCTGTTTGCATGTTTGTGTTTACGCCAGTCCACGCCTGCGGGTTGCATGGTTGCGCCTGACACTTTCGCTTCTTCCCTTTCAGACTGTTCTCAATCATAACTTTATTTCAATGGAATAAACCCAACCAGAAACCACTTGTTTACTGAACTGGAAGCTTTCCAACACACTTATTGGCTTTTAAACATACTAATGTCTTGCGGATTAAGAGCCAAACATATCCAGCAAATTCATATAATAATTACATAAACACATCAACATAAAGTATGAACCGTAGCTTCAGGAAATCCTTACCTAATATCATGAAAAATGACCAAAATTATCTGGCAATGCTCTTTGAGGAAACATTTGCATGTCAAACCCTTTAAAGGTAAGAAACTATACATCAATCTAAATGTAAGCAGCATCACACCTCCCTTCTGTCCATCCATAAACGTTCAATTAGTAAGTATACCTTAGTTTTATCAGGGAAGGTCAGGACACAAATACCTTCAAGAGCCTTGAGATCAAATCACCAAAGCACAAGAGCAATTTGACATACCACCACTTTTGCAGTTGCCATGTGACTAAGGGACTGTTTTTGGCTGTTTATGAAGAATGATGCGAGTTGATACACTGGAGGAAGTAACTGACAACTAATGCTTTACATACCTAGGTAGTTCTTCAAAAACAATTAAGTAAGCCCCCAGCTTCCTTCCTTCCTAACTAACACTACACAAACAATAGGACTAATGTCCATGCAGGGGTCCAAGTTTAGTATATACTAGTCTGGCAACCCCCTTGCCTACGTCACCCCGAGGATGCCCGAGGGCATTTAGCGCTGTAGGTATAGCAGGAAGGTGGCTTTCCAGAAAATATTAAAAATACTTATAAACCGTATAGAGATGTGATTTTTGGTCAGCGTGGTGCTGTAACATTTTTCTTTCCAAAACTGACCTCAAATAGTTCTAGACAGACGAACTTTTTGATCTGGAGGCCTCAATCAGGGGGCGTGTCTGACTTCCCCTTAGGCCGACTTTCAACATATTCCGGGGGCAGTATCGCCCTTGATGGTTCTATCTTCAGTAAACAGGGAGCTGGATGCAGAGATACAGAGGACGGAGGTGAATGCAGATGGCATAGGCGGGTGTACGGGCCAAGGTACTTTGACAGGTGAGAATTCGGCGGCAGAGGCGGATACAGGGACAACGATGGATGCAGAGGGCAGAGCGGAACGATGGGGAAAAGCCCCCTGCCCCACTAAAAAGGCCCCACCCCTGAAAAGCCCCCCTGCTTCTTCAACACCGGCCCCTGGAGTAACGTATTGGTGTGACTGGGGTATGACCCGAGGAGTGACCCGGCCGCCAGGAGGTGCCGGACAACCGACTACCGCACATGCAGCGCAGTGCACCAGAAGAAAAAGATGGCGTTTGAAGCGGGCGCTGAGTGTGGTGCCTTACTGCTCGGTCAGCGCCTCCAAGTTTCTGCTGTCATGTCATGTCAGCCGTATCATATTTAGTGTAAAAACTCGTCCAGCCACCCTTGGGTGAAACCCAGAGTAATTCATACATATGTTACGTGCTACGGAATTGGAATATTACGTTATCACGGAAATTGGAAGCGGCAGTGTGTATGCAACCTGTACATTAACTTCAATTCTACGCCCTTTATTCCAAGTGTCACATGATGTAGAAATTCTGCGTTATGATGGCTTCAATTTACCGCTATTGATGTGTATGATGTCTTGTACTTGATCGGGCTTAATTTGCTAAAAGCCTCACTACCCATGTGATTATTCTTGTATATTAATTTCGATACTACGCCCTTGATTCAAACTATCACATGATTTCGAAACTCTGCGATATGATGGCTCCAATTCACCGCTCCTGACTTGCACGCTGTGGTATCCTTGATCTGGCTCAATTTGAAGAAAATCTCGCTTCCAGTGTGACCCGTTATTTCCGCGCTTTCTCACGATTTACCATATTTGTTGTATTACGTCTTATTGCCTCGCTGCAATGGTTGAACAGTGATAAGACGCCAAATAAACGCCTCTCTCATCCTACCAGCGATTGGCTCATCCCCGGGCCATTGCGCTGCTTGCTTCCTTCCCGCCACCTATATGTCACCAAGGCCCACCGTGATTCCGGCTGGCTGCAGTCGCTGAGGGCGCTGGCGTCGCGCTGCTGGGGGCGCTAGCATCGTGATGGATGCGTTCGGGACCGATCGTGCCGTCCGTCTCAACCGTCTCCCGTTGCGCCGGCTGCCGGGTCGTCGACTGGTGCTAGCGATCGCCTCTGCACTAGACTCTCGCGTCCTCCGTCCCCGTTCGCCGCCGTGCCCGGGTAGCGCTCTTACGTTAAAACACACGAGCCGATCGTTGGCCTTGAATTGGTCGACCGGGGTCCGTGCTCCCCTCCGTCGTTCTCGCTCCGTCCGCTGTCGTGGCCGGGTGGCGCTCCCGCCCGTGATTCGTTGCGCGGCCGCGGCGCTTCCGTCGTGGGGGTCTCGGGGGGGGGGGTTCGGGTTCGTGAGCTGCAGCGCTAGCGTTCTCTCCCTCATGTGTGGGACGACTCCATCACCTCTCTGTCCCTTCATCAAGCACTGTTACGATATTACCGTTATGCAGAGTACCCGTGTCCGTCATTATGTGATGCTGCTTAATAAACGTGTCATGGTTTCAAAGGCGGATAGAGCAACAAGGGCGGATGCAGGGACAGAGCGGTTGGAGAGGTCAGAGGCGGATAAAGAGGCAGAGGCGGATGCAGGGGCAGGGGCGGATGGAGGAGCAAAGGCAGATGCATAGACAGAGGCGGAGGCACAGGCAAGGACGAATGGAGGGGCACATGAGGATACAGACAGCTGAGGCGGGTGCAAGAGACAGAACCAGATGCCGGAGACAAAGGCGGATGCAGGCAACATACGCGGATGCAGGAGATAGAGACATACGCGCATGCAGGAGATAGAGGCGGATGCAGGAGACAAAGGCGTGTGTAGGAGACAGGCATATTCATGACATAAATGTAGATGCAGGAGACAAAGGCGGATGCAGGAGATGACACAAAAGGCGGATGCAGGAGATAGAGACAGAGGCAGATCCAGGAGATAAAGACAGAGGAGGATGCAGGAGATAGAGACTGAGGCGGATGCAGGAGATAGAGACAGACGTAGATGCAGGAGATAGAGACGGAGTTGGATGCAGGAGATGGAGACAGAGGCAGATGCAGGAGATACACAGAGGCTATGTAGGAGAAAAAGACAGAGGCGGATGCAGGAGATAGAGACAGAGGCGGATACAGGAGATAAACAGAGGCGGATGCAGGAGATAGAGACAGAGGCGGATGCAGGAGATAGAGATAGTCGAGGATGCAGGAGATAGAGACAGAGGATGCAGGAGATAGAGACAGACGCAGATGCACGAGATAGAAACAGAGGCGGATGCAGGAGATGGAGTCAGAGGCAGATGCAGGAGATACACAGAGGCGGATGCAGGAGAAAAGACAGAGGCGGATGCAGGAGATAGAGACAGAGGCGGATACAGGAGATAGAGACAGTCGAGGATGCAGGAGATAGAGACAGAGGCGGATGCAGAAGGTAGAAACAGAGGCAGATGCAGGAGATAGAGACAGAGGCGGATGCAGGAGGTAGAGACAGAGGCGGGTGCAGGAGATAGAGACAGAGGCAGATGCAGGAGACAGAGGTGGATGCAGGAGATAGACAGACGCGGATGTAGGAGATAGAGACAGAGGCAGATGCAGAAGATAGAGACAGACACGGATGCAGGAGATAGAGACAGAGGCGGATGCAGAAGGTAGAAACAGAGGCAGATGCAGGAGATAGAGACAGAGGCGGATGCAGGAGGTAGAGACAGAGGCGAGTGCAGGAGATAGAGACAGAGGCGGATGCAGGAGACAGAGGTGGATGCAGGAGATAGAGACAGAGGCGGATGCAGGAGATAGAGACAGAGGCAGATGCAGGATATAGAGACAGACACGGATGCAGGAGATAGAGACAGAGGCGGATGCAGGAGGTAGAGACAGAGGCAGATGCAGGAGATACACAGAGGCGGATGCAGGAGATAAAGACAGAGGCGGATGCAGGAGATAGAGACAGAGGCAGATGCAGGAGATACACAGAGGCGGATGCAGGAGATAAAGACAGAGGCGGATGCAGGAGATAGAGACAGAGGCAGATGCAGGAGATAGAGACAGAGGCGGATGCAGGAGATAGGGTAAGAGACAGATGCAGGAGATAGAGACAGACGAGGATGCAGGAGATAGAGACAGAGTCGGATGCAGGAGGTAGAGACAGAGGCAGATGCAGGAGATACACAGAGGCGGATGCAGGAGATAAAGACAGAGGCGGATGCAGGAGATAGAGACAGAGGCGGATGCAGGAGATAGAGACAGAGGCGGATGCAGGAGATAGGGTAAGAGACGGTATGCAGGAGATAGAGACAGACGAGGATGCAGGAGATAGAGACAGAGTCGGATGCAGGAGATAGAGACAGAGGCAGATGCAGGAGATACACAGAGGCGGATGCAGGAGATAAAGACAGAGGCGGATGCAGGAGATAGAGACAGACACGGATGCAGGAGATAGAGACAGAGGCGGAAGCAGGAGATAGAGACAGATGCAGATGCAGGACAAAAGAGGCAGATTCAGGAGCAGATGCAGTGGTAGTCGGGTGCAGTGGCAGTCAGATGAAGGGGCAGAGGCGGATGTATGGGTGGACGCAGATAGAGGGGCAAAGGTGGATCCAGATGACTGATGCAAATGCAGGAGATAGAGGCTGAGATACAGGTAAGGACAGATGCTGATGATGGAGGAGGATGCAGGAGGCTGACAGTTCCTTCACCTTACAAGTTTATCCATAGCACATGGCAATCCAGCATAATGGCAAACCCCTTTTGTTGAACTAATAGACAAAGCTGATCTTTTTTTGCCAAAACAACTAAGAGTTGATATCTGGATATGCCAAATGATATTATGAATGTTTTATTGCATTTAAGTCACATAATTGTACATTTTTTCATCAACTTATATGTTCAGTACTTTAACCTGGCAGGATAGAAAGCTTCACATTTATTGTGGGTGATCATAATGCAAAGAAACTATCTATTTGAATTTGTATTTCTGATTTTGAATCGATTTAGATGTGCCTGAGTTTATAAAATTGAATTCACAATAAGTTGGTAAATTGTTTATTGGTTCTTGCTCCCGAGTGCAATTTGTACCCTATAGTGTGGCTAAGTAGACATGTTCAGCTGTAACACAGAACACCTGCCCCTTGTCCTCCCAGTGACTATATTTTTAGTGTATTTTCAACAAGTTTATGATTTGAGCTATGTGATGTGGAATATACAAGTACAGATTACAGCCATATGACTGATTCAGATCCTGAATCCAAAATATTCAGTGTGATTATGCCTTCTGACATAGCTATCAATCAGAATCCTCATGTTGGAAAATAGAGGACCAGAAAAAAATTATTTGTCATATTGTAAGTAATGGCAGACCTTAAAAAAATACCATCAGGATTTCCTGATGGTCTGGTGGTCTGATGGTTTTTGTGGGAAATTGAAACAGATCAGCTGATGGTTTCTGATGGTCTGGTGGTCCCTGATGGTTTTTGGTGGTTTCTGATGGTATCTGGTGGTTTCTGATGCTTTCTGGTGGTCATTTCCTGGTGGTTTCTGGTGGCCTGATGGTTTCTGGTGGTCGTTTTCTGATGGTTTCTGGTAGTCATTTCCTGATGGTTTCTGGTGGTCGTTTTCTGATGGTTTCTGGTGGTCGTTTTCTGATGGTTTCTGGTGGTCATTTTCTGATGGTTTCTGGTGGTCGTTTTCTGATGGTTTCTGGTGGTCGTTTTCCGGTGGTATGGTGGCTTCCAGCATTCTGTGATTCCAGTGGTCGGCGGTTTCCAGCGAACCACTACATGTCGTCTTCCAAAGATTCCCCCTCCCCTTCGTAACATGTACCTCTGGGTATTTTAACGACAGTGTTAACGAAGTTGCGGTGAGCAGAAGTCGCGGTGAGCATTTAGGTATCTGTCGAAGACAAAAACCGCATCGATATGAACAATATCACCAGGATGTTTATAAATCCCTTACAAACAGAGGCGTAACCAGGCTTTTCAGATCCGCTTCAAGCAAAAATACAATTTTCTTCATAAAATCAAGCAGTCAAATCAAGGAAGTCTGGGTGGGTTATTCGAATGTGGCCCGAATGGGTACTCACTCACGCCGGAGATGCGTTGCATTGCAGCATAATAACTCGGATGTTTGATAGGGTGGCAGCTCCTCGTGTCATATCTGCATTGTATGGTTTTACGTCCATACAAGAATATTGTAGAATAAAACACAATCAGGTTAAAACAGTACATACAAATTGTAAGAATTAAGTTCCCACGGCAGGAAGAGAGAGGAAGAAAAACATATGCAGCAAAACGGTAAAAACAAAAAACACTCGCACACGGTAAAAAGCACTCGCACACGGTAAAAGCAGTCGGAGATAATGTGTATCGTTTATATATGGGATGATCCTCGCATTTCGATAGCGACCGTCGACCCCACCCCCCGCACCGACCAGAGGGCGCAGCTCACGAATAATGAGCCACATTTTCCACATCTTCCCTTTTCTGTCTTAAATCCTACCTTACATTGTTAACCAACGCAAAGCAGTTCGGTCAGGGCCTACTATTAGTGATGCACCCAGCAGTAAATATCCTCATAACTTACGGACTCCTGGTCATAGGACCACTCCACCTCGACTAGTTTCCTTCTGCGACCGACTGCCCCCACAACTTCAACGGAATGCGGCCATACAAAAGGCAGCCGTCCCCGCGCAACCGCCCGAGGCGTGGTCGGGCGCAGAGGGGAGACGCTACCAGACCATCAGGATGACCACCAGAAACCATCAGACCTTCAGATACTGACCATCAGGCCACCAGGGTGACCATCAGACCATCAAACATTGACCACCAGAAACCACCAGACCATCAGACACTGACCACCAGACCATCAGGAATTACCACCAGAAGCCACCAGGCAGACCACCAGACCATCAGGATGACAACCAGAAACCACCAGGCAGACCACCAGACCATCAGGATGACCACTAGAAACCACCAGGCAGACCACCAGACCATCAGAATGACCACCAGAAACCACCAGGCAGACCACCAGACCATCAGAGTGACCACCAGAAACCATCAGAAACCACCAGACCACCAGGAAAATCCTGATGGTTTTTTTCAAGGGAGGCAGCAGCTCACTCTGACAAATAATTTTCCTGACTGTTTGAGCGGAAACAAGTTGTGGGCCACATTGTAAAGAGAACATTTTCTGATCAGCTTTTGTTTATCCATAAGTTCTGGTGGATGGCTATACCTGAACGCCTCAGTTATCACATTAAAATTTCTACACTTACATCCAGGGTTCAATGGGGAAGGCCAAATAACAACCAATTAACTTCTAATACTTGTTAGTGCAGCACTGTTAAGACCTACCCACTCAGAATCATAGGCCCTGGCCAGTCTGCAAAGTATGGCAACAGGTCAGATGCACCAGCCATCTAAAATTCTTGCACTACCAGCCACCAAAAATTCACACCAATCTGCCATATACCAGGGAGAAAAATACACTCATTCCTACCCATATGATGCAATGCTACCTCTCTTATTAGTTAGTTAGTTAGTTAGATGAGGACTTTTATAAGGCTGCTTCCCATGTCTTTATAGCTATTTAGCCATTAATTGTTTGGTTTTCAGTGTCACTTTCCTCGCATCAGTCTCACAAATTTGCACCAGGTTGACAAATTCACACCACTTGCTCCTGTCTTCAAGGGCACTCGCACCGACAAGATCTCGTCAAAAATGTCATACTTTGCACATTGGGGCCCTGGTATCAGTGCATGTAATATGTGTGTAATGTGTGCAATGCTAATATAGGTGTATTGATGCAAAGTCACCAGTTCTGAAATAAAATAATCCTGAAAAAATATAAAGGACTTGATCTCTACTCTCTCCTATTAGGTATACTCTGTGGTTGCAAAGCTTAACCTATCTTCACACCTGACATCACATGCAAGGTTCTGAAGTTTAAGCTATGACTGCGTCTTGAAATCAGTGCCCATTAATGGGCATATACCTACAAGAACTATATTAAATGTTTTATATATTTTAACACACATTCTCCAATTTTGGTCTAGCGAAGTGTTTCAGCCCTAGTTCTCGACATTTCTGCACCCTAGAACAGCGCAGCAGCGCCCTATGCTCATGAATACCGGACTTCTAAGGACAAAGAAAATGTAGCCCCTGATACGAAGTGAATTTTCCAACCAATCAGTATTATTTGCCACTTTCACAGTCAGCACAGGACGCACAACCACAGGCGGTGACTCATTACAATTCCGTAATAACACACTAAAGATCAGATGCATAAAGGTATGCCTCAGTTGCGCACAAATAGCAAATCTGGCAAAACTAGCAGCATAACCGCCTAGAATATACTGGATCTGCAAAAAAACATACTATTTTCAATTGAACCATTATAATACAAAATCAATATTTGATTTGTCTATATTATTCTTCTTTAGTACAATTAATTTAAGAAAACATTGTAAATATTTTGTTTTAGGCAAGATTTAAAACAATTTACCATCAGGTGCTAGTAGGTTCTTGGTAGGAAACTTGGACCAACCTTATCTTTTAGACGTACCGGAAGTTGTACGTCCGGAACGTACCGGAAGTTAGCAGAGATTTGGCAGAGATATAGCAGGGATATAGCAGGGATCGACGGCCCCTACGATTTTCCTCAAATTTTCTGTGTACATAGAGGGCATGTTAAAGTGCAGTAATTCAGCAGAATTTCCATTTTGCATTCACTATTTTCGGCGGCAGGGGTGAAAAACTAAAGAGCCTTAGGTCATAATCGACTATCATAGGACTTCAGAGAATAAGGCCTGCTCCGCCGACCAGTGTCGCGTCAACTAGGTCATGATGCACATCATTTTAACCCTCGCTCTGCCGGCACCCCGGGAGTTACGCGCCCTGCCGGCATGGCTGAAAAAACCTCCTCTGGTTTACTGATAGAGAACTTGAAGTGTAGGCGGTCGTATGTGCCTTACAGGGTCTCAAAAGACACCTCAATCATTTTTCACCTTGCTCGTATAAGTTTCATACATGAATTCCTATCAAGTGTGCCTAAATTAGTCCTTTTAACCAAACCTTGCAGTTTCATCCCGACCACAGCGGCCGCCCCCGCGGCGCGCTGCCGCCTGCGCCGTGTCCCGGGTACAGCCTCAGACAGGAGGCGCCGGCACCTGGCGCCGGTGCCTGAACGCTGAGAGTGGCGGCCGCGCCAGCGAGCACATGCATTCGCTGTGGGATGGCGCCCCAACGGCGAAACAATTATATGGGACCATTTCAAAAGCGGAAAAGAAACTTTTTGACGTTTGATATGCCATCTGCATAAACCACTTGTCACTTGTCGGATATATCCTAGCAAAAACAACTGACGTAGCCCCCCTACATTGTGCTTACACACATTGTGAACATATAAATTTTCAGGGAATTAATTTGACATATTTAGATTGTTCGTGCATAGTCTCGTCTTGAATACTGACGGAAAGATCGCACCTCGGTTCGCTAAGCCTAGCCGTACTGACATGCGCTCTACCTGGCTGAGATGAAAGAAAATGGCATCCATAGGAAATGGATGTTTTCGGGGATTCGGACACAGAGTTTTCACAGTGTGACGTGGTGTCAGAAATAGCTAAATAAAAAGGAAATATCATAATCTAGACATGCATGGAGAGAGGGTGTGTATGTTTTTCGTCATTCATTTTTTTAATCACCTGAGTATTCAATAAAATGTACAGGAAAATTCAAGGAACTAAAATGATAGGGATAATTGCACCATTCCTACCAATGGATCTTTTTACATCCCCATCCGTTGTCTACCCTTTTACACGGCAAATTGTCCCTTTGCCATCCTGCGTGAACCTGGCACAATGTCAAGTTTGGCGTGGAAATCTCCCCTGCGTAACCACGATACAAGGAGGGTGACCTGAGACCACCCCTCTCACCCCATT